>JAWDGP010000273.1:115000-175000 GCA_033675545.1 Elysia crispata
TTTTTTTTTTATACTTAAAGAATATTTTTTTAAATAACTTACGGAATATTTCTTTTTTTATAATTTACGGAATATTTTTGAAAACCTGTTTAAAAGACGATGGAGTGTCACATATTAATGTGAAACTGTGAAAATAACTCTGTCGATTAGTAAAGTCAAGAAAACTTTTTGGCTTTTGGTAATGTCGTTCAAGGCTCGTTAAAGTCATTGGTGATTTATACATGTACCTAATTTATAAAACGTCCATATGTCCAAGGGACAAGGAGAAAAGGGTGCGTTGGGAGGGGGCAAGAGAGTGATAAATTCAACAATAACTTTGATCACAGCACAAATCGCAGCCCTTTTATATTTTTCTTTCCAAATTTAGGTTTTATGCTCTGTATTTTCATCCTATGGAATTTTTGTTTCAAACGCACGATGCTTCTTTTCTTTGATTTCTGATGCTATAGCAATAGCATTCCTTAAGTATATGTGTAGAGCTTTTTCTATTTTTCTCGCTGGGTATTATTATTGTTAGCCTATAGACTTAGGTTAAGTGGACATCATATTGGGCTGTACAATTAGAAAAATGGAAAGTAGGGCTGCTTTCTGTCATGAGACGGTGTATCCAACATATATAACAAGGTCCAATTCTGCAGCAGCTTTCCTCTTTTGCCTTCCGATGGATTTCATCCTCTCTAACCGATCAAACTAAACTTGTTTCAAGATCAATATTATCTCATCCTCAATCTGGTATTTGAAAAGCACTGGTGACTGTTGCACCCGATAATGACCGTTTTCGGTGGATTTGATCCTCTTTTATTATCTTGATTGTCCATCGGGAACCGATGATCACGTTGTCTATTAAATTTAACGGTGTCGGCGCAAGGGGCTTTTTAGGGCTCAGGCCGACACTGTAAGCACACAGCTGTCTCGCAGATTTCACATTCAAAGTTTTAAAATCATCAGTGGATTGGATTTATAAAAATAATCAGCTGCCTTTGAAGAGACTGGGTTGAACTATTAAGCTCCTATTTCTATGTGAAGTAAAACGGAAAATTTAGTTTCTCCTTCCATGCACTCATTTCCATTTGGAATGATTGTTTGACATAACAAATAACACCAGAAGAATCCGCAAACGAACCGAGTTTTTCTCCACTAAAAGTCTGATCCTTTGATCGATAAAGAATGTGGGTACCACAAAAAACTACCTGTACCAAGGCTAGAAAAAATCAGTGACACTCTCCGAGCTCTGTTCAATATATGAGCGTCTGGGTGTTTGTCTGCTTTAGAAACAAAGACAAGCTGGCAACATCTACACTGAACAAATATGAGATAAAAAGCAGATATCAAACTTCATTACTGCTTTACAAATTCAAAGCAGTTGCAGTAGGAAATAAAAAGCGAACAACAAAAATGTCACAACCGTATCAACGCAAGTAACAAGCCCAGCGAAAGCAACAACTGCAAGCCAAAACAAAAATAAAATAAACAAAGAATGGTTCTTAAAATTAGTGAAAAGTTCCATTCTTTCACAACAAAATGCAAATTGGATAAACATTCCAAATGAAAATTTTTCGTCTCAAGCTCAACATTTTTCTCAAGAAAACGACTTGAAACTGCGTAAAACAAAACAAAAAACAACAAAGAATGGTTCTTAAAATTATTGAAAAGTTCCATTCAATAGAAGAAAACAAATCACCTTTCTTTCATATCAAAATGCAAATTGGATAAACTTTCCAATGAAAATTTTTTCTTCTGGAGCTCAACATTGTTCTCAGAAAGCGACTTAAAACTGCTTTCAAAGAAAACAAAACAAAACAAAAAACAATGGTTCTCAAAATATTGAAAAGTTTCACTCAGTGAAGTAGAAAAAATGCCTTTCTTTCACACCAAAATGCAAATTGGATGAGCCATTCAGTGATAATTTTTCTTCTTAAGTTCATTTTTTCTCAAGAAAGAAACTATAAAACTGTTTTTTTTTAAATTTGAACTGCGCTTAGCGCAAAGCTCATTGAGTTTGTTCTGCACTGTCTGCATAATTTCTTTATTTCTTCACCTGTTCAAAACTAAAACAGTCACCTGTAATTGCTTAATCACGTCCTGTTGCACTGCTATAGCCTGTTTATAACTTAACCGGTCATTTATTTTTTTCTTGATCACGTCTTGTTTTTGAGGTGTACGTCTTTCCAATGCTGGGTTTGAGGATATACGCTTTATCGAACTCTACATGTAGCCGAGTTTGGTCTTTATGATTTCTTTTACGGCTTTTTCTCCAAATATCACCGTGCTTATTGAAGTTGTTGACCACGAAGAATTAGAGATAGATATCTAGGCAATTTATAAAAAAGAATTGGTGGGTATTTATGTCCGAAAAGACTGCACTGTAGTAAGGGCAAGTTGATGATAATAGACGATGTTGTCTAGGAATTGGACATTGAAGGATTTGTTACTTTTATTGGTCTAGGAATTGTGCATTGAAGGATTTGTTACATTTATTGGTCTAGGAATTGTGCATTGAAGGATTTGTTACTATTATTGGTCTAGGAATTGGGCATTGAAGGATTTGTTACTTTTATTGGTCTAGAAATTGGGCATTGAAGGATTTGTTACTTTTATTGGTCTAGGAATTGGACATTGAAGGATTTGTTACTTTTATTGGTCTAGGAATTGGACATTGAAGGATTTGTTACTTTTATTGGTCTAGGAATTGTGCATTGAATGATTTGTTACTTTTATTGGTCTAGGAATTGGGCATTGAAGGATTTGTTACTTTTATTGGTCTAGGAATTGGACATTGAAGGATTTGTTACTTTTATTGGTCTAGGAATTGGACATTGAAGGATTTGTTACTTTTGTTGGTCTAGAAATTGGGCATTGAAAGATTTGTTACTTTTATTGGTCTAGGAATTGGACATTGAAGGATTTGTTACTTTTATTGGTCTAGGAATTGGACATTGAAGGATTTGTTACATTTATTGGTCTAGGAATTGTGCATTGAATGATTTGTTACTTTTATTGGTCTAGGAATTGGGCATTGAAGGATTTGTTACTTTTATTGGTCTAGGAATTGGATTTTGAAGGATTTGTTACTTTTATTGGTCTAGAAATTGGGCATTGAAGGATTTGTTACTTTTATTGGTCTAGGAATTGTGCATTGAATGATTTTTTACTTTTATTGGTCTAGGAATTGGACATTGAAGGATTTGTTACTTTTATTGGTCTAGGAATTGTGCATTGAATGATTTGTTACTTTTATTGGTCTAGGAATTGGGCATTGAAGGATTTGTTACTTTTATTGGTCTAGGAATTGGACATTGAAGGATTTGTTACTTTTATTGGTCTAGGAATTGGACATTGAAGGATTTGTTACTTTTATTGGTCTAGGAATTGGGCATTGAAGGATTTGTTACTTTTATTGGTCTAGGAATTGGGCATTGAAGGATTTGTTACTTTTATTGGTCTAGGAATTGGACATTGAAGGATTTGTTACTTTTATTGGTCTAGGAATTGGGCATTGAAGGATTTGTTACTTTTATTGGTCTAGGAATTGGGCATTGAAGGATTTGTTACTTTTATTGGTCTAGGAATTGGGCATTGAAGGATTTGTTACTTTTATTGGTCTAGGAATAGGGCATTGAAGGATTTGTTACTTTTATTTTAAGTTATCTTCAATGGTAATTCAATACATGGATTTGTTTCATATCAAGAGTAACTAGACCTCGCATCTGATGGCATCATGAAGGAAAGGAATGAAAGTTTTTACACTTCTCTAGGAAAGTTTACCTTCAAGGCAAGGGAAGTTTTTCTCTGTTCCAATCTCACTCTTGTAGACAATCGTCGATTTTTATATCAGATTTATAAAAGCGTTTCTCGATTCCCATCTCTCAATGTTAATGGTGGTAGCTGTGCTCTCGGTGTCGTTTAATAATTAAAATAGATTTCTGTATTGTGCTAAAGTATCAGTCACATAGATATCCTTTTCCGCCTCATTTTGTAGTTTGTACTTGATTTTTTTTTTCGAACAGTTTCAGTAGCAAACCTATTGCCGCTAATAAGCCTAATTTCCTTTACGGTTCTCCCCTAAAACTTCTTTTAAACTTTGTTTGTGAAGTCCTTATAACAAGCTAAGGTAAATATCCTAGGGTAGAATTTAATTTCGACTTGAGATGTAAAGATAAAGTTGCTCAAAAGGGATAAAAAGGCTATTTTAAACGACTTGAAAATCGTTGGATTTTCACTAAAAACTGGAATGATTTCAGCTTTCACTGATGGATCAGCCAGCATGCTTCTGCACCTGCATGTTTACTAACCTTTTCTTATCAAGAACGGAGGCTGCATTAAAAATAATATATTTATATAATTATGTACATTCTGTTGTTGAACTTTGTACTTAAATGTGAAGCAATTACAATGAGCAGCATCCATTTTTGACTTTTTTTGCATGATGAATCTGTACGTTGAATCTGCACGTCCTATGACTATCCATCAATGAAGCAACCTCATACATCATTTTACAAAAATATTCAAAGATCAGGTTGTTTACTCAAGTGTTTTAGCGCAAACAACCAAAGTAGCCACATGAATAAAGCTTCAGGTTAGGATTTGATTCTAGACTATTATAAAATCTCAGACATAGAATAAGTAAAAGAGAGTGGAAATGTTGTATTATAAGAAAAAAAAAATAGGTTGAAGGTAAAGTATCCTTTTAGTTCTTGAGATTATTAACTCGAAATCTTGTGAAGTTTTTCATTTCATTCAACGCGTTTCACGGCGATGTCATCCGACCTCGCAGCTTTGGCTTTTCTTTGTAACTCCGCGGTGATAGCTGTTCACTTTTGTAGGTTCTGTGCTTGTCTTTAGCCTATAGTTTTCATTGTGGACTCTTTCCAGATCGTTTTTTTAGTGTTAGTTGGAGCATTATGAGTGGTAAGCCCCTCCCTCTGTTTTCATTGTCCAGAAACATAGTGGCTCATAGCGACATTAGCTGGAATAGGTGGATCCTTTCTTAGGACATGTCGAACGAGCCTCCATCTAGATTCAAGAATTTGGAGGGAGAGAGGAATTTCTCAGCATTTCTTGTAAAACGATTGGTTTGAAATTTTTGCAGCGTAAGGGATAACAAGAATTCTTCTATATTATTATCAATGGAAAGAGTCGAGACTTTCCTCATTTTTTTTATTTATATATCCATGTGCCATACTTGTATAAGACAATGGACCTAAATCAAGTTATTGTAAAGCTTGATTCTTGTCTTTTGTTTGATCTTGTCTCCCCTGTTCCACATGTTTGCTATTTCGTTCAATGAATCAGTTAACAAGTGTTTCCGATGTTTTGTCTTCTTTACTGTTGTGAAGGAGAACTTCTAGCTCTCTTACATTGAGTGGGTCGTTCCCTATGAAAATGCCTGCAGAGCATGTTTGTTGGTGAGTGCTTTCTGTTTCTCTTCACACCTTTTCAGCTCAGGCTGTCCCCCTTGAAGCGTGGCGGTGTTATTGCAACCGCTCAGTTTCACCTATTATTTCGTTTCACTTTCACTTAGAGCGAATTGGTTAACGAGCAGTTCTTCTGTATTATGTCTGTAAGCGTTTCAACTGGCTGCTTCTGCATATAGAGTCAAAAGCAACATAAACTTCTATCCCTGTAGTGTTTAAAGCCCAGTTGGTTCGAATTTAAAACTTTGGCTGTAAAGCCATCGGTGAGGCTATACTCTGTCTGCTGTGCTGCGGTTTGGTCTGAAACCTCTTTGACTGTGAGAGGTAAGTTTGGTCTGAAACCTCTTTGACTGTGAGAGGTAAGTTTGGTCTGAAACCTCTTTGACTGTGAGAGGTAAGTTTGGTCTGAAACCTCTTTGACTGTGAGAGGTAAGTTTGGTCTGAAACCTCTTTGACTGTGAGAGGTAAGTTTGGTCTGAAACCTCTTTGACTGTGAGAGGTAAGTTTGGTCTGAAACCTCTTTGACTGTGAGAGGTAAGTTTTTGACCTTAGGTCGAATGCGATTGAGAACTACAGTGGAAAGTACTTTGCGGATCATGTTAAGATCGCAGACTCTTTGGTGGTCCCTTAAGAGGGTTTCTTGTTTTGAGCTTTTTTTAAGAGGTCCATCATTGATGTTAAAATTGTCATGCTGCTCAAATGTTTTATTTTAAGATGTTAGCACCTTGGTCATCAATTCCGCTGGGTGTATATTTTAGGTATTCGTTACATACTTGTTATTAGCCCCAGGCGCGCGCCCGTTATTGAGCTTATTGATGCTGTTCCTGACTTCTGTGATGGTTATTGGATTGCAGAGCTTCTTTCAATTCGTCTCTGAAGTTGAGTTAAAGTTGTGAAGCATAAAAATATTATGGAATCGTATTCTTTATATGGTTATTGCCTTGTCTGCATTTAGAAGGTAGAACATAATAATGTGTCTACATTGGTACATCCTCCTTGGTTAGAAAAATGTTTTCGCGAAAAGATCGATTCTTTTCCTCTGTCATAAAGAGCAGAGTGGGGTGACTTTACCCGCACCGTTTTCCCGTCTGGCCCTAATTTAGGGAGCTCCAGATTAAATTACAACAAAATGCGTTGCGAGTGACAGCAGAGTAGGCAGCCTCTCACCTCCTCTTGTTGGTGCAAGTCCCCAAAAAGTTTGTGCCTTAATTTTACTGCAGCACTTAAATTTGACGACCTGTCTCAAAACCCCATGATAGCGTGTATCTGTACGCTTGCACTCAATACAAAAGGGATTGGTTTGGCCTAAACATTTCTTTTCTCGTTACATTTGTCATCAAGACTTTAAAATCATAACCAAGATGGCTAACGTTACGTTAGGTGAATTATGCGAACCCAGCAATGACATCGGTTCACCTTTCGTTATCTCAACCGTTTATATAACATCATCCACTCAAATATCTCTTTATCCATCTCGCACTTTCAGTATAAAGATGGATTGAAGATATTTGAATTTCATGGAACAAAACACATTTAGACATGTTTTTTTTTCAAAATGGACATACAAAACAATAGATGAATACAATTACTAGAGGCAAATCATTCTATAATTTTTGCTTACAAGTAGGTCGTATGTGACAGGCCAGCCTCCATCAAGCATTAAAACAAAAATCACAATGGTTTAAGAGAGTGTTGTCTCAAATAAATTCCCTCCAAAGTGAGAGACTTTCACTCTGTCGTCGACGGCATCAAACACTTCCCTTTTCCCTTGTTCGTCTCAGAAGGGACAAAAAGGGGCTTTACTCCGCTGAAAATAAATTATTCTAAATCTAATGTAAAACATTTGGTTGTAAATGGCGCATCATGCTCTCCTTGACTTCAGATTCAGAAATTCATACAACCATGATTTTCATCTGTTATGTGTGATTTAACTTCTTTCGTCCACATTTCTCTATATCTTTAACCCAATGCTGCAGAGAAAAGGTTTACATTTTTATCTCAGTGGTCTTAGTTTTGGCTAAAATATCTTTCAATTTCCTCAAAGACGGAGTGCCCTTGCCCCATCCCCTTCTCCCACGTGTCAGCCATATTACGAGCAGCTTATCATCTTTGCTTCCAGGTCATCAAGCTATAAATATTTTATTTCGCTCAATTTTATTATTGCTCTTGGTCCTCTACAATTATTCAGTTAAGTTTGCATTTTTTTTTTCAAAACATCTCGGCACTTTGCCAAAGTTAATGATGCGCTCATCTTGACAGCGCCATGTTTGTCAGATGGCTCAAATGGTGGTGGCGATGTCGGATAAAATCCACTTCAGTCCAGAATGAAGGAACATTTCCCTTCTGGATGAAACTGACATGTAGGCTATGGTAGTCAATGCCACCTCTGGTGGGAAGGGCATGATTTTTCATTTCCTTTTTGGTCTTTGCTCGTTCTTCTTCTCTCTTTCTCTCTCTCTCTCTCTCTCTCTCTCTCTCTCTCTCTCTCTCTCTCTCTCTCTCTCTCTCTCTCTCTCTCTCTCTCTCTCTCTCTCTCTCTCTCTATCTCTCTCTCTCTCTCTCTTTCTCACTCTCTCCTTTGGTAAAGTGAATTTCTTAAGAACTTAAAAGCGTTGTTGGAAAGCAGCAATGGTTTCTTCAAACATGGCCACATAAGGTCTCTAGGATCAACATACCGGTACTTATCTACGCTTCTCGCTAGTGTGAATTTAACATGTATTTAGATATTTTTTCACGAGTGTTCACACAGAGGATCAATAACAGATACAGATGTCATGTGATACAACATTTCAATTCAGTTTCTATGCTCAATAGATCATCTAATCACTAGAATGATGAAAATACTCCAGTCATGGTTCAATTTCCAGGCAGCGCTGAACGCACCTTCCATCTTAAACTTTTTTTTTTTGCATTTAACTTACGACAAATTCCTTCACAATGCCACATAACAATCTTATCGGTCATTATGAAAAGATTTCCTGGGGCTTAAAGGTGGCTGATGACTTTTAAAAAAAAAACTGTCTATGTCGAAACACTGCTTATTTTTTTACAACAAAAACGGAAGCATCTTTGTCTCTCTACCTGTTGAGGGATTTTCGGTAGCCGGACAGGACTAGCCTGTTAAAAGAGAGGGTAAGGCGTCTCTTTCCGTCCGCTAGCTTGTCTCTCCCCAATTCCCGCTAGGTGTCTACAGAGCTCAAGTATCTCCCCAATTCTCACCTTCTGGTCTACAGGGCTCAAGTCTCTCTCCAATTCCCGCCTTCTTGTCTACAGAGCTCAAGTCTCTCCCCAATTCTCACCTTCTTGTCTACAGAGCTCAAGTCTCTCCCCAATTCTCACCTTCTTGTCTACAGAGCTCAAGTCTCTCCCCAATTCTCACCTTCTTCTTTACAGGGCTCAAGTCTCTCCCCAATTCTCACCTTCTTCTTTACAGGGCTCAAGTCTCTCCCCAATTCCCGCCTTCTTGTCTACAGAGCTCAAGTCTCTCCCCAATTCTCACCTTCTTGTCTACAGAGCTCAAGTCTCTCCCCAATTCTCACCTTCTTGTCTACAGAGCTCAAGTCTCTTCCCAATTCCCGCCTTCTGGTCTACAGAGCTCAAGTCTATCCCCAATTCCCGCCTTCTTGTCTACAGAGCTCAAGTCTATCCCCAATTCTCACCTTCTTGTCTACAGAGCTCAAGTCTATCCCCAATTCTCGCCTTCTTGTCTACAGAGCTCAAGTCTCTCCCCAATTCTCACCTTCTTGTCTACAGAGCTCAAGTCTCTCCCCAATTCTCACCTTCTTGTCTACAGAGCTCAAGTCTCTCCCCAATTCTCACCTTCTTCTTTACAGGGCTCAAGTCTCTCCCCAATTCTCACCTTCTTCTTTACAGGGCTCAAGTCTCTCCCCAATTCCCGCCTTCTTGTCTACAGGGCTCAAGTCTCTCCCCAATTCTCACCTTCTTGTCTACAGAGCTCAAGTCTCTCCCCAATTCTCACCTTCTTGTCTACAGAGCTCAAGTCTCTCCCCAATTCTCACCTTCTTGTCTACAGGGCTCAAGTCTCTCCCCAATTCTCACCTTCTTGTCTACAGGGCTCAAGTCTCTCCCCAATTCTCACCTTCTTGTCTACAGAGCTCAAGTCTCTCCCCAATTCCCACCTTCTGGTCTACAGAGCTCAAGTCTATCCCCAATTCTCACCTTCTTGTCTACAGAGCTCAAGTCTATCCCCAATTCCCGCCTTCTTGTCTACAGAGCTCAAGTCTCTCCCCAATTCTCACCTTCTTGTCTACAGAGCTCAAGTCTCTCCCCAATTCCCGCCTTCTGGTCTACAGAGCTCAAGTCTCTCCCCAATTCCCGCCTTCTGGTCTACAGAGCTCAAGTCTCTCCCCAATTCCCGCCTTCTGGTCTACAGAGCTCAAGTCTCTCCCCAATTCTCACCTTCTTGTCTACAGAGCTCAAGTCTCTCCCCAATTCTCACCTTCTTGTCTACAGAGCTCAAGTCTCTCCCCAATTCTCACCTTCTTGTCTACAGAGCTCAAGTCTCTCCCCAATTCTCACCTTCTGGTCTACAGAGCTCAAGTCTATCCCCAATTCTCACCTTCTGGTCTACAGAGCTCAAGTCTCTCCCCAATTCTCACCTTCTGGTCTACAGAGCTCAAGTCTCTCCCCAATTCTCACCTTCTTGTCTACAGAGCTCAAGTCTCTCCCCAATTCCCGCCTTCTGGTCTACAGAGCTCAAGTCTCTCCCCAATTCCCACCTTCTGGTCTACAGAGCTCAAGTCTCTCCCCAATTCCCGCCTTCTGGTCTACAGAGCTCAAGTCTCTCCCCAATTCTCACCTTCTTGTCTACAGAGCACAAGTATCTCCCCAATTCTCACCTTCTTGTCTACAGAGCACAAGTCTCTCCCCAATTCTCACCTTCTTGTCCACAGAGCTCAAGTCTCTCCCCAATTCTCACCTTCTTGTCTACAGAGCACAAGTATCTCCCCAATTCTCACCTTCTGGTCTATAAAGCACAAGTATCTCCCCAATTCTCACCTTCTGGTCTACAGAGCTCAAGTCTCTCCCCAATTCCCGCCTTCTGGTCTATAAAGCACAAGTATCTCCCCAATTCTCACCTTCTGGTCTACAGAGCTCAAGTCTATCCCCAATTCCCGCCTTCTGGTCTACAGAGCACAAGTCTCTCCCCAATTCCCGCCTTCTTGTCTACAGAGCTCAAGTCTCTCCCCAATTCTCACCTTCTTCTTTACAGGGCTCAAGTCTCTCCCCAATTCTCACCTTCTTGTCTACAGAGCTCAAGTCTCTTCCCAATTCTCGCCTTCTTGTCTACAGAGCTCAAGTCTCTTCCCAATTCCCGCCTTCTGGTCTACAGAGCTCAAGTCTCTTCCCAATTCTCACCTTCTTGTCTACAGAGCTCAAGTCTCTCCCCAATTCTCACCTTCTTGTCTACAGAGCTCAAGTCTCTCCCCAATTCTCACCTTCTTGTCTACAGAGCTCAAGTCTCTCCCCAATTCTCACCTTCTGGTCTACAGAGCTCAAGTCTCTCCCCAATTCTCACCTTCTTGTCTACAGGGCTCAAGTCTCTCCCCAATTCTCATCTTCTTGTCTACAGAGCTCAAGTCTCTCCCCAATTCTCACCTTCTTGTCTACAGAGCTCAAGTCTCTCCCCAATTCTCACCTTCTTGTCTACAGAGCTCAAGTCTCTCCCCAATTCTCATCTTCTGGTCCACAGAGCTCAAGTCTCTCCCCATTCCTAAATTCTTGTCTACAGAGCTCAAGTCTCTTTCCAATTCTCACCTTCTTGTCTACAGAGCACAAGTCTCTCCCCAATTCTCATCTTTTTGTCCACAGAGCTCAAGTATCTCCCCAATTCCCACCTTCTTGTCCACAGAGCTCAAGTCTCTACCCAATTCCTACCTTCTGGTCTACAGGGCTCAAGTCTCTCCCCAATTCCCACCTTCTTGTCTACAGAGCTCAAGTCTCTCCCCAATTCTCATCTTCTTGTCCACAGAGCACAAGTCTCTCCCCAATTCCCGCCTTCTGGTCTACAGGGCTCAAGTCTCTCCCCAATTCCCACCTTCTTGTCTACAGAGCTCAAGTCTCTCCCCAATTCTCATCTTCTTCTCCACAGAGCTCAAGTCTCTCCCCAATTCTCACCTTCTTGTCTACAGAGCTCAAGTCTCTCCCCAATTCTCACCTTCTTGTCTACAGAGCTCAAGTCTCTCCCCAATTCCCAAATTCTTGTCTACAGGGCTCACATTCTCTCCCCATTTCCCCCTATTTGTCTACAGAGCTCGAGTCTCTCACCAAAACCCACATGTTTGTCTACAGAACTTCTCCCCCCAATCTCATCTATTTGTCTACAGAACTTGAGTCTCTCCCCCAATCTCATCTATTTGTCTACAGAACTTGAGTCCCTCCCCCAATCCCATCTATTTGCCTACAGAAGTTGATTCTCTCCCCAGTTCCCACGAACATGTAATTCTTTTTTTAGTAATACCAGCATCCAACATGCACACATTATTTTTTTTCAATTTTTTTTTCTTTTTTTGTGTGTTTTTCTCTTGTAATACAAGCATCCAGCATGAATACATACATATATATATATATATATATATATATATATATATATTTTTTTTTTTTTTTTTCCAACATTTATACATATTTTTTTTTTTTTTGTTATTTCTTTTTGTGACTCAAGCATCCAACATGTATAAATATTATATATATATATATATATATATATATATATATATATATATATATATATATATATATATATATATATATATATATATTGTTTGAAGATAAGTTGGAATAATTGATAAGAGTGCTCAACTGTGGGAGCATTTCATAGATATAGAAGATCTTACCTTAAATTCTCTTCATACTACACTTGTGTTTCAAGCGGAGGACAAAGGTGTCGCCTGACACACCTCAGTCATACCCGAAGGGAGCGGAGGACAGGCGACACCTTTGTCCTCCGCTTGAAACACAAGTGTAGTACGAAGAGAATTTAAGGTAAGATCTTCTATATATATATATATATATATATATATACATAAATACTTTTTTTTGGATTATTTTATTTCTTTTTCTTTTTTTTGTGTGTGTGTGTTTTTGTTTTTTTTTAATACAAGCATCCAGCATGTATACATATATATTTTTTTTTTTGAAATACAAGCATCTACCATGCTTACATATTTTTTTTTCTTTTGTAATACAAGCATCCAACTTATTTTTTTTTTTTTTTTTTTTTTTTTTTTTTTTTTTTTTGTAATTCAAGCATCCAACATGTATACATATTTTTTTTTTGTAATACACGCATTCAACATTTATACATACATACATAGATACATACATACATGTATATATATATACTGACTTACTGACTTATTGCCGTGTCGCATCCCAGTTCACCGTCTGTGACGCTTCGGCAGCTTTCTCTATCCTCGCAGAGAGTTCTCTCCACTGTTTCCTGTCCTTTGCGAACTCAGTGGTTTTGACCAGATCATCGGTTGAATGGAGTCTAAAATGGTCAATTAGTCCTAGATCTCTGTTCAGTACGATTGGGAGAGTTGTTGTCGGCCGTCCTCTTAGTTTGTGGCCATATTGGATGAAGTAGGCTCTTGTTGCTCTGTTGGCAGGGATGTCGCTGTCTCTACGAAAAATATGCCCAAAGAGGTTCCACCGGGCTTTTAGAATTTGCAGCGAGAGGGGCTTTTCCTGGCATTTTTTATACAGTGACTTATTTTTGATTTTTACTGGAAATTTAATGTTTAGGACCTTTTTCAGTTGTTTTCGGTGGAAAGCGTTTATTTTCTCTTCTTCGGTGAAAGTCAGTGCCCATTTGCTACAGTTGTATAGTAGTATGGATTTCACAAGGGACTTATAAAGTTGTATTTTGGTTGTGGTTTTGAGTTTATTTCCTTTCATCCACACGTGGTAAAGCTTGTTGAGGGCTGCGGTGGAGAGCTGTTTTCTCCTTTCTACATCCTCGAGATCACCAATGAGTGAGCCCACTTTCTTTGCGTTTTTCCAGTCTTCCTCGTTTTTTGAAAAAGCTGTGAATTCTGTTTTGTCTGTGTTTACTTTTAGTTGGTACTTATGTAGCGTTTCTTGGATTTTGTTGATGTTAACGTAGTCCTGTCCGATAAAATCCACGTCGTCTGCGTAAGCTATCTCGTTTGTATAATTTCTTTTTCATATTTCACTATTGGTCTGGGTAGTGTGGTTCTGACCTCCTTCAGAGCGTGTTCTAGATAGACAATAAAAAGGACTGGACTAAGGCTATCTCCTTGGGAAGTCCCGACATTGCTTATAAATGTATTTGTTTTTGTGGCGCCATTGATTCTTGTTTTTATTTTTGTATTGCTCAAAAGAAAGCGTATTATTCTCAGCTCATCTATATATATATATATATATATATATATATATATATATATATATATATATATATATATATATAAGATCTTACCTTAATTTCTCTGCATACTACACTTGTGTTTCAAGCAGAGGACAAAGGTGTCGCCTGTCATCCGCTCTCTTCGGCTATGACTGAGGTGTGTTCGGTTGCCGTCCCGACCTTGTGTTGTTGTTTTTTTTCGTTTCCGGGCCACTGGTAGTTTTGTAGTAAATGTTTCTTTCTGTGGGGGCACGATGAAAACATTTCCCTTCTTTTGTTAAGGCTTGGTTTTGTTTTTAGAATGAAATATTTCTCTGCTATGCAATGGTTGCATCTGTTCTAAAAACAAAACCAAACCTCAACAAAAGAAGGGAAATATTTGTCATGCAGCTGAAAATATTGAACTCTGTGGTTTTAGCAGGAAAAGAAGATAATTTTGAAATGCTAATTTCTGGAAATAAGTTTTCATTTTATGGGCAGCAACTGAAACAAGGAACAAAAAAAAATTAGGTTGACTGGCCCTATTTCAATATTCACACAAATCAAGATTTAGTCTTTTTTTATTATTATCTTTCGACAAATTAAAATCCTTTCCAACACTATTTACATGCATCTCTTTTCAACATTTTAATCTAATGTGAGCTTTCATGATTTTTTTCATCTAAATGAATATTAATACAATTAAAGTAGCCAAAATCATGTTTCAGGAACAAATGATCTAGCATAAGCTACCTATCCTACTAAAGTATCAAAATGAAAGTTGAATTATTGTTGAGCTACATTAGCCTCTTTCTATTTACTTAATTCTTTTTTTAGTCTTACTCCTGCGGATGATCATCTATTCTATAATTAGGTCTGCTGTTCTACAGAGAATGAGAAATAATGCAGCTTCGCAGCAGAATAGTTGGGCTGCGCAATTAGTAGGCGCACAGATGCTGCACAATGTATGGTGTAATTAAGTGTGCTTAGCAAAGTGTTTATCAATATTTTTATATCTAGGAATCCAATAAAAAGATTTATATATATATATATATATATATATATATATATATATATATGCCTTTACTAAAATATAAGAAAAATTGACTCTTTGATGTAAAAGCTGAATTTTTTTAAGCCTAGAAAGGATAAAAAGAGAGATGTTAAAGAGTGAAAGCCTTGTGTATCTATACCGGGCAACAGTGAAGAAAAATAGGATGGAGAAAAACTTCAAGATGAGATTTCTTGACAATGATGCTTCGCAGAAAAAGAATTGTCTCAGTTGAAACTTCACAAGATCTAGGCACTTTAAGCTTGGATTTAAATCCAACTATTCAATAAAAGAATTGTCTCAGTTGAAACTTCACAAGATCTAGGCACTTTAAGCTTGGATTTAAATCCAACTATTCAATAAAAGAATTGTCTCAGTTGAAACTTCACAAGATCTAGGCACTTTAAGCTTGGATTTAAATCCAACTATTCAATAAAAGAATTGTCTCAGTTGAAACTTCACAAGATCTAGGAACTTTAAGCTTGGATTTAAATCCAATTATTCAATAAAAATTCATTTCGAAAGTCTTCTGATCTGATCGTATTTTAATCGAGATAGGTCTAAATTTCAATAATCTTGTCTGACCAAAAAAAAGAAGTATGCTTTAACTGAAGTGAGGAGGGGTTACAAAATCTGACAAAGAAAACAAAATTGTAGATTGAACTAAGAAGGCCGTATTTCAGATGGCTTGGTTGTTTACTGCCACCTCGTATAATATGCCAGATGTTTTTTGGGAACAAAATATGTATTGCAGCTGTGCTCCAGCTATTCAATCTCTCGAAGTTGTCATGCAGTACAAGAAAACAATCTTGATTAAAAAATAAGGGCTATTTTGGAAAAAAAATTCTGTTCTATTTTTTTTTCTCTTTTAAACGCTCTTTGTCCTTGTCATGTTTGGATACGTAAAAGAACAGCTATGAATTCCCACCAGTGCACCTCTAGGCACTTTTTGTTTGTAAGTAAATAATAGAACTTTTAGAAGCACTTTTTACAGTTTTCTGCAAGCCTTTGCAAACCTGTGACTTGAGGGCATAAATGCTTTTAATTACAGGTAATAAAAGTTAATTCTTGGTCAATCAGAATTTTTGCACAAGGCATTGTTTTCAACAGTTAATGACTGGTATGCAGGCAGAAAGGAAATTGAAGATACCATATCATGCATATGATGATGTTTCCTTTTTTTTAAGAGATAAAGAAAACAATATACTGGCTGGCGTGGTCTTCCAACTAGCCATAATTTGCCTACATGTTTGCCTCAGATGGCATTCTTGCACCCATGCTTAACACTGGTATGGTTGACATTGCTTTCAGAAATATTATTGTCAGCTAGACAATAAAATAAAGGCTAGAGACAGTTTTTAGGACTAAAACCTGTTGTTTAAGGTGTGTGAGAAAAACATTTCTGCAGCTTAGAAGAAAAGCATGTAAGATATTTAATGACATGCTTCATTACAGACTAGATGGAACTTAATGTTGATGATATTGCAAACACTTTACAAATGAAATAATCTACAAGCTATGATACAGAGCCCCTGTTGATGTAGATCTAAACACATGCATGTTAGTGGCATCTCCTCCACCTAACTGACAGGGGAAAACTGAGACCAGTTAATATCAGATTGAACTTCAAAAAGGATGGTCAAGCACTAAGGGAGGTTATTGAAAAAAAGCTCAATTTGAACATGAGGCTAAGATTTTAGCTGAGTTACTCGAAGAATGATGTAACGTCCACTACAGCTAGTGTTCTTCTGTGTACTTGTAGCTTCAATATTAAACATATGAAATTCCAAATTAACATTTAATGCACGCACACATTATGCTTAGTCACATGCCAATCTCCAATACATTTGCTATCCCAGGATGGCCTCTGAACTTCTGGGTCCAGCACGTACTTGAAGCGTTACAACCATAGAAAACAGGTTTGCCCATAGCTATTGCCACGAGGTGCACAACACACGATATCTCGACTGTTTCCAACCGCTGAAATGGTCGACTCTAAAAAAAAAAAAAGAGGAATGGAGGAAGAAGAAAAGAAATAAGACACATTGAGATAAAAAATTTAGGTTAGAAACAAAATTCAGTTATACTGATTTAGAATTTGCCTTAGTCTAGAGAACATGCACATATATGGGAGAAAGAAGAGAGTTACACACATAGGTCTAGAGTGTCAGAGTAGACAGAAATTATTGAGAAGGTATTTCATTACATGCAGAGAATGCATAATAGTACAAAAAGGCATAATGAAGAAGAAGAAGAAGAAGAAGAAGAAGAAGAAGAAGAAGAAGAAGAAGAAGAAGAAGAAGAAGAAGAAGAAGAAGAAGAAGAAGAAGAAGAAGAAGAAGAAGAAGAAGAAGAAGAAGGAGAAGAAGAAGAAGGAGAAGGAGGAGGAGGAGAAGGAGAAGGGGGAGGAGAGGGAGGGGGAGGGGGAGAAGGGGGGAGGGGGAGGGGGAGGAGAAGGAGGAGGAGGGGGAAGAAGGGGAAGGAAAAGGAGGAGAAGGAGGGGGAGAAGGAGAGGAGAAGAAGGAGCAGGAAAAAGAAGAGGAGGAGGAAGTGAAGGGGAGGGAGAAGAAATTATAAATTGTCAAGAATATCAAGGGGTATGATTTAACTTAAAGATCACCCCTGTCCCCTCAAGGCTAGACACCTTAAAAAGCTTCCAAAAGATGACATTCCCAATGTCTGTACTAATCATCTTAGTGATTGGACTTAAAGAAGGTGCTTGAGGACTTAGATAAAGCAACTTAAGGACTATAAGAAGGAACAACGAGAAAGACCAATAGCAAAGTTTCAAATTCGTGAAAATAAATCTAAGGAACAAATATACAAGGGTTTTAGGGTTATGAAGGCAGAAACGAAAGGACAGAATAATAGCAACGGTCATCAGAGATACCCAGTAGTATAGAAGGCCTTTCCAGAGAACGGCAGGCTTAGGAAATTGCCCTGACAGAGTAAAGAGCCACCCACCCCTCCCACAGAGAACAAGATTACTGGGTTTCTGCACATATGCGAACACCATAGCCTGGTGGAGCACATCAAGCTGCTTGTAGCTTACATTGACACGATAGAGAAAACAATCTGAGATAGTCAGATCAAGAAAAGATGAGCATACATACTCCTCTTCCCTAAGGGTACTTGATGATCCTTCCTTCTTTCTTTATCCCATGCTAACTAAAGCACATCCTATTATACCGCAATGTAAAGATCTTTAAATTGGTTTCATAACATATACACGTCATCAAAGTATATCAGTTGCTTGGTAGAAACTTTAAAAAAAAATAAAAGGAATGAAAAATGGGAATTATGGAAAGGAAGAATATTTGGAAAATCATCTAGATCAAAAATGTGATAAACACTAAAGCTGACGCGTTGACTAGAGACTGTTCTCATCATGCTATACTGAAAAGTCAGGCAAACAATGTGTATGTTTACTACATGAAGTTCGTACAAGTTTTAACAGGTAGTTGAAGAGAGTAAAGAGATATGGGAAGGAAGAGAAAAATGTTAAGTGTGTGTGCGTATGGAAGAGAGAGTGAAAGAGAGAGAGAGAGAGAGAGAGAGAGAGAGAGAGAGAGAGAGAGAGAGAGAGAGAGAGAGAGAGAGAGAGAAAGAAAGAGAGAGAGAGACAGAGAGAGAGAAAGAGAGAGAGAGAATGAAGTTCACTTATCTTTTATAAATATCAAGGCCATTAAATAATCTCTTTTGAGCATTCCTGGCAGATGCTTCTCTTGTAATTAGAGCTAAAAAGGTTTTATACTGAATTAGTGTCACGAAACGACATTATTCCCAAATGACAAGAAGGAAAACTAACACAAATTTCGTTCATAGTTATACAAAACGTGACAGAATAAAAGGTTAAGTAGACTAACAGAGATGCAACCACTATGGCAAAGTAAAACTGAAACAAAGCAAAACAACACAAAACAAAAAATTAATAGAAAATCTTTTGCAATTCTCTAAATAACACGTTTTTTACGAGAGCACAAAAATGTTATGTAGACCACACCCTTTGTTTGGAAATAAAGGGGGAAAATGAAAAAAAGAAAGAAAACACGAATGATATTTTTTTCCACCGGTTAGATTAACGTTAGTTTTTACAAGATCAAGGATAAAAGAAAAAAAGTCTGGAAACTGAGTTGAACATTTCCCAGTGGAAATTAATCTGGGCCATTATCGTGGTACACCATGGCGGAGTGGAAGTTCTAACATCTTGTAAAGTTCAAACTGTCTATTGACACAGGTGGACACCTTCTACCCCAGCGCTTGCGTCTTTCTACTAAATGATTTAAAAAAAATAGGATGGAACATAATGGATATACAAAAACGATTAGGAAAACGGAGCAGTTGATCTTGCTTTGACCAATTGTAGATTTTTTTTTTTTTTAAACGTTCCCTCGCATGATCTCTTTGCCTTAATATAAATAGGCAGGATATAATGCTGTGCTTTGTTACGAATGTAAGCCATGATCCTCGATGGCTAAAGTTTTAAATGTCAAAACAGTGACACTTACTCAACTTTCTGATGTGCTTCACAAAATTGTTACTTCGCCAGATAAAAATTAATACGGTGTTTGTCATGTCGGGAGGTTAGATGAAGTTTAGCGCGGGACAAAGAGATGCTAAGAATCAGTACATCTAGGATAAATGTCACGCTGAGTCACAGACAGAAAAGGTCATTTTTAAATTGAGGGTATGCGTTGCTTCAAATTGTCTAATGATTCAGCAACTTCTCTCAGAGTCCTATTCAATGTAACTATGAAGGATCGGGATGTATAAAACAACGGTAGCCTAGTAGCTGCATCACTTATTCATTAGATGATAAAAGTCGGTAAATAGTACTATTATAAAGTTTATGTGAGTTTGGTTTTTACTTCATATTAGAAAAAATTCATAGGTCTACCTAAATAATTCAGTTTATTAATTTCACTCACAAACTATACCCCGCTTTGTATTTGCATACGTTTTGAAACAATAAGTAATCGTGTCGGAGCAGAACGTGTTGAGGTTTAGAGGAAACACAGCCAAAAACAATTTTTTTAAAAAATCAGCTAATTCTTCATTATAAGCTCTTCTGAATTTCTTCCAAAATTTTCAAAACGATTTCATTTTGTGCCCTGTATGTTTACCCTCTGCTTCTTAACCAAATGTCCGAAGTTTGAATCCTGAAGATGTAAGGCTTTTAGGTCGTCAGGAAGGCTCACAGCCGACATTTCTCTGGTGCTCAATGAGTACCCGGCTATAGTAGAAGCAAGGATTAATCCGGTGTGAAACTTGCTCTTTGAATATTTCTAAGGCTCGTAAGTTTCCAAAGAAACGGACACGGAGACGAGAAATTTTCGTTCAGATTTGGTTACGGCTATTTGCAGTGCTACCGAGCCCGCCATCACACAGCTCAACCAGTGAACAAATCTGGATTGTTGTTAATTTCAACAAGTCCTTTCGACATAGCTATCTTGCGCCCTGGTGCGTGAATCCTGTAACCGCTATCTTTCTGTTTATTTTGTTGATACTGCAATCTGGTTGTCAAAAAGACTATTCTTAGGCCATTGTGTGTGTAATTTTTTTAACCAGTTTTTAAACGTTTCAGCACTTAATTCAACTCAGTTTCCGATAATTGTTGTTCTATAACTTGGAACAACAGACTAGCACAGATTATGTTAATATTTCGTTACATAATAATTATTGTGATCTCTTGATTTTTCAAACATTTTTTAAATTTTCTTTTCGCAACGTAATCGATCTGAATCAGGCAATGATGGGGAAATTTAAAAAAAATCGAAACTTACCCATCAACAGTTTTTATTTTCGGTTCTCTGTTTAGTTTAACTTCTAGATTAGCCGAAGAGTCTAATAGGGAGACGGTGGTTTTCCCTCAAGCTGAAAAAATTCTGACAATTTGTCCAAGAGTAGTGTAGAAGATATTAGACTCCTCAAACATATTAGGTAATCGCTTGAAAATTGTGCTGGTAAAGTGCCACGTGGAACATGTGTGTATATAATATATATATATATATATATATATATATATATATATATATATATATATATATATATATATATATATATATATATAATTCTAGATAAAGATCAATAGGTGGAGGTATATAATTTTATCTGGATCATGTAAGTAAAAGGATAGATATCATGACCATTTATAAGCCTCTTTAAATACACACATGCACCCCAGCCTCGGTAATCGACCTCAGTCCCGTTTGTAGAACGGGGTTTTCAGCTTGTGTATATATATATATATATATATATATATATATATAGGCCTAAATATAATTTAGAATAACACAAGTTTTATTTTTTTTTTTTTTAAACCAATTTTGACTCATTTCATTTCCAGCCAGATTTTTAGTGAAAGAGGGGGCATGCAGTTAAAGCATTTGCCATTCAAATCAATTTTTCCACTCACATTTCTTAAATAATGCAGACATAAATCAGTCTTTACTAACTCAAGCAATAACAGTGAAACTTGAAAACTATTAAGGTCATAACTGCATGTATTAGGTTTTATAGTAATGTGGTCTGCCGATAAACGAATCTTTCGGGAAAAATAACGGGGAGGGGGGGGGGGAGGATATCGATACATCAGAGTTAGAGAATGAAGTAAAGACCAAGTTATGAGGCCCACAAGGAACAGCTTTAATAAACGTCATGAGAAACTAAGAGAATAATATGAGGAAGAGAGACACTGTGAAAGAAAGATTCAGTTTGGAGATTTTTAGGAGATAGAGAATGCTAAAAATAGTCGTAGTCATATATTTCACAAGGTCTTTTTTATATTAATACAAATACTCTTATAGTCCAAGCTTGTGTTTATCTTAATTTTTTTTTTACTAAAAGGGAAATCTACCAATTTGTAATTCTCGATTGAGATAGATGGATAAGCCTATTTCTATCTGTCTGTGTTCCTTGCACCAGGCGCTGCTCTCCTACCACACGGATATCCCAACAATGAGGACTGTGGCTGTGATTCTACTGACGCTGTGCGCGGTCGGTGTGGTCATGGCTGGGCCGGTCTCTGAACCTGATCTCATGATTGGCCCGAGTGGACCATGTATTCTTCACGATGGAACAGAAGTGCCGGTACACTCTTCATCTTTTCTTTTCTTACTTTGCGTGACATTTGGTAATGTTTTATACTGTGGAGAAAGCTGTAGAATTCAATACTAGCCTACCCGCTCTTGATAGGTACCGTGGGTTGTTCAGGTACAAGCCATTCGTAAAAAGCTAAAAGAAGGCCAATGGGAGATATAATGGTTAGCTCAGAATTATATAGTTTTTATATCTAAAGTAGAGAACTACAATGAACTTGGCAAAGGCTTGCGACTTGTGATTTTTTTAAAATAATCTAAGGTCAGCAAGTCCTATTGCGCATGCAACCAGGCTCAATAAGTCAAAGTTCGTGTTGTTTCTGATTTACCCTGACTGCTTTACAGTTTTTGTTCTTCTAAATCGTATAGAAGGCATCATATGCATAAATCTGCAAAAAGTTTTGAGGCATAATTGCTCTGGACAAAAACCTATGCATGTGAAAACGTTAATCTTCAGTAGATTATTTGAAATGTAAATAACAAGTTCTCTCTCAATAAAGCGCTTCGTTACAAAAAAGTTAGTGATTTTTTAATAAGAAGTTAAAGTATTCGTGTACTTATAATAGGCTTTTGTAAATGAAAAAAACAATAACAAAAACCGGCCGTGACGGTCTCGAGTTAGTGCTTTAGATATGGGCTACGATACACAGTGTTTATTGAGTGTTTCCGCCTCCATTATACCGGCGTTAACCCGAACTCTTGTCTCCTACTCTACTGCTTTGCTGTTAAACATTCAAATTAAATAAAGCCACGAAATAAAGCCAAACTCCGATAAAAGAACTCATTCTCCTCAAAACGTAAAACACATTTAATTCATATAATTGTCCTTCCTTCTTTGTATGGAAACTGTACTGTTCTGACATTTGTTTGTTAGACGACAAGAAGCAGGTTTAAAAGTACCTGGTAGGCAGATAATTTACTTAAAACCTGTAAACCGTTCCAGCTTAAACCAGAGAAAAGTCTAAAATAAACTACTATTTCTTGTTAAGAACTAATTGGCTTAGGTCTTTGACCTAAACATGAATAGCCACGAAAAATAATCACAAATTTCAGAGGGTCTACAAAATGTGATTATGATTTTTAGAAGAACAGTTTAAAATTTCCGAGATTAGAGGCTCGTAGAAGACCAACTTGGATCAATAAGTTGTCGCGGCTCTGCACCTTTGAATATCGTCTGTTTTGTTTTTTTATCTGCATGTGTTGCAGGTTGGCGAGACGGTCAGTCCAGATCCGTGCACACAATGCACATGTCAGTTCTCGGGTCAGAGAGCGCTGTGCTCCACTCAAGCGTGTGAGCTGCTCCCTTGTGAGGATGGTCAAACGCTCACTTTTAGAGAGGGCGAGTGCTGCCCTGTCTGTGCGACGCCATAGTGCCTCATCATTTTTGTTCAAAAAATGAGGGTGTAACGGTAAGAGATGCTTAAAGATCCTCTCTGCACTGAATGAGACAAAATGTACGGTCTTCTGGCACGCCACACGCCCTTCTTTCTAGAGAAAGTCTCCACCTGGGGTTCACTTGTCAACCCTGATGCACTTGCCAGGGAATACTGGATAAATAAAGGGGTCTGAAGTGTAAACTGTATCACACTAAGGCCGTAGATCTAGCGGGGGCTGGTGAGATTACTGTCTTCATTAATGAAACCTTTAATTTAGCAAAGATAAAACACTATGCTTCCATCTAAAGCGTTTGTCATGATTTAACATCAGTGGAATGAGTTACAGTAGCATCAATTATTTCCAGGCCGAGGTTATATCTCTGCCAAAATTTTATCGAATCTAATAAAGAAACAGACCGACGTTTTGTTTATATTTTGAAGACTTGAAAAGCTTGATAAAACCTAGATCTGTTTTTTTTTTTTTTTTTTTTTTTTCTTTACGTCTGTAAAGCCCATTTACAATGATATTGATACTTTTCTTACAAATAAAAAAAATGATTTATCTGGTGAAAATGAAATAAAAATTTAATTGCAATCTAATATAAAAAATCAATTTAGAGCTGCTATCTTTACGAAAAGGCTCAGTGCATGAACTGCGTATAATTAAAAACAACAATAATAACAACAACAACAACAACAATAATAAAAACAACAAAAACATCAATTAGCTCCCTTTCATGCCATAGCACATCTTTAAACTACCACGAAAGCAAAAATGCCATGCGAGCGATTTTCTGAAACTGCCTGAATGAGGAAAAAAGCCTTTAAATCTCCGTGAAAAAGCTTGCTAAGTTAAATTTAAGGCCAAATCTAAGACAATTTTACTAACTCGGAATATGAAAAAAGCTGCATTATTTTACATAACTGTTATAGGTACAGTGAGATGACTTTGTAAAATCCTAATGACTTTATTGGTTATTTTACACGCAAATATAGGTACAAACATTTTTACCCATAAGTTCCTACAAGACAGTGCACCCCTACGCATATTTGCTCACATCCATGCGAATGTATAAAAAAGGGTCGAAATTGTATCTAATTTCTGTTTCGTTTTTTTTTTTTTCAGAGAAGAACAGGCACTCCTGTTTACTCTTTGAGGAAAAAGATCCAAGAAAATAAAACCAACATGATTTGGAAATAAACTCAATCCACGAATGAATCTGCAGTGATTTGGGCTCCTGTGTCTCTAAGATAATCTCTCTTTGACTGGTCGATATTTTTTTTTTTTTATGGCTGTGGGATTAGAACTCCGCTCTGCTAATCGTCCGGCCATTCTTCACCCCAGATTCTCCGTTGATAAGTGCGAGATTTTAAAGATATATTTCCAGTTCCGGTTTGTGCGACAAAGACGGTCGTTATGATTGATTGGAGAGCTTGGAATTAATTGTTGCGGACGGACTATATCCAGCTATCAAACCTAGAAAAGTCACATCCAAATAATCTACCTACATAACTGACGGATGCTGAATGGTTTGTGTGTTCTCACTAGGAACTCCCTTATAAGAGAATAACAGTTTAGGCGGGAACAAAGAGTTCACACACACACACACGCACACAAACCAAACAGACGATCGAACAAACCTACCACATTATTTGATTGAATCTTAACATAACTATTTCTAACAATTTTCTTGCTCCATGGGGGCTTCTGACTTAACTGGTTAAAAGCCAAAAATAAAAAAAAAAATGAAAAGAAAAGAAAATGCGAAGAAACGCGCTTGACAAAAACGTCACTAACATTTTTATGCAATACCCTATGCAATGCTATAAATGGAACTAAAACTAGTTTCCTTGAACTATAGTCCATAATATTATAATATGGTAACTAAGAATTTTCCACTTTGTGAAAGTACGGCAAACCTGAGTTAACAAAATTTAAACCGATAAAAGCTTGAGAATTGGTTTTGACAGATCTTCATAAATTACAAAGAGTCGATTCATAAAAAAAGATTTGAATGTCTAAGTTTCCATTGCGATTAAGTTTCTGAACGACTTTCTCTCAATAAAGAAAGCACAGTGATTGAATTTAAAAGTACAAAGTGGGTCAACTTCTTTACAGTCATATAGTGTCTGCTAAGTTTTGCCCAGTGACTGAGAGAAGACAAACAACCAGACAAACGGCTAACGTCGCAGCAACTCGCTCATGCATGCTTGACGGAATATAAAGCGTCAACTAGTACATGTAATACTACACTGTATACAACTTTAACGAAGACAATGATTGTTGCATTTATTTTCATTGACCTTCTTATAAACCATTGATAAAAAAAATTTCCTTCACTTCTCCAAGGGAGATACGATGTAAAATGTAACACAGATTGTTTAATGGGTGTGTTCCCTTCAAAATGCGATTTTGCTAAGGTGAAAATTACTTCATATGAATAGGGAATAAGATTGGTCCAGACCACCTTCATCAATTAAAGATTTATCAATTCCTTATTTGGAACTTTTACATAAAAACGCGATATTATACAAACTTTTACACATTATGAAATATATAAGAGCATATATATATATATATATATATATACAAGCATGGTCACCCGTTCAAATTAACAGGTATTAAATACAGCAACATTGAAGAAACGCTAACTTCACAACCATGAATGTATATCCTCAGAGTCAAACCTCTGCACTGAAGAAATGCTAACTTCACAACCATGAATGTATATCCTCAGAGTCAAACCTCTGCACTGAAGAAATGCTAACTTCACAACCATGAATGTATATCCTCAGAGTCAAACCTCTGCACTGAAGAAATGCTAACTTCACAACCATGAATGTATATCCTCAGAGTCAAACCTCTGCACTGAAGAAATGCTAACTTCACAACCATGAATGTATATCCTCAGAGTCAAACCTCTGCACTGAAGAAAAGCTAACTTCACAACCATGAATTATATCCTCAGAGTCAAACCTCTGCACTGAAGAAATGCTAACTTCACAATCATGAATGTATATCCTCAGAGTCAAACCTCTGCACTGAAGAAAAGCTAACTTGACAACAATGAACAGGACTGATGGGGAAGACTACTTCAATAAAGAAACGCAGATTTTACCACGGTTACAGATATATCGCCTCCAGAGCTGTAAAGGCTAACTAACTACCTTAAAATATATAGAGGCATTAGAATTCTTCTCAGGTTGTCAAGAAGATATTTTTGTAAATGAAAGAGAGATCGCAAGCAAAAAAGTAAACTAATTTGGGTTCAATCTTTAAAGCAGCCCTCTCTTCAGATTATCTCTCTACCAAGATTATAATGTGATGCAGATGAACCATTACAGATACAATGCAGTGCTTGATCTGATGTGGTGAAACCGTGCTCTCCATCACAAAATAAAACGTGCAACTGCGCAGACAATATTACGGAGGGAAAAAAAATAAGGCTCCGGATTTTTAAAAACTTTTTGGGTGACCCTGGATTGCTGAAGCTTATAATTATTCGTGATCTAGTTAAAATCTGTGTAACTCATGCATGACAAATTAAGACTGGCAAATTAATTTAAAAAGAAAAGCTAAACGAATGTTTCTACCGTTCCTTGCTGACAACTAATGGATCTGGTCGATATCTTGGATTAAAGTTAATACAATCAAACAGTGAAGTGTGAAGCCCGTACATATATACAACATGTTAACAATGTGCGGCGTTCAGAGTTGTTTTGCAGGCTTTATTTACATAAATAAAAACAGCGACATCCAGTATGCGTTTGTAATATTGTTATAGAGTCTTTGCTCGCTTCTCATCTTACTGTATAATCCTGCGCACAAATATTCCAAATCCTGTCTCATTCTTTCTCTGTACTTGAAACAACATTTCCTTTATCAGCAAATATAAACTTCACTTTCGTTCTTTGTAACAGCCATTTTCCCACTATCTCACATCTAGGAGAATCTCTAAATATTTCCTTTCCCATTATTTTATCCAAATGAAAGCTTGTCGCGTCTTCAAACCTCCTCTTTTAGATTTTTATTCATTTTGGTTTTTTGTAGGGCAAAATTGGAGCCCTTAGAATTAGAGAGGCATTTTCCTTCTCCTTCTGTCTTTTAGTTCAATGCATCCTTATTTTTGTCAATGTGAATTGAATCTTTGGAACACTTACAACAAAATCCCCTTGGGTATTTAAACCATGTGTAACGAAGTGATTATTCAGGTGCACCAGAAAAACCCAAGCCTCTGGTCTTTGGCTGATTCTATTGCAAGTTTTTATGCAGCTGGATACCCCAAAGCCTTGTATTTTCGATTTTGGTGCAGTCATATGGTATCACAGGCTACTTTCGTTTCATTTGTTCTACTAATAATATATAAGTCTCATTTCAGCTCGGTATTTAAATTGCTTAGATGCAAAATCGACAGAAAATTGTGAATGGCCGGATGACTTTGTCAGCCGATTAATTATTTTTCTTTTCTTAAACCGCATTCACGAGATGCGTGCGGCATAAAATTATAAGCCAGCAATGTCAAAAAAAAAAAAAATGCTGTGCACAAAACGATCTGAACTCTTAACTCCATCCAATATTTTTCTGTTCCATTCTCTACACTACTGTCAGTAACCAGACGGTTCGAAACGATGAATGATAGTGAAGTACTCAACTGCCAGTAGAGATGTTTCATGAAGACATGCTTTTTAAGCTGACTAGCTAGAACATGAGGATTGGAAGAAAGCTACCATCTTACTTTTTCGTACCAGAGAGTGTTAAAGCAGACTACCAAAAGCTTATAGCATTCAGATCGCCGGCTCTAAAAAGTAGATAAAATTTGTATCCCATTCAATTCAGTGTATTTTTAATTCTTATTAAATGAGTTCTTAAGGACACAAACTCTAAGGATTGATGGACGGTGCAAATCAAATGTGTGAGGACTGACAGAATCATGCTCACAAATTAACTGCCTCTGCATAAACCGAATGAACAGCTGTGCATCAGACAGAACTATGACTGCCTTGTTCGTGAAATAATCCACTAAAACTAAAAAGAGAGATATAAGTCTGATAAGAGGGCACTGTTGTTTTGACTTGTGTGGCTTTGTCTTCCCAGTTCCTGCAAGATCGTGCGGATTATGATGTATGAAAGTGTATATAATTTTAACGGCTGTAACCATCTCGATTGATCAGCTGTGCTTTGTCAGGATATCCACGAAATATCGAAAGAAACATAACTCCTATCGTAGAGCAATCTCGATTGATCAGCTGTGCTTTGTCAGGATATCCACAAAATATCGAAAGAAACATAACTCCTATCGTAGAGCAATCTCGATTGATCAGCTGTGCTTTGTCAGGATATCCACAAAATATCGAAAGAAACATAACTCCTATCGTAGAGCAATCTCGATTGATCAGCTGTGCTTTGTCAGGATATCCACGAAATATCGAAAGAAACATAACTCCTATCATAGAGCAATCTCGATTGATCAGCTGTGCTTTGTCAGGATATCCACAAAATATCGAAAGAAACATAACTCCTATCATAGAACAAAGTTGGTTTGACTTGCATGGGTTTTTTTCAACAATTGCTACAAGATAGCACTGGTAAAATTTTGAGGACTGGCAGATTTTTATTCTGCATTTTGAATGGCGGTAACTATATCAACGGTAGGCCTATAAACACCTGTGGTCTCGAGAGGATTACGACTCTTTTGTTCATGTACATTTCCACGCAATATCTAAGACGACATAAATCCATTCAGAAATTTGGTTTGTGTTTATGGAACATGTATTGTTTCTCACGAATTCCTAAAAAAAATGGTCAGATCAATTGATGTTTAAGGATTGGCATAACTATATATCGAAAGAACAGTCTAGGAGCTTCCAATGTATATAATTTATATCTGAATTGATGTAAAGGGAAGCAAGAACATTTGGAAAGATCGATGAGACTTTATTAAAGATCATTTGAAGTTTATCTTAATGTCAACATTATGATCAAACTGAGAGTAAAATAGAGCTCCCTAGTCGTATTTCCTCTGCGACCAAAATAAAAATTATCTTGGCGGTAGTATTGATTACAGGAAAGAAAAGGGCACCACAATAAACCAAAAGCACGCTGATGATAACACAAATTTGACGATTGGTCTATCGGAGCAATAATGACGCTATCTGTAGAGATCTGCCAGAGCATCCTGCGGTGCTCCACTAGCTGAAATCTGTCTCTACTCTCAGTGTTATATAGAATTATATACAAGCTGGACTGCACTTCGAAACGAGCCGGTGGGGGATCAAGCTACATCGAAAAAATGCAAACTTTAGAGAAAAAAAAGACTTATATTTTCCAGAGCCATACAACTGCACTGAAGGAAAGCAAATTTTACAACAATAAACAGGAGGATAAGACTACTACAATAAAGAAAAGCAAACTTTACCGCAATAACAGATATATATATATATATATATATATATATATATATATATATATATATATATATATATATATATACTCCTCAAGAACCATCATAGCAGAGTTTTAAATTATATTGAGTCTTGAGACATTGGAATTTTTCTCACTTTGTCATGAAGACATTCTTAGACTGAAGGATAGATCTCAAGTTAAGAGTTGAAAGTTCATAAAATGGCACCACTTGGGACTTTCTACGGTTCCTTGTTAACGATTGGTGGACCTGGTCAATATCTTAGGTTCACAAGAGTATAGATGTAAGAAACGAGTGCAAAAGAAGCAGAAGTGATGTTAGCATTCAAGGCGACGATGACAGTTGTTCTTTAAATACTGACCAAATAAATCACTACTGCTTTCCTATACAGAACGGCATGTTTTCCACGACACAATTTGTCTTTAAGATGAAGTACTGTTCAAATTTCATGTAAGTTTTGAAGACATAGTTAAAAATGTATTTCTGTAACAAACTTAATACATTAAAACACCACAATAAAATGCTTAAACCGGAAGGAATATCATCAAAATTTTTTACAGATCCATTTGGTCAAAATATCGCAAGTCTTTGTAAGCCTATTGACCCGCAGCTTCAACTATTCACATTAAGATGCATGGTGAGAATGAGAGGAGAGAAAAAATCAACCACGGTAGTAGATTTGTATCAACAGTCCACATTTACACTCCAAGCCAATAAATTAAAAAAAAATAAAAACTCAATCTAACCATCTGTTAGTCACTTATTACAGATATTTAACTCGATGCAAAATTCAAAGAAATTAGAAAAAATAAACACAAGTAAGATATGTGCCAAGTTAAGAATGTTACAGCAAAGTTACACATTGATAATTCAGAAGCAAGTAGATCTACTCCCACGTGAGCTTGAAGCTGCGGCTAGAGAAGAAATGTTCATCTACGTTTTGGAATAAATGAGGCAAAACTTCCAATATATGTAGCTCCGCAAATGATATCAAAAACGATATCAGAAATGCAGAAGCAACTTAAGACTACATAAAAATAACTTAGACACATGAACAATGGATTACGAACGTTTCTTTCCTCTTCTGCAGCAGTTGTAAAAACGTCAGTGTTGTTTCTTTTTGTGGATTCCTTCATTTTCGTAAAACAACATGCTCTTGGTCTCCCACTGCATTTTTGACCCTCAGTGATTTATTTCCCGATTATGACGTCGTTCATCAAAATGCAACTAACTCTGTATGCAAGTTCAAAGGAAGACAATTTTCGTTTTCATGTATTGTTGAGAAATTGTCTTAAAACAGTAAGATCTGTGAAGCTTCTTCCACATGTCTTATTTTACTTTCTCGCTTATTCTCAAGAGACGCCAATATAGCCATAATTAACAGAATTTATTTTCTTTATTCCGGTGCTTTAGCCTTTGTTATTCCAGTTCTGGTATAGATGCTTGTAGAGCAATCAGTACTATCTGTTTGTGTGGATTCCAGATATTTCATATTCACTCTCTTCAATGTCTAATAATAAGAATCGCATGATCTGGTTTCTCTATATTGTCTCCCTAAATATGTCTCTATCTCTCTAAATCTTTTTTCCCCTTTCTTTATATTTATTTAACTATTTATACATTATGTACCTATCTATCTAGGCATATTATCTATCTATCTATCTTGCCATGTTGTTTCCTAGTTTTAGTGCTGCGACTCGCCTTTTTCAGAATGTATCTTCTTCTTCTTCTTCTTCTTCTTCTTCTTCTTCTTCTTCTTCTTCTTCTTCTTCTTCTTCTTCTTCTTCTTCTTCTTCTTCTTCTTCTTCTTCTTCTTCTTCTTCTTCTCCTCTTCCTCCTCCTCCTCCTCCTCCTCCTTTATTCTTTCTATATTTATGAACGATTCCTGCCCTGTTGATAAACTCTGTAGTCTTTTGGAGTATCTTCAGAGGTTATAAAAATTTGAAGTAGGGACGTCTGTTGTGTTGATGCATTTTGACTTTTTTCTGTTTTGTTTTGCTTCTTCAGCAGTGCTGTACTATCTGCTCGCTGATGTGTGTTTTTTCACCGCTAGATCATATCTCAAAGTGGCTAGTCTTGAATTTGACGTTTGAGACTGGTGGGTTTTGTCAGGAGACATAAAATAGCATTTTGTAGCATTTTTCTCTGCATTTGGTATATTCTATCACATCTATTGCGGTGCGGGTGGTTACTTTTTCATCTGTCTCGCGTTACGGTTTATGAGAAGGATTTGACTTTCTGGTGGGATCCCTCACGAGCCAAACAATCGGACCTTTCATCTCCAAACATCCCGCAATGGCTAGGAATCTACTGGAAGAGTAAGATCAGGGAATTTTATTTTTCTACTCTATTTCACATGTTTGCTACGGAGTGTCTCTCTTCTTCTCTAGAGTCTTCTAGTTTGTTTGTTTTTTCAGCATCAATTTTGAATAACCCTTTTATTATTTATTTCTTTTTTTTTGAATTGTAGAAGCTGGATATTTTAATGAAACTACACAGCTTTATTTCTAGCTTCTAGCTCTGCTTTGCAATGTGTGCATGTTGGGGTTAGAACTTTACCTTTGCTTTATGGATTAAATACACTTCCTTTATTTATGGCTGCATTTTGCGTCAAGCTCTTATTCTCTCTTTGTTGATGTTTTTTTTTTTTCTGTTTTTCTTTCAACGGAGGTTCAGGTCACTCGCTTAAATTCCGCGATAGGGGTGGGACAGGGGTGAAATAGGGTGCGCCTGTGTGCCTACAGTTGTTAAGTTTACTGTTTCCTGAATGGATATCGTTTTCTCTTTCCTCAGCCTTAAACATTTTGACAAAACTATTTTTCTTAAGTCTCCCTTTTATTTTGAAGTTTTACGCCGATGTGCACTTTGCTTGTTCACTGGGCTTTGGAATCCAGTCTTTGTATCAACAGTTGCTTTTTTTTATCTTCTTTCTTGTAGAGATTCTGATTGTGCCGGTGTTGTATGGTGGTCGCTTTAATACCTCCGGGGATGATGCTAAGGTTTCTATTGCAGGTGTTGTATGGGGGTCGCTTTAATACCTTCAGGGATGATGCTAAGGTTTCTATTGCAGGTGTTGTATGGGGGTCGCTTTAATACCTCCAGGGATGATGCTAAGGTTTCTATTGCCGGTGTTGTATGGGGGTCGCTTTAATACCTCCAGGGATGATGCTAAGGTTTCTATTGCCGGTGTTGTATGGGGGTCGCTTTAATACCTCCAGGGATGATGCTGAGGTTTCTATTGCCGGTGTTGTATGGGGGTCGCTTTAATACCTCCAGGGATGATGCTAAGGTTTCTATTGCCGGTGTTGTATGGTGGTCGCTTTAATACCTCCAGGGATGATGCTAAGGTTTCTATTGCCGGTGTTGTTTGGGGGTCATTTTATTACCTCCAGGGATGATGCTAAGGTTTCTATTGATGGTGTTGTATGGGGGTCGCTTTAATGCCTCTAGGGATGATGCTGAGGTTTCTATTGCCGGTGTTGTATGGGGGTCGCTTTAATACGTCCAGGGATGATGCTGAGGTTTCTATTGCAGGTGTTCTATGGGGGTCGCTTTATTACCTCCAGGGAAGATGCTGAGGATTCTATTGCCGATGTTGTATTGTGATCGCTTTAATACCTCCAGGGATGATGCTGAGGTTTCTATTGTCGGTGTTGTATGGGAGTCGCTTTAATACCATCAGGGATGATTCTGAGGTTTCTATTGCAGGTGTTGTATGGGGGTCGCTTTAATACCTCCAGGGATGATGCTGAGGTTTCTATTGCCGGTGTTGTATGGGGGTCGCTTTAATACCTCCAGGGATGATGCTGAGGTTTCTATTGTCGGTGTTGTATGGGGGTCGCTTTAATACCTCCAGGGATGATTCTGAGGTTTCTATTGCAGGTGTTGTATGGGGGTCGCTTTAATACCTCCAGGGATGATGCTGAGGTTTCTATTGCCGGTGTTGTATGGGGGTCGCTTTAATACCTCCAGGGATGATGCTGAGGTTTCTATTGCAGATTGTCCCAAGCTGTTTTGCCATATTCAAGTGTTGGTCGAAAGTACCATTTGTATACTTTATTGGTCTACCTAGTTAAGTCCTTTTCAATTTCTGAAAATGCGGTGTTTTGCTATTCTTCTTTCTTTTGTATGCCTCTGTGTCGGAATTTCTTTCTTAATTTAGACTTCCTCCGTCTGATGTAAGTTTCTTTTTGTCGACAATGTGAAGATAGTGGAATTTTTTTCGTGCGTTTGCCTTTATTACCCAGTTTTTTCCCCATTGGTGTAGGTTAACTATTCCATTTCTTAGTCTTACTTTGGTTCTAGTACTTTTTCGTTGCCCAAATGGCCATATGATCGGCGTGTACTTTTCCTTATTTTGGAACGGTGCTCTGCATGCCATCGACACAGCGACAAGTGAGAGCTTCGGATAGGTTTATGCCCTGCTGCATGAGGCACTCGCTGCTTAGGCGTGAGACGCTGGCTAGGCCAGTCCACATTTATAATTTCACTCCCTTGTATCTCTTATTTCTTGAGTTTGTATGAGTGAGTGATTGAGAGAGAGAGAGAGAGAGAGAGAGAGAGAGAGAGAGAGAGAGAGAGAGAGAGAGAGAGAGAGAGAAAGAGGCAGATAGACAGAGAGAGACAGAGAGGAGGGGAGACAAAGAGACAGAGAAAGATAAAGAGAGAAAGATAGAGAGCGAGAGAGACAAAGAGACAAAGAGAAAGATAGAGTGAGAGAGAGAGAGAGAGTGAGAGAGAGAGAGAGAGAGAGACAGAGAGAGGCAGATAGACAGAGAGAGACAGAGAGGGAGGGAGACAAAGAGACAGAGACAGATAAAGAGAGAAAGATAGAGAGCGAGAGAGACAAAGAGACAAAGAGAAAGATAGAGTGAGAGAGAGAGAGAGAGAGAGAGAGAGTTATACAAGGCATGGAGAAATTGTTTTGACACGTTGATAACGGTAGTTATAAAAGATGACCGATTTAGGATGAAACATAACGCATGAAGCCTGAAAGAAAATGAGCAAAAAGATGAACGAAAAGGTCAATATTTTCATTTGTTTTTATTTTCTCTCTTTTCTATCTCTTTTTCTTTCTGTTCTTATCAACTTATCGCCAGTCCCCGCCCATCCCCTCTCTCTCTCTCTCTCTCTCTCTCTCTCTCTCTCTCTCTCTCTCTCTCTCTCTCTATCTCTTGCTCTCCCTCTCTCTCTTTCTCTCTCTCTCCCTCTCTCTTTCTCTCTGTCTCTGTCTCTCTTTCTTTCTGAAATTTGCTAACGCTCCATCTCGCTGTTTTTCTCTCTTATCTTCCTTATATTTTGTGCGTATCTATAAATTGATGCCAGTGGAAACATGTCTTTATGAACGCGTGTCCTCTTTTCTTTCTTCTTTTTTTTTTTAAATTTTCTGAGTACCTGTCTCCTCTATCTAACCAGTTCTAGTTTTAGTAAAACGCTGCCCAATACCAATACTCCTCTGCTGATAAAATCGGAGTATTGTGACAAGATCTAGAGGGCTAGACCTGACACAATGAACTGAAAAGTTACAGATAACAACTAACCGTCATTAGTGTTAAGTCATGCAATGTCTCAATGATAGTGTGATCTCATTCTTACTATGATAATTCGCTCCTGCTGCATCTCATCGCTAGTTCGGACAAAAAACCTACAGAGGCAAAACGCAGTGGTTGAAAAAAAGAGATGGACAGCTAAATGGATAGATATAGATAGATACATAGATAGACAGATAGATAGATAGATAGAAAGATAGACAAAAATGCATTAATAAATAGATAAATAAATAGACAGAGAGATAGATACATCAGAGATAGCAAAAGCAAACACAAACCTATAAAAAAGGGATAGACAGATAGATAGATACATAGATAGACAGATAGTTAGATAGATAGAAAGATAGACAAAAATGCATTAATAAATAGATAAATAAATAGACAGAGAGATAGATACATCAGAGATAGCAAAAGCAAACACAAACCTATAAAAAAGGGATAGACAGAGAGATAGATACATCAGAGATAGCAAAAGCAAATACAAACCTATAAAAAAGGGATAGATAGAGAGATAGATACATAGATAGACAGATAGATAGATAGATAGAAAGATAGACAAAAATGCATTAATAAATAGATAAATAAATAGACAGAGAGATAGATACATCAGAGATAGCAAAAGCAAACACAAACCTATAAAAAAGGGATAGACAGAGAGATAGATACATCAGAGATAGCAAAAGCAAACACAAACCTATAAAAAAGGGATAGACAGAGAGATAGAGCTGTGGATCGAACTACAGGCAGAGAGACAGAGAGAGCAGAAGTAAAAACAAACCTTGTTTTATCTGAACATTGCATGACAAGACGAATGGCAGAATTAAACAAGACAGTAAAATCTTACAGACTGGGAGAGGAGACCTCACCTCTAAACGACCAACAATAACTCTTGTAACTAATTATTTTTTTCTATTCTTCTCGCTCCCGGCTCTTCATCTTATCAATTGGTCTGGAATAAGATAGAGAATTATAACTCTTTATCTTTTAATCTATTTGATTATCAAAACAGATACACCGCGAAGAGAGAGAGAGAGAGAGAGAGAGAGAGAGAGAGAGAGAGAGAGAGAGAGAGAGGTGTAGACAGACATTATAGAAACATATAGGTCCATCTGAAAACATAGTAAAGCAAGAGACTGAAAGAAAGAGAGAAACAATGTGTAAGACTAGTATGTGTCGTAGGTGTCTCTGATGGAAAGAGAGAGAAACAATGTGTAAGACTAGTATGTGTCCTAGGTGTCTCTGATGGAAAGAGAGAGAAACAATGTGTAAGACTAGTATGTGTCGTAGGTGTCTCTGATGGAAAGAAAAGCAGAAACAAGTGAGAAATAATTAGATACATAATAAACATTAAGCAATCCTCTGAATTTTCCTCCATACGGTTTTATAATTCAAACTCCCTTCTCAAATTACTATGAAACATAAACGTTTACTGTAAAAGAATAATGATATAAAAAATGATGAAATTGTTAGCGATTAAGTTTGACTCCTTTAGTCCTGATATACAGTTCTATATCCAAACAGTATTTTCTCCCCTACCTCAAGCTATTTTTTTCCCTTCAAACCGAATGTATAAGGATATCATGGATGATAATTATTGCAATGAATCGTTACGATTGTTTCGAAATTAACCTGGTGTAGAGACACTGGATTATAAGCAAAGCATATAACTTTTTTTTTTAATTTTGGTCTTTTCGATTTGAAACCTGCGAATGCTCTCAGTGTAAACGTTATGTTCTACTCTAACTTACAACATAAAGCCCCACAGAGGCAAAATTTGACACAGCTTTGGCTTCATCACAACTGTTATTTTTTGTTGCGTCGGAATCAAGCTTGAACTGGATCCTTTACGCCTACTAATTTAAAGCAAAGTGAACTCTGTTATTTTGTAGCTATAGAATAAAACCAACCTGCATGCATGTATCAAAAGTAATGTCTTGTCTGCAAATCTAAAAGTGGTCGAACCGTTTAACTGTAAATCCATCACTAGACGTGACACTGGCTGTACAATCTAATCAAGGGAGCCCAAAGGGTCTCGAGGTCTCTAGCGTCTCAAGCCAATACGGCCGCGATGATTCCTTTGATCTCCGGGGATTTCTCTGTATGCCATAACTGTGGTTTGACAATTAGTGCACTGTCGTTCCGACATGTCACAGGTGGGATACTCCGTGACGCGCCTTTGTATTTGATGACGTCGTCGTCGCAAGTCAAACGCCTCAAGAACATTCTCAACACCCCAACCTGTTCAACTCTTTTTCGTTAAATGAGCTCGTCATGAAGAAAATCGAGTTTTGTGTTTGGTGCTAGTGAACTTGTTTTCTTGAGAGATCATGTCGGGGCCAAGTATTTCATTGTCTTGTAGTCTGCAGGAATATCTTAGGACCATCTACTCGATCCGTGTCCTACATGGGAAAGCTGCTGTTCTTGTCCAACTCAACACTTGTCCGAAGGATGATGATGGACAGACCATATATAGAATGCTGGAATGAATGTAAAGAAGCTTTGACAAAACCCAAACAAATTATTCTAAGTGAGGTAACTCTGTCGCTTCATTCTCAACCACACCTATCGACTAGTCTCACCGTGGAATCCCCAAACACTTCCTAGAAGTCAACTCGCCCAACTCCGAGATGGGTTGTAAGTTCGGCTTGTGTTCTTTTCCAGAAAACTGTCAGCTTCAGGGGAGAAATAAGGCACTTTTGACCACCTGAAGATGGCCACCTCTTCTTCTTCTTCTTCTTCTTCTTCTTCTTCTTCTTCTTCTTCTTCTTCTTCTTCTTCTTCTTCTTCTTCTTCTTCTTCTTCTTCTTCTTCTTCTTCTTCTTCTTCTTCTTCTTCTTCTTCTTCTTCTTCTTCTTCTTCTTCTTGTTCTTCTTCTTCTTCTTCTTCTTCTTCTTCTTCTTCTTCTTCTTCTTCTTCTTCTTCTTCTTCTTCTTCTTCTTCTTCTTCTTCTTCTTCTTCTTCTTCTTCTTGTTCTTCTTCTTCTTCTTGTTCTTGTTCTTCTTCTTCTTCTTCTTGTTCTTCTTCTTGTTCTTGTTCTTCTTCTTCTTCTTCTTCTTCTTCTTCTTCTTCTTCTTCTTCTTCTTCTTCTTCTTCTTCTTCTTCTTCTTCTTCTTCTTCTTCTTCTTCTTCTCCTCCTCCCTCTCTTTTGCCTAATCTGCATTGTTCCTCCTAGTAGTTGAGTTTTAAACAATTAGACCCGAGTTTTTTTTGTGTAGTTGTTGTGTCTTTTAGATGCTCTAATGACATACTTCGCTATTCTGACCTACAACTAATTATGTTTGATAAAAACCGTCAAATAAGTTGTTACCTCTGACCTTGATCCAAAGAAACATCCTCGTCAGACGAGGTCAAGCTGGACTTCTGAGGTCAGAAAATCCGTGGACAGAAACCAATCATTCAACCTTTTTATGATCACTAGTAGTACAGGGGTAAGACATGGACGAGTTAAACCTGAACTGAAACAATTTTTTTCGCAACGAGAACATTTACTGATAAATACTAAAATCCAATGTGATAAAAAATTATGTCACTAAAATATGGACACTAATTTTTGTAATGTAAAATAAGAAAGGAGGAGAGCACTATGGTTCACAATACAAGCCCAACCCTTCTAACTCTAAACTGGCACTCAACTTGCCGTAATCTATCATAGATTAGACCGGCACTTTACGCGATGAAAGTTGGTTATAATTTTAATTTCTCTTTCCCAAAGAATGCTATTGATAAAGGAAAAAGTCATATGTTAGCCTATCATGTTGATAACAGAAAAATCATGTGATTTGTGGGCGCATATATCAAATAGACCTTATTTTACGCTAATCATTCCACAGATACCGCAGAGGACTGCCAGGCGAGTTTGTGTGTTGTGAAGTTGTTTAGATATCCAGTTCTTTCTTTGATATATTGGTGAAGATGACGTTTGCAAAACTAAAACTTTGTTTCGATTATAGTCCTTCAATGGACATCAATTATTTTAACTATTTTAACACGCAACAAAGGTTGTAAAACGGAAATTGATAGTGCCTACTTTGTTTAACGCATCGATGCCAAAATTAAAAATATGATAAATAAAATCCGTTACTTTTATTTTATTTCTTATGCTTCATAATTTATAATAATTGTATTCTGCCTATGATGTCTCGGAGACACACAAAATCACCCGCAGTACATAGAGAGCTTTTCCTTCATTTATAGTCAGAGTGAAAGCTTCACAGTATTGTAAAGTATACGCTTCTTACAATAAATAAGATAGAAATATTCTTCTCCAGCGCATTATTAGAAATTCTCAATAACATATGATAACACAAGCACCTAAGATGTAGTTTTCAATATAACTTCTTACAAAAGAATGAGTGGTAAGTTTATCTAACAGCTAAGATTCACGTAACAGCATATCAAAATAAAAAGGGAAGTTCTATAACTGTTACTAGAAAACCATATACACAACAGGCAAGACTTATCTATACTTCTGGATAATTACATGATGCATCTTTCATGTCTATTTTACTCTGTATTACACGTTCTACTCAATATCAGCACATGATGTTATGGCATTGCCACATGTTTTACACTATTGGTTAAATTTATTCAAAGGCAGTAAATTAACTATCTTACATTATTAAATTTGTGATTGCATCGCTAAAACGCAGTACATGTATTTTATATCATTTGCTTGTTTCATTTCAAGACAGAATGTCGAACATGTTAGCTGAAATACACATTTACCAGATTTATCTATTTTTTTTTTTCAAGTCACGTATTAACAACTTATATTAGCAAAGTCTTTTTTGAAACTTTGTTTTATTTACACAAATTACTCGTTAGTACAGGGTATCAATTTTTAACCTTTTGTTCTGTTATGCTTTCAGCAACTTTTATCAACGAGTACCAGAAATAAAATATTTACATGTATTTGTCACCGACCCAATGTAATTCGAATTCTTCTAGTTCGCGCACTGGTTCCGCAAATTTAAGCATTCCAATTAGTGAGTTCTTTACATTGATCTCAAAGTTTCTTGCTTAAAACTTTAATTGACTGAATTTATATGATACAACGGTTTCTTCCTCGCAGACAACATGGCAACCATCATCATCCAAGTCACTGTGGCGGCCGTGATGTGCGTCACTCTAGCGCACTCAGCTCCATCTCACGTGGTTGCCATGACAACAGGGGATGTCACCGCAGCCAAGCCAGTAAACATGACAGTGTATTACGAGAGTCTGTGTCCAGGATGCAACTTCTATATCCACAATACGCTGAGCCCTCTGTGGCCCAAGATCAAGGACCTGAACCTCATGACTGTCACTCTCCTGCCATTCGGCAACGCGGATGTAAGGAATTTAAGAAACTCTTTATGGGGGTTAACAATACGGCTAGCTTTCTGATACCAAAGACATAGGATAACAAGCCATTTAGTCTAAATTCATTCATAGACACTGGGCTTTATCATTTTTCTAGTCACTAAGCAAATATTTAGAGCCGGGTCACTGCCAGACACAGGGTCCCACTATTCTTGCTGCTTGTACATTTAAGACTTACATAGAGGAGGAAAATGGGATAAAACTTTTGATTCTAAGCAGCCTGACAACAAAAGTCACCAGTCTTTATCATGTGAGCTTCGTCGAAATGTGATTTCAAATGATCAGTTTCACACAAAATGCCAGACGTTCATTTAGATCAAGGCCGCTCCAAGCCTACGGCTTCTCAAACCGCCCGATACATCACTGACTGTTAATAAACTAACATTATATAGAACCAAGGGGGAACACTTGTTTAGGCAAAACGTCATTTGACATGTTTTTTTTTTTTGCTTTAACATTACACTAGGCCAATACCTCTGTAACTGAGTCAGCATTGACCAAGGTGGCTACAGTAACAGCCAGACACCCGCACCTTCCAACGCTGTCCAGCAAGATAGTGCGACATAGAAACAGTTTGAGCATCTACCAGTTTTACCTTTTAAAAGCTTTTAACGTATATATGGCCTTATCTAACTCTACTAAAACAGTGAAAGGTCTCTATGACGCAGCGTTATCAATGCTAGTTAACACTTAGTTGTGACTGATCTGATGTTATAGCTGGTCTTAATAGATGGTCAGAAACTAAACGAGACATCGCAATCGATGCCAAAAGCATAGGTGTAAGAGATCGTTGTAAAGTTCATTTCGTTTAAAACGAACCTATCGCCTCTTAAGTAACTGTTGCTGAGTAACAAACAGAACAACTTTTACTTGTGGATTAGCAAGAGTGTTTAGGGTTGCTGTTGAAGTTCTCTTGATGATCTTAAAAACTAGAGGCGACTGTTGCATTGAACAAATTTAAAATCTCAAATTACTGAGATTTTTTCACGAATTCGTGGAGACTGTTATACCTTTTGGTTAGCTGAATTATCTTAGCAAAAACTAACACTGGGTGTGTCTCTCAACGTGAGTTGAATTGTTATACAAGTCAAAAACTTTATGTAGCGAAAACAATCCAAACAAATACAAAATATATTATACTTTGAAGTTTTATTTTTTTTTTTCATATCACAGTGAAGATCAAAGACAAGAAGTGACTCCGATTATTTAAAGTATCGAGACAAGAAAAATAATACCTAGGATATTCGTCTAGGCATGAGAAACCCCACACCGCATTACTCACGTGCTGACTGTGTTGATGTAGATCTTGTTTTAGTATCGATTTCCCCAACACATCAACATGTTAAACCTTTACCATAGAAAAGCCGCTTATTCTTTCATAACTAAAATCTGTAATCTTCCTGATTAGTTTTTTACACTGCCTGTAGTGTAATGCTCATAGTTAAGCTTCTTATCGGAAAGAAAATCAGTAAGAATTATCTCAAACACTTTTACAAGATAATCACATTACATATGAAAAACATTAATGTTCTAAATAAAAAGGTATGACTTGTGTGCAATCGAGATTTGAAATTGAAAAAAAAATTCACCGACAATCTGTTAAACATTCAGAATCCTTCTAAATGATACCCTGCTTGCATTGCGATGCTTTGCGATGGCATTTTGAACAATGTTGATTTCAAATTTCGTAATTTTCTCTTGATTTATTTTAAACCCTGAAACAACAGCAACATAAAGTTCTGTAAAATGCGAGTGGAAGAAACAGCAGCCTATAGCGAACAACTCCAATAATTATTAAAACAATATTTTTCACCTCTCCAGGAGAAGAAGATCGGCTTCCAGTGGGAGTTCCACTGTCAACATGGAGCAAACGAGTGTCTTTGGAAACATCGTGGAGGTTAAAGCCGTACTATGGAACTGCACGGCTTAGATTGTTAACACATGACTGATAATAAAACGTATGATGAGATACAGAACTGATGGTGATAATATTGCAGAAGATGATAGCTGTGAGAATAAAAACAAAAAAAAGAGTCTAACAAAAATATATCTCTTGAAAAAGAAATTACATTCAAACAGGTGGGAAAGAATTAAAAGTAATTATGATAATAATAATAATAATAATAATAATAATAATAATAATAATAATAATAATAATAATAATAATAATAATAAGAAGAAGAAGAAGAAGAAGAAGAAGAAGAAGAAGAAGAAGAAGAAGAAGAAGAAGAAGAAGAAGAATGATGATGATACTGATGATGATAATGATAATAATAATGATCACCAGAATAATGACAGAGATACTCACCTTTTCTAGTACTAATTTTCATTAATTTTTCATGTTCAACATAAATATAAATTCATTCCTATGCATGTTGCCTTTCACCTATAACCCTTCCCTTTTGTGATGATTTGCTCCCCCTCCTCTTGTCACCAACCCACCCCCCCCCTCCCCCCCCCCCCCCTCCCAACAACACAAATGCCAATCCTTGTTCCAGGCATGCGTCCTCCACTACTATCCTGACACGAGCAAACAGCTGGAGATCATCGACTGTTTCAACAACAACTTCTTCAAAGATCTGGGACAGGACTGGAAAAAGTCACTCAAAAGTGTACGTTGAAAAATGACCAACAGATAATAAACACGATTCTTGAAGGCTTTTGCCGTTAATGGAAAAATACATCCTATTACTTTATTTTCTAAAGGCTACATTTTTTTGTGAAATGAAAACAAAATATCAGTAGAGGAAAGAAGTTTTTTTCTTTTAATTTAAGAACAAGTTCTACTAGGATCAGAATACTTTTTTTTTGTGGCAAAAAGGGGATCGTCATTATCAGAAGAAAAAAAAATACAATTTGCATGGAATTAGATCTTATCAAATAATGGCCACAATATGTATCAACTAATTTTCGTTTTCGTTTTCGCAACACACCAAGCGATAAAACTTTGCAAAGATGTCTTGTCAGTCCAAATGAACTTGCAGTGATGTCTATACCCAGAGGGTCTTTGGAGGAACGAATAAGACAAAGTGGAATTCTTTTAAAAATGGGAAAAGGATGCCTTTAAAGGAGAAAAAAACCAACACGAGTGTATGTCTTATTTCTTGTGGCTGCTGTTCAAAAATCGACAGATCTAACTCAGTTTATGGTTTGATCTGTCATCATTTTTTTTTCACTGTATTTCGTCATTTTTTTTATTTACCAACGGACGGTTTTGTCTTAAGTAATGAGTTGACATGTACTGCTATAAATTTTATAATGTTCTTAACATCAACAAAAAACAGCAAGAAACTATGCCCAATTGTTCACTTGAACATTTATCTCTCATTCTTGGGTTCATTAATAGACTTTTGCTCTATAGAATCGTTTTGTGTAGGACGCATACAAGACGAGACAGCTTGTGTGCGTGTTAAATAAATTGATGAATATTAAGTGTTGAAAGCATGAAAAACCCTTCATGTCCACGTTCCTAATCTGCTCCACCCAACTCCCTCCGTGCAGTGTAAACAGCACTGGCGTGGACGATCCCAAAAATCTCAACCTGTGCTAGTGGACGCGAGGGTAACAACTTGGAGCATGATATAGCCACGAAGACAGGACCCCACTCTTACACACCATACGTCATGCTGAGACGGGGTAAGTGATGAGCGGGAATCTGGAGCTAGAAACGAATGAGTTTCCTTTCACCAAGTCTTCATACCTCGCAGCCTACCAGCTATAGAAATGAGATAGGCGGTTGCAAATTTCCTTCTTTTTGCTGGTCGCTCCACCGATTATGATATATCAAGTCATATTACAGGCTTTGTGGTCCTTTGTTTTTACATGGCAATAAAGAATGATAAAATCACGCCCCTTTTGTGATCTTACATCTCGGTCATTATGAACCTTCGTTGAGGCCGACTGCTCACGGATCCTGTTAGTCTAGAATAGATCTATATTCAGACGCCAGCGAAAATTTCCTCCTCCAGATCTTAGATTTCGCTGTGGGCTTCCCTATTACCTGCCCTTAACTGACAACTTTCTAAAGCTGCCTGATATGCCCTTTCTGTTCTCAGCTGCTAGGCCTAGGGGTTTATATTGTTTTGTGATATGATGCTACTTGCAGACATGAAGAAACTGAATATACCATGTCCCAAAAGGTCATGATGGGTTGGATTTTTTTCAAATAGATGATGCCATGAGTGAAGAATGAAGCCATTTGTAAGACTGATATACCGTCTCCAAGTATGTCATAGAAAATTAGCAATGATAAAAAGTCTATCTTTGTTGGGTAGCTAGATGTTGTGTATTCTAAGTCATTTTTACATTTTCATGACAAAATTTCATAAGCGAGTCGCAGGGTAAATCAGAAGTCCACTCTGAGTAGACAAGACATGGCTGGTCGGTTTAAAATCATAATCCACTAAATTACCATAGGGTATCAAAACGCTCATCAGAGTAGGCAAGACCTAGCCAGTAAGTAAGGTTAAACAATCCATTAGCGTGCTATAGACTCAGTCAGCAACACATGGCTAGTCAGTTTGAAGCGGCCGTGTCTTTCATCCTTAAGTAGACTTTTAATTAAACCTATGGCACAGTTATGACTTTGTTAACCTTTGCCAGTCTTGTCACGGCTAGTCAGTTTGAAGCGGCCGTGTCTTTCATCCTTAAGTAGACTTTTAATTAAACCTAAGGCACAGTTATGAATTTGTTAACCTTGCCAGTCTTGTCACGGCTAGTCAGTTTGAAGCGGCCGTGTCTTTCATCCTTAAAGTAGACTTTTAATTAAACCTATGGCACAGTTATGACTTTGTTAACCTTGCCAGTCTTGTCACGGCTAGTCAGAGAAGTCCACATTTGTTTCCTTCCTCCAGACGCCGAATGACAGAGCCATAGAGAATCTCTTGGAAGAGGTCTGCAGAGTTTACACGGTACGTCTTGGGTTTATTGTCAATGACGTAACGCTTTTGAGACAACATTCTCATAGCGACTTGCTGAAAATAGTTGCTCTTTCTTTAAAACAAATTAATGATAACACGTTGCATTATGGTGTCATTCAGTCAGTATAAAGTCGGCATATTTTGAACATGCTAAATGGGTGGAAATCATTATTGTTCAAATGCATTAAGCACTATGCTGAAAAGGTCTTTTTTAAAAATACAGCTCATGGGGAATGAGTCTGAAAGTCATAACCACTAAAAGAGTACAATTCTACTCCTCACTTTTTCAGCCCTTCACTCTATATAGTCTGGGCGCCTATTATTTTTGCGCTTTTGGTTTCTTTTTGCCTCCTTTCCCCTCCCCTTCTCTCTCTCTCTCTCTCTCTCTCTCTCTCTCTCTCTCTCTCTCTCTCTCTCTCTCTCTCTCTCTCTCTCTCTCTCTCTCTCTCTCTCTCTCTCTCTCTCTCTCTCTCCCTCCCTCCCTCTCCCTCTCTCTCTTCCTCCCTCCCTCTCTCTCTCTCTTCCTCCCTCTCTTCCTCTCTCCCTCCCTCCCTTCCTCTCCTCTCTCTCTCCCTCCTTCCTTCAGTCTCTCCGTCTCTCTCTCCCTCCTTCCCTCAGTCTCTCCCTCTTTTTCTCCCTCCCTCTCTCTCTCCCTCCTTCCCTCTCTTTCTCTCTCTCTCTCCCTCCCTCTCTCTCTCTCTCCCACTCACTCTCTCTCTCTCTTTCTCTCTCTCTCTCTCTCTCTCTGCTACCTTCACTTTCAAGCTCTTTCTTTTTAATGATACCCAACAAAGCTTTAAGTCACAACCGATAAAATATATGTAATTGGTTTAGGTACAGTAAGTCTATAAAATTTCTCTTTTATCATTTCTAGGGACCAAAGCCAGACATTTGCAAGCAAGCACATATATAGTGACACTTACCTTTGTCACAGCGAATTCTGATGATACTACTGTGTTAGAATTAATACCTGAAGAAAGCATCAGTTCAACATGGCTCTGATCTAAAAAAACATCTTGTTGAAGGATCTACCCCTTGATAGAACACTATTGTCGTATCACGGCCATAATTATGTATGATATTGAATGTTTGGTAATTGGCTATGGTACTATATTTTGACAATTAATTGTAATTGTTTGTTTGGTTTTTTTTTTGCTCATATTTTGTCCCTCCTACTAAATAAATATTGATAAAAATATATTTCTGTTGTATTTCTCTGTTAAAATTATTATAAGAATTGTCTATTTTTAAACTCATTGATTCATGCGCTTTAATCATTTTCGATTAAACATTAAATAGTTTTTCACAAGCCAACGTTAGTGCTCCACAAGTAAGACCTAACCTTAACACCTTATAATTCCAGCCTGAGTTCGATTGCGGGACCACCTTCCCGTTAACTCAGTCTTATCAACTAAACAGTCCTTTTGTTGAAATACATGCTGTCTTTGATTTGCCGTCGATCACAGTAGTTGAAACTATGGACATCAATCTTACAGGCAAAGGTGTGGATCTTCTTACTGTAATGTGAGGTCCATACAATATCGTCTCCTGAGGAAAAACGCTGTCACGACCACTTTGAAGGAAAACACAATTATTGTTGTAAATCTTTACACTAAATAACGTTAATCATTTTATATGGAGTTGGCTTCTTCCTCCCCATTGCTATTGACGATCATCTGCTTCATTAGGGAGGACAGGAGGTGGGGAGAGGGGGAGGGAGGGGGTGGGGGAAATCATTCTATTTCTTTTACACAATCACGGCGAAAGCTTGTGCTGATATTGTCAAGCAATGAAGCGTCTCGCATATAAGACTTCATCTGATAATCCCTCAAAATAAGATAAGGTAAGATAAAATAAGATGTACTTTATTCATCCCTCTGAGTGATATTCAAAAAACATCATGCTGAAACTAACAATCGTGCACCAACATTTTATTTCAATCGATTCCAACATTTCATTTCAATTCAGTGGAAGTTTGACCAATGTGTAAAGCTAGCACCATTGCACCAGGATTATTGTCATGTGATATGGCTCTGGCAGCGTCAAGAGAAACATGACCAAAGTGAGGATACGTGTTGAACATTTTCTTTTTATCACGGGAAGACAACAACAACAACAACAACAACAACGACAACAATTACAACAACCGCAACACTAACAAGGGCAATAAAAAAAATCATTACGAATCTTTATTTCACAAATTCCATTCGAATAAAATGCACATTTGTATTTATAACAAATCAATTTATTATCTAAGAAATTCATAGCTATACAATGATACATGACTAAAAACTGGGATCATAATCGAACTACACGAAACAAGAAACATAATTTGCATTGAAGTAATTATATTAAACAAACACTTTAACTCAAATAGTACACTTTTAAAAAATCTGTAAAAGTTTGTTAATAAAATTGTTCGCTGGAGATTTTTACCGTTATAATAAACTGTGTTTCATTAATTGGATTTCTAACCGTTTCCGCTGGGGTTTACAGCCTTTTTCATTTTGATATTATTTATATATCTGTATAAATTTATCTGTCTTGATATGAACAGCTACAGTGATAGCATTAATATTAATAATACAGCGGGCCATCAATCCATTCATGGATATTAGCAATTTATGATTCTATGCTAGATAGCATGGTCATTAATAAATTTTGATTCTCAGTTTAAAAGCTTTTTAAGGTAATGAGTTTTAATGGTATGGATTTAACCTTTCTTGCTTGCGACGCCAACTATGTGGCTTGTATATATCAGTAACGTTGCCTCAAGTTAGTTAAGAATTAATGTGTTGAGACCGTTACGAGTCGCATCCAATCTGCATAACAGTATTACATGGTTTGAGAAGTTGCGGAACGGATAAACATTCCTTAGACAAGTCTGGTTTCCAAGTTAATGTTACTTCTACCCAGTACAATCGACTTTCACGTCACGACGGAAATGTCCCTTAGGTTAAGTTGGGATTAGAAACCAAGATAGATAACTCACCGAGTTGATAAGGTACGTGATTCTTGATTCGGTGGCTTCCCTTGCATAAATTTGAATATGAAAACCTTGGGCATCAGAAATGGATTTCTATGCTTGTACTAGCCGTGTTCAGGCACATAAGAGAGAGAGAGAGAGAGAGAGAGAGAGAGAGAGAGAGAGAGAGAGAGAGAGAGAGAGAGAGAGAGAAAATCAAGCAGCCCATTCATGTGAAATGGGCAATTCCTTAAAATACAGATTGACACATCTTGAGCACTTCTTAACATTTTTTGAAAGAGGTATATACATTCATAACGGAGCAGAACAAGCTTTATCACTTGATAAATTCCTATGATGGTTCTTGAAAACCAAAGGAAGAAACTGTTTTTCCACCTCAGAAACCAGTAAAAACAGAAAAAGTTTTATAAGCATGTTACAAACCTTTTGGTTCTGATAAACTCAGCATGAATGGAGATTTGAAAAAAATAGTTACTAAGAAAATGGAATTGCATGCCCAGGATCTGGTAAAAACGAAAATAAACTGACGAGGAAGATAAGGTTATCCTGGACAAGACAAAGACATTTGGAAGGTTTGAGAGAAGTTTTCGAACAGCATATTGAATTGTGAAAAGGAGAAAATGTGGCAAAATACAGGGGGATGATAGACGGACATTGTGTAAGATTCAACCATTTAATACCACCTAAATCATGCTTTCTAGCATGATAAGAAACCATTTGGAGCATGAAGAGGAAGACTGAGGAAAAGTTCTGTTACTATGATGAGCTCAGGTTTGTTCAGTTTTGACGACACAAGAGATAACCCATCACATGAGTTCCATGCATGGCAACAATTGGCGTTAAATCGAAGTGATGGCAATAAAGATAGGAAAAGACGAAGACAAAAACACGTTTGTGTTTGAAAGCGCATTCTGTATGTCTTACAAGCAAAGAAAGACTTGTAAAAAAAAAAAAAAAAAAAAAAAAAAATCCAAAATCTAGGATTGATATACTACAGTACCTTATAATATGTAGCCAGCTCATAGGAACCAAATTAAGAAAGCGTTTGATAATATAGAACATTAGTACTATAACAAAACAGGATAATACAGATTAGGCAAGTCTGTAAAGGAGAGAGGGTTATAAAACCACACTTCTAACAATAAGGCTTAGAGGCCTGGACATTGAACAAAGCATTTAAAAGAGAAAGGTAGAAATCTGCAAATCCTGATTAAATAACAATTAAGTTCGCAACTGCCGTTGACTTTTCAGATTTTGGTGCTATAGCAGGAATTTTGCAAATTCGTCTTTACAACCAACGGACCTTTTGGACTGTGTTAAATTCAATAAGCCCATTTGATATAAATTCAACACCCGCAGTTTTCAAGAAACGCATTAAAAGAATCATTTTATGACCAAGACGGAATTGCAATTCGACGATTTTATTGTGTAAGGCAGCTATTTAAAAGACTCAAAAACATTGAAAGAAAGAAATCGAAACGAGCCAAAAAAAAAATAAAAGGAAACTGAATGAAGAAAACATCACGTGAGGGGCAAAAGAACTAAACATCAAGGACATATCATCAGTTCTGACGGTTGAAGAATGGCGAGCCTAGAAGAAAGAGAATCTGTCAGAGACAAACAAATAAGGAATGATTATCTGTCATAGAAAAATGACCCTTTATTTACCATAAATAAAATATTATCACTCAGAGACCGATTTTATAAAGGTACAGTTAGGCCACGGAATGATTCATCGGAGAGAGAGAGAGAGAGAGAGAGAGAGAGAGAGAGAGAGAGAGAGAGAGAGAGAGAGAGAGAGAGAGAGAGCAATGAAAGAAGTTTTCAAAGCAATAACAACTTTACAACTCTGTGGTTGCAGAATCATCGTTTAAAAAAAATATCGAATTTATAAGATGCGCAGCATCTTGTCAAGAGATCATAACTAAGCTATGGCAAAAAATGTTGCAAAGCATTTGTCGCAATAACAGTGTTTTTTTTCTTTAATTCAACCAATTTAACCGATTGTTGCTGTACACTGTAAATAGTTAAAGTCACTGTGTCTTGGATCTATATTGGAACTTGTATTGCAGAAACATTTTACAAAGAGATAATGTATTATTTGGAAAGAGAGGCAATTTTAAAAGCGAACTGTAAGCTCTACAGCTTTTAAAAATGTTGGTCTTTTATATTGTTAATTCGGCCTCTCCTTTATTAAAAATCAGTTTCTTGTAATCCAACTATAGCTGCGTCATGTGAACCTAAAAGCTACTGTGTGCTGATATTCTATGTATGATTCCCTGAAAGTCATAATTATTTGAAAAAAAAAATAACCATATAACACATAAAGATTCATACAAATTCATGCTTTACTTTTTTCGTTTCATTATTCCAAAAATTGCCCACAACATAGTTACACAGCCTCTCTCACAACTGAGCACCTACACACAAGACAAGCCACTGCTATAGAGTAGCATAGAAAATATATTTAAAGAGAAAACAATTAAAATACTTTAAAACGTTTTAATGAGCATTGGCATAACCACAACACAACGTATTAAATGTTTTTAGTGGTCTGTGCAAAAATAAAGTCCAGACCCATCGAATGACAACAATAATTAAAAGACTAGTACAATGACATATATAAGGTCAGGACTAGAAGCGAGTCATTACAAGACACCCTGCATGGGAAAACTGATACCAAGCCATACCTGCAGGATATTGCTAGATCAGTAACAGATATCTCAGACCAAAGAAACTCAGTTTCACCTTCTGAGCGATGGTGCTGGTAGAGAGTTAGAAATTGCACTTATTTTCTCATAGATATCTCAATATCATTGGTTCTAAACGTGTTAATCAACCCTGGGCCGTATCTTGGTTGTATTTCAGTGCATCAATCATTAAGGTACTTTTATTAGCCTTGCCTACCATAAAGAGATAGCAGAGAATACAACATCTATAATAAGGAATGTTTTTGTTAAACATTGGGAATAAATGTAATGGAAATGAAATGTGATACGCCGACTTAATAAATAAGCATGAAACAAAATGAGGATGTGTCAGTAAGTTCATATTCTTACATTTAGAAAAAAAAATTATCAGACTAGGAAAAACCTTGACATACGCAGTATAGTAATTCTACTACTCAAAAAAAAAGCCTCGATTAATCTAATTTAAATTGAAAAAAAAAACACCTCTAGAAAAACTGGTTACATATAATATAGATTATAAAATGTCATGGTATTTGTTTTAAAAGTCTGTTGTCCTTCTAATAATTTTCGTAGTATTTCTCCATAAAATGCTATCGCCACTCCTAGATATACCGCTGAAGGTTCATGCTTCTGTCACTCCAATTGCTGCTGATAAATTTGTATTTCTTCCACTCCAATTGCTGCAGATAATTCATGCTTCTGCCACTCCTATTGCTGCAGATAATTCGTGCTTCTGCCACTCCTATTACTGCAGATAATTCATGCTTCTTCCACTCCAATTGCTGCAGATAATTCATGCTTCTTCCACTCCAATTGCTGCAGATAATTCGTGCTTCTGCCACTCCTATTGCTGCAGATAATTCGTGCTTCTGCCACTCCTATTACTGCAGATAATTCGTGCTTCTGCCACTCCTATTGCTGCAGATAATTCGTGCTTCTGCCACTCCTATTGCTGCAGATAATTCGTGCTTCTGCCACTCCTATTGCTGCAGATAATTCATGCTTCTGCCACTCCTATTGCTGCAGATAATTCGTGCTTCTGTCACACCTATTGCTGCTGCTGATTCATGCTTCTGCCACTCTGACTTCTGCTCATTGCAACAGTCTGCTCCTCCTACTGCTGCTCCTGTCTTTCCCGGCGTATCGTATTTAGCTCCGATACCAACCTTTTCATACCTGAAAAAGAGAGAAAAGTTTGGATTGATGCTAGTCTATCGAGAGCATTATTATTTTGATTTTTAATATTGGTTTTTTTTTCAATCTCCATTTCCGAAGGTCCGATTTCGTTTCTAGAAGCCAAGCTTATATTCTTTGCTAATATAGTATTGCGCTTTTGAGACAAGACTAAATTTCCTTTGGTCAATTGCACGACACTTTGATTAGCATAAAAAGGGTGGCCTAAAACTTTAAAAGAAATAAAGAAGTGGTATTTTATCTAATCATCCGTTACCTAAGATATTTTTGCCATGAAAATGTTTTTAGTTCACTACAGCCAAATAAGGTGTATAAACCAAACATAAGGGAAAAGTGCTGATGAAAAACAGCCTATAAAGCTTTATTTCAATCCACATTCTACTATTTTACTCACGAGAGGTTCTTCATTTTTGTGAGAGATACCAGAACAGACAATAGAAAAGCTGAAAGATTTTAATTTATAAGTGGGGTGAACAGATTAACACCTCTCTACTGGACGTTTTACCAACCTTTTACTATATACTCTTAGAACGACAGTCTTGCTTAACTAGGATAATATGCAGCGCATGGCCCAAGACATGGGAATCTTGAACTATCAGTCATATGTGTATATATATATATATATATATATATATTATATTATATTATATTATATTATATCTCAATGTTTGGCAAATTTAACCCTGTCTTCTTCACCGTTTCCGCCGTGAACAGCTTGTTAATGAAACCTCTCTCTCTCTCTCTCTCTCTCTCTCTCTCTCTCTCTCTCTCTCTCTCTCTCTCTCTCTCTCGCTCTCTCTCGCTCTCTCTCTCGCTCTCTCTTTCTCTCTCTCTTTCTCTCTCTCTCTCTCTCTCTCTCTCTCTCTCTCTCTTTGTCTGCGTTACCCATAAGTTTTGTGAGAAGAATGGCCCTGTCATAATGCTGCTATCGAGTGAAGCTTTACTTACAAATGTTTTTGCTATGCATTTTATATTCTTTTTTTTTCCCTTTTAAATGTTACGAAATCTTTGGATTTTGACTACTATCAGAGCAATAATATATTAAAAATTACCTTTGTTTCTGGCTTTTAGTTTGTTTGTTTTTTTTAACTTTTCAAATCAATTTACTATGATCAAAATCTAGAGATTTAATCCGGGTCATCATATCCAGGATAGTGCCAACAAAAAATCCGAGAACGGAACAAAATTACAAACGAAGGTTATGTTAATACCGGGATGAAGGTGATAATAAACCAATTAGGCAGTTTGCGGCCTGCAGTCTTAGCGGAGCTGACTTTGCTTTCATAGAAACCCCGGGTCGGTGCTCTAAAACATTCGACCTGAGAGAACCTGAAACTCGGATTACTGAGCTTAAGCTGGCCTGACGGGTGAAAAGTGACGAATACAACAAACCAAGAGATACACTGTTTGCAGAGCATCACCGGGTTGTGACCTTTGAAGAGCATTTAAATCGAAAACTCACAAAAGAAAAATATATAAGGAGTTTGGTGAGTAAATGTGGGATAAATTAAGACTCAGATGCTGCTTTGAACAATAAACTCTCCAAGGTGCAAAAACACTGACCGCTTTATTATCAAAAAAAAAAAGAGAAAGCAAGATAAGAACAGCATAACAAAAAACAAACAAATAAAAAACAAAAAACCCACTTGCAGTTTTTCAGAGAGCGATGTGTTTCAATGTAAATTAAAAAAAGAAAAGAAAAAAAAGCCGAAACAAAAAAATCTCCATCTCTGCACTTGGTAAGATGTTGGACTTACGTAATAAGAAAGAACCTTTATAACTCCAGAATTATAGAATTGTACTGTTATAGATGGCAATCAGGGGCGGGAAGAATGGGTTTATACATCGAGCGAGTGCGGCGGACAATGAACAAAACAAAAACAGTGCCAGACCAAAAAAACATTCACTTAGACCTGAGAAATGTTCTACACTCAACGAATGCGACAGTACGTGGACAAGTACAGGAACCAACAGGTGAAGGCTTTTAGCTTTAGAGGGCTCAAGCCTAGATCTAGCTCATGTAGACAGAGGCTGGAGTGTATGCGCTCAACATTGGGATTCTATAAACCTTACATGAAGAACTAGTCCTACTGACAAAATCACCTGATTTTTTTTATTCAACTGGTTAAATCGAATTCCCAGGTGAGAGTGTCATACAACTTTATGAGTGATAGTTTCCAGCTTAACAACCCAACTCTTGTACATGTAGTATTGAGATGATGGGATATTTTCACGCTCTTTCTGTCAAGCTCTTCCCTGATGTCTCTTTACATATTGTCCCTCTATCATGTCGAGAATTGTTCCTCTACGCTCCAACTTTAACTTTTGTTTTAAGCATTGGCAAATCTTTGATTATGGTACTTTTATTTAGTTTTACCTTGTTAGTGTTAGCTAAAAATGCTTTATAACACGATTTGAGGGAGAAGAGGGAGGAGATTACAAAAAATGAACATCTTGTGTGTAACTAATGCATAATTGTTTCAGTAATGTAATTTTAATGGGAAGCATGTGACTTAGTATCCCTCAGCTAAGATTAAAAAAAAAAATTTTATTTACTGCGTTCTAGAAATAAATCCAATGATATAACATTCAACTTAATGACGAAATAACGATAAATTAAGTGTTACATAGAATTTCTGCCGATATTTGTCTCATATAGCCTGTTCACTACTTTATTTTTCAAGTTAAAGCCTATTAAAACTCTGAAAAAAAAACATACAGCTAATTTCCGAATTTTTTTTTTATTTCATTTTCATAGAACGGAATCTCGACATTCTAAACCTTGTAGCAGCTAGAAAGCCAGTTCTCGGCCCGAGATGGTGGTCCAGACTTGTAATAATATCCAATATCCAATATCCAATATCGTTAATGGAACTATTATCCTCTGCTCCCTATAGCGGCGCCAGCCTCGAGCTATGCCCGAGATGGTGGTCTAGACTTGTAATAATATCCAATATCCAATATCGTTAATGGAACTATTATCCTCTGCTCCATTTAACAGCGCCAGCCTCGAGCTATGTTAGCGGCGCCAGCCCCGAGCTATGCCCGAGATGGTGGTCCAGACTTGTAATAATATCCAATATCCAATATCCAATATCGTTAATGGAACTATTATCCTCTGCTCCCTATAGCGGGGCCAGCCTCGAGCTATGCTCGATAACACCAGAACCTGGTTAGGGTTAGTGATATATTCGTGAACAAATGCCGCACGAAACTTACAACCAACGAAAATATTTCAATCAAACCGACCTGTTAACAGTTAAAACAAGTTTGGTTTATGTTGTTGTTATTGTTGTTGTTGTTGTTGTTGTTGTTGTTGTTGTTGTTGTTGTTTTGGTTTGAAAATAGCAGTCCATAAAATAACACGGTGTTCTCAGACCTTTTGTTTAAATCTTAAACCGAAGCCTTGGGCAGGGCGGAGATTTGTATTATATATATATATATATATATATATATATATATATATAAACATTTACATTGATATGATATGTAACGTATACGATCAACTTGTATTACATATATATATATATATATATATATAAATATTTACATTGATATGATATGTAAGGTATACGGATCAACTGCTGTCACCGCATATTCCGTTAAGGGGAATCCTGCAAATCAATCTCAGCTTTAGAAGATACTGCTCCAGCTATGCTGTACCAGGTGGAAGCGTGTGCTATTATTGGATCTCTCTGTCTGTGTCTGAAACCCTCACCAAACGCTGGTTTGATCCACGACAGACGGAATCACACACTGACCACTTTGTCTTTGACGTGCGGGTCAGAAATATTCTATTGCCGATTTGAGAAATGTTAGAGTAAAGCAAGCCACTCACGTACGGGCCAATGGAACAGGGTCAGGACTAGTGCCTCAACCTACGCCGGGCCTCAGGAAATTTTTCTCCCTACACGTTGGGTTCCCAACCCAGGATATTGTTCTCCCTACACGTTGGGTTCCCAACCCAGGATATTTTTCTCCCTACACGTTGGGTTCCCAACCCAGGATATTTTTCTCCCTACACGTTGGGTTCCCAACCCAGGATATTTTTTCTCCCTACGTTGGGTTTAACCCAAGGATATTTTTCTCCCTACACGTTGGGTTCCCAAGCAGGATATTGTTCTCCCTACACGTTGGTTCCCCAACCCAGGATATTGTTCTCCCTACACGTTGGGTTCCCAACCCAGGATATTGTTCTCCCTACACGTTGGGTTCCCAACCCAGGATATTGTTCTCCCTACACGTTGGGTTCCCAACCCAGGATATTGTTCTCCCTACACGTTGGGTTCCCAACCCAGGATATTTTTCCGCGCCATTCGAAAACTATTTCCGGCGTGACTCTCACTTCAGCTTTTCACGCGACTGCTGCGCTTCTGTCTTTTCACTTGATAACTTGTTGTTGCTTTTTTTTTTTAAAGGAAATGTCGTCTGAATACGAAAAAGGTGTTTGTGGTATGATTGTGTATGCTTTGATACGAAGAAAAAAGAAATCGAGGACAAATGCGAGAAGGTACTGGACAAAGCAGTGGCTTCTTGATCGGAACCTATTCACTCACACCAACTTGCTAAATGAGTTGAGGGCCTATCCAAGTGATTTTCATAACTACTTGCGGATGGATGAGGAGACTTATTTGGAACTGTTGAGCGCTTGTGACTTCTTTTTGATAGAAAGAGAAGGCACAGTAATGAAGGGCTGCAATTTCCCCTCATGAGAGATTGACAGCCACATTGAGATTTCTCGCGACAGGCAGATCATATGAGGACCTATAAAATTTTCAACCTGCATATCCACCCCAAGCTTTGGGTCGGATTGTTCCTGAGACTTGTCGGGCCATTTGCAAGTGTCTTGTCAAAGACTACCTAAAGGTAGGCCTACGTAGGCCTTTCCTGCGTCCAAGAAGCCATCTTTTGGTGTAATTATAGACTTGGTAAATAATTTTATTCCTAGAAAAGATTTGCCTGTTTCAGCAGCGGTCGACCAAACTACCCTGCATGTGATCAAAGAATGTAGCGTGAAGCCTAGAAAGGGATAGCCTGGCAATGCTCTGCTCGTGATAACAGCGACGCGAGAAAAAGAGAGAGAGAGAGAGAGAGAGAGAGAGAGAGAGAGAGAGAGAGAGAGAGAGAGAGAGATAGAGAGAGAGAGTTGGGGAGGGTGTGGCTACAAGGAATGCATACTTATTATTCTCGGTGAAGGGTCTCTTCTTGCACAAGCAGGGCCTACTTCACTGCAGCTATCTAAGTATTTTTTTCCTTATTTTTAAAAATCCAATCAAAACACTGCATTGGGTTCATTATTTGGTATCAAATCGATGTTTAAATCTTAGCGTGGAATCAGAATATGAAGTCAAATTAGCAAAATTTTAAACTTTGTGTGTGTTTTTTTACGCGGCCACCCCTGAAAATTCTGGCATGGGGTAAAATATTTGGCTAGCCGTAAAAATCTCGAACCTAGGCCGCGCCTTGCCTTGAACTAGGAAATCCCCCACACACGCACAGTATTTTGACAGTTTTGGCAACCGAGTGCGAGAACCTAGGTGGGAACAACGTGAGTGGCGCTATAAGATTATTAAGAAAACCTTGTGCGATGTAAAATCTCCTATTGTGTTTTATAGGGGAGATTGTACTTGAACCACCGATTATTTTCTTTTTTTTTTTCTGAGAAAAAAAAAATAAAAAAAAAAGAATTCTGTGAAAATCATTTCTCAAGCATTCTTACTTTCTCTAGTGTTGGCTGGGGAATGGGGGAGAGAGAGGGGGGAAATGACAAAGACAGGGAGTTCCATCTTGTTATATATTATTAATAATGATTTTTTTTCTACAAACCTAAGGACTCTCAGTGATGCTATGAACCTGTCTTTGGTAAAAAAAAAAATTCCGTTTTGTTAATAAAAGACCACCTATAATGGACATCTCACCAGGAAACATCGAGATCATCAGCTTAACCAAGCTTACCTCAGTGTAACAGAAATAAAACTAGCAGCGAGCTCACCTTCATCGACAGAACCAAAATTCCAAACAGGCAAGAATCTGATATTCAGGCTGCTCTGGAATAAATCGCTTTCATAATAAAACTGATTAGTTTAGGGGCTGAGTAATGGAAGGTCCAGATTAACCTGTCTAGATTTGATAGGATTTGAAATGGTCGGGGATTCTCGTGATTTCAGCGAATTTTCGTCACTGTATATTATGTGGTATAACAAATTTCATTATGGTTCTCGGTAATCCACGGTGACCTTGATTCTCAATATGATTTTATAAGACGGTGAAAGAGTACGAAAGGGAGAGACAGACAGACAGACAGACTGATAGAGAGAATAAGAGAGACAGGGAAAGAGAGAGGAAGAGAGACAGACAGACAGACAGAGACAGAGACAGAGAAAAGAAAGGATATTAAAACTTATATAGTTTATACTCTTTTCTCTTCCCTAAGAATATATCGATCAAAGCTTGTATTAACCAACATTAATGTGGTTATCATATTTTCCAATGCTATAATCTTAGGTTACCTCGAAAACATCAAACTCCTGGCTGGGATGCCTATGGACGTGATGAAGCGTCCTTTTTATCCTTTCTCCTATTATATCCGACACTTCAGGCAGACATTGAAACCACAAAGTCTGCCAAATATCTCTAAGAAATGAACACAAACATTCCTAGCGTCTAACAGAGGAAGTGGATTTTATCTTAACCCGATGATCTTTCTTTTTCTTTTAATCTTTGTCTTCTCCTCTGGAAACAAAGTCAAAACCTTAAATTGAACTAATTTACTTTCTCTTCTATTATTAAAATGTAAAGGCTGCCCTTTAGGAATGAAAACAAAGTATAACTTCAATATTTTTAGGCCTTCAGGTTTGTTTGTTTTTTAATTGAAAAACGTCCATATATTCGCAGGACTCTCTTTACTAACCAGACCTAGCCCTACACAAGTTTAACCGGCGTGTGCTTTATTTCTATTGATTCAGTCTAGACAGTCAAGACAAACAGATCTCATAAGGTTTATGCACTATCATGTGCATCCTAAATTTACAAATGTTTTGTAATCTTGGCTTTTAAAAATGTTTACCTGATGTTCTTACACGTACTTGCATTGAAGGTATCGGCTCAAAGCTTTCACTATATCTAGCGTGGCGGCTTGATTAGATAAGGGATTAGTGCTAAAAGGCGTCACTCACCAAACCCTAACACTTGACCTACTTAAAGAGAGCCGTGTGTTTCTCACCCTCTGCGTGCACGTCATCCTCGAGAGCTGCCACCATGCGGAACCAGCCGGGCACCGAGTGACCCAGGCTCTCCCCCGTCATCAGGTGGACACCAGCCGAGTACAGCCGCACGAACAGCTCCTGCTCGGCCTGAAAATCTGGGCTGGACAAGAACTGGAGAAGGGGGGAGAGGGAGGGCAGGCGAGGAAGAATTGGGGTCATTGTTTAAAAAGAGGAGAAGTTGTGGTGGGGTTGAGGGGTTGGGGCTGGGGGGTTCCGCTGTGGTTAAAGACAGGGAGCGGTTTTAAACTTTGACTCAAATTGTGGAAATCATAACGGACACAATTTGACTCAATATCGCTCAACACGTCTAT
>JAWDGP010000273.1:185000-198200 GCA_033675545.1 Elysia crispata
AATGGCGAAAGCAGCACTATCACCAATAACAGTAATAAGTACAATTGAACACACCAACTGACCTCCTGGTGAAGCCAAGGCAAACGCCAGGTTTTCCAACAGAACCGTGACGCCATTTGTTACAATAAGCTGAGAAATTACAGGGGAAAAAAGGAAGAGTTTGTTAGAAATCAGTGTAGTGAGTACATTAAAGTCAAAATATTTTGCTACAGAACTTTGATTTTTTTTTAAATTTCAGTCTTAGAAGAAAATATGTCAGAGTAGTCTTTCGAAAAGTATCTAAACATGATTAAGTCTAGAACACATTGTGCCGGAGCAGTCTAAGGAAAAGTATCTATAAAAATGATCTAGTCTAGAACACATTGTGCCAGAGCAGTCTAAGGAAAAGTATCTAAAAATAATTAAGTCTAGAACACATTGTTTCAGAGTTGTCTTTAGAAAAGTATCTAAAAATGATTGTCTAGAACGCATTATTTCAGAGTTGTCTTTAGAAAAGTATCTAAAAATGGTTGTCTAGAACGCATTGTTTCAGAGTTGTCTTTAGAAAAGTATCAAAAATGATTGTCTAGAACGCATTGTTTCAGAGTTGTCTTTAGAAAAGTATCTAAAAATGATTGTCTAGAACGCATTATTTCAGAGTTGTCTTTAGAAAAGTATCTAAAAATGGTTGTCTAGAACGCATTGTTTCAGAGTTGTCTTTAGAAAAGTATCTAAAAATGATTGTCTAGAACGCATTATTTCAGAATTGTCTTTAGAAAAGTATCTAAAAATGATTGTCTAGAACGCATTATTTCAGAGTTGTCTTAAGAAAAGTATCTAAAATGGTTCAGTCTAGAACACATTGTGCCAGAGCAGTCTAAGGAAAAGTATCTAAAAATAATTAAGTCTAGAACACATTGTTTCAGAGTTGTCTTTAGAAAAGTATCTAAAAATGATTGTCTAGAACGCATTATTTCAGAGTTGTCTTTAGAAAAGTATCTAAAAATGATTGTCTAGAACGCATTGTTTCAGAGTTGTTTTTAGAAAAGTATCTAAAAATAATTAAGTCTAGAACACATTGTTTCAGAGTTGTCTTTAGAAAAGTATCTAAAAATGATTGTCTAGAACGCATTATTTCAGAGTTGTCTTTAGAAAAGTATCTAAAAATGGTTGTCTAGAACGCATTGTTTCAGAGTTGTCTTTAGAAAAGTATCTAAAAATGATTGTCTAGAACGCATTATTTCAGAATTGTCTTTAGAAAAGTATCTAAAATGGTTAGTCTAGAACACATTGTGCCAGAGCAGTCTTTAGAAAAGTATCTATAAAAGATTAAGTCTAGAACACATTGTGGTATCGATTTTTGTACTAGACATGTTTTAAGATCTCCAATTTTCGACAACAACACACTCATGAAATTTGAAAAATCGCACGCATTACTTTCATGTCATCCCAATGCTGATATATATATATATATATGTACATCTGTTCCACAATAAGGTGTCGATTTTTTTTCCCGTTTTTATTATTTCGCCGACTTTCTTCATCTGCCTCTTAATTTTCTAAACCCGTGGTTATTCTAGAATTTGAGTATACTCAACACAAAAACAACTTTTTTTTTTACTTTATTCTTATTTTTTCAAGGGAGGATGTGGGAGGAGGAGGTCGGGAGGAATAGATCAATTCAGAATCAGATCAAATTTCACCTGTTATCGGAAGTCTTATTAGGTAAAAAGAAAATAGCTGAATGTTAGACGGAGACGAACACTTTGATCGTTGGATTCGTCAAATCTCTTCTCTGTTTTCATTCAAGTACCTTCTGTGCCACAGAAAATAATGCACGCTCTATCGAAATGAAATGAAACACGATCAACGGATAGAGCTATAGTGACGATTTTTTTTAAATGATATAATTTAGGTGAGTGTATGGACTACAGTGAACAGAAACGTATGTAATTAACAGATTAGAACGTGTGTCTCTCTGTCTCTGTTTGTCTGTCTGTCTGTCTGTCTGTCTGTCTGTCTGTCTGTCTCTCTCTCTCTCTCTCTCTCTCTCTCTCTCTCTCTATCTATCTATCTATCTATCTATCTATCTATCTATCTACCTATCTATCAATCTGTCTATACGTGTCCCTCTCCATTTTGTCCCTACTTTTCTAGCAAACCTTTTCCTGTTATCCTTTTATTCTTCGTACACTTTCCTTCTATCTTCACAATTTATACAGAAGTTTTAACTTTTGCGAATATATATATATATATATATATATATATATATATATATTCTGAGATATTTGTTTTCCTATATAGTTTTCTTTTTTCTGAAGACCGCGTACAGCTCAAAACTTACATGTTTTCTAATGTTTAACAGTTTTAAGAGCTACACTTTAACTTTTTTTTTCTCCAATTTTACTTATCTTTTAAATGTAAGAACGATGAAGAAGAAAGCTCTGTTTTAAAACAAGCTCGCAAACAACTAAATAGACAAGATCTGGTTTTAATGAGAGCCGCTACCGGAAACGCCAAAGAGAATCAAAGACAAGAAAAATTGGATTTATTTTTAATCATTAGATAAACAGAATGAGTTCAGTTATTACGCCTGTAAAAATGTCAGGTAAAATAATAATCTAAGCAAGAAAAAAAAAAACAGGAAGGAAATATTTTTTAAATCGGACTTTCCAAGTCTAAAGCATAAAGCCAAAGGTATATTTATTGCATTTCTGACAACTCTCGGTTTCACATTGAGCTATAGAAAGAAGAAGTGAAGAAACACTCAGATTCGTTTTCTCATGAATCTTTTCATTGCTGTCCAGAGTTCAATTTGTTGATAATATTTTTCTACAAGTGAGGGAACATGAAAACCAAAAGCCAAACAACGAAACCACTTTCGTAAGTTAATGCATAAGGTTTCAATGTATTCGAAAGACAAATGTGGCTTTTGCTCTGGCTATAAGAATTCTAACGAAGAAGAACACATAAACAGAAGGGCATTTAAAAGACAAGGATGTGGCGAGTTAACCAAATGAAGACTAAGCCAAAATCTCAAAGACAAGGATGTATGCTGTCTAAACCCCATGAAGACAAACACTAAATCCCCCAAAAATATATCATCTGTCCTACAAAAAGAAATTATCCACATTCAACCTGAATGTTTATGACTAACCTTTAAAAATAACTGCTCGTGGAATTAAGTTGTAGCCCAGAGAGGCTTCATTGAAATCAACTTGTGAGTTTGAAAATAATGTTCCTTTTTCAGCAACTGAGAAAGGCAAAATAGAAATAGGCACATCGTGTCATTTTTTTTGTGTTTTATTCACAAACTCAGTTTCTACTCGATACAGTCTATATCTTCCTCTAGCAAGACAAGACCAAAACGCTTGTGACACCATGAAACTACGCTCTCCCTCTCTGCCAGGTGGGCCTCCTTTGACAGGACTGCTGGGCGCTGAGCTGAGTAAACCGTTTGTTGGTGTTTGAGATTGACAAGGATGGTTTACTATAACACACGAGACACTAGTACACGATCAAACCTTGATTTTAGATGAAACTAAGAAAAAAATCAAATAACTCCAATTCAGAGGCTGCAAGATTAAAAAATCTGAGCCAAAAGTGATAAGTGTAATGTATAAATACACTGAGACCATACAAATTTCAATTGGGAACGATATTGCTTCGCCAAAGCTGATAAGTTAGAAGTGTAATAGGCTACAACTGAACTGATTCGAAATGAGAAAAAAGAAGCATGGATTTCCTTTGGATCTTTGCCTTTCAAATAAAAATCACTTAAGATGTCATTAGTTATAAGATTAATCTTATTTGTTTATTTGAATGCAATTTCTTGGATTGTAGTGAATAGTGACTTTACCTTTAGAGACTCAATATATTCGAGAGCTAAGTTTGGGCATCACTTTAATTTTAGTGAATGCAATGTTGTACATTATTAAAACTAAATCAGACTTTTTTTCGTAAGTTAGCCTAGATCTTTTTCAAAATCTGGAACCATCAACATTTCGCAGACAAAGTGACCAGTTAACTATTAACTTATGCCCGTTTCCGAAATATGACTTCTGAGGCTCATTTGTCGTGTAGACAAAATTGTCAGTTCTTGACGATACACTGTTTTTTCTTGAGTTTCTTGATAGATCATATCGAAAGAAAATATAAATTCCTTCATTTATCTCACAATCTGAAGTGTTGGATTCCAATTTCATGTAAAAATCAATCTTTGGGATCTCAAAGGCTGCGAGAATAGTGCAATAATTATAATGCAAATGCCTTTTTCAAAAAAACATTCAGTGTGTGTCTCTTGAAACTTATGTAAAGTTTCAAATCAAAACTTTTTAACTTATATAACAGACACTGATATTAAAAAGTGTTAGCTAACTAGAAGGGAAACAGGTCTCCACATGAAAACCTCGTGATAACTTTAAATGTTGGGCATTAGAAATTGACTAGGGTAGGGAGAAAATTCCGTCCACATGTATGAATATCATAGGTAAAGGAAAGTACATACTAAGGGTTTAGAATGACTAGGGTAAGGAGAAAATAATTTCCGCTCCACACGTATATCATAGGTAAAGAAAAGATATTAAGGGTACTAGAATGACTCCAGGGTAAGGGGAACAATACCGTCCACACGTATATCATAGGTAAAGAAAAGATATTGGGTACTAGAATGGATCCTGGGTAAGGGGAAAATACCATCCACACGTATATCATAGGTATGGGGTAGGAAAATAATTAATTCACACGCATATCATAGGTAAAGAAAAGATATTAAGTACTAGAATGACCCAGGTAAGGGGAAAAGGACCGTCCACACGTATATCATAGGTAAAGAAAAGATATTGGGTACTAGAATGACTAGGGTAAGGAGAAAATACCGTCCACATGTATATCATAGGTAATGAAAAGATATTGGGTACTAGAATGACCAGGGTAAGGAGAAAATACCGTCCACACGAATATCATAGGTAATGAAAAAGATATTGGGTACTAGAATGATCTGGGTAAGGGGAAAATACCATCCGCATGAATACCTAGGAAAACATAAAAATGTTGAGCGCTTGAAAAACATAAGTAAGGGCGAACATTGCCAGCCTAAATTGTTTTCAGTAATGAGGAAAATTCTAAGCCATAGACTGCCTTGGGGACAGTAGAAGATTTTCAGCCTAGAAAGAAGCCGCGAATGTGAAAGTACCAAATCCTCGAATGGTTTGGGAAAATGGAAGATTTCCTAACTCTGATGATGTGAATAAAAATTCTCAGCCCTAATATCTCTTGGGTAAATATAGCCAAAGTTTTTGATACATTAGAGTTTTTGCATTCCAATAAGAGCAGTTTCTATATAAAACTCGGAGGAAATCAGCAAGTTCTCTAGGATCACTATCTTCCTCCTTTTTTAAAGATGCCTTCGAACGGTAATAAAAAGGGCTATAAAATGCCTTACGAGATTTCTGAAGCTACCCGTTTCTTTTAAGCTCTATATTAATGGTTGTTAGTAAAGGATTTGTAAAATAGATTTGAGTTTTACAAGTTTTTAGCTAATTATTTCATTATTACTCATAAAAGATGATTTTTTAAAACCCTTTTTTATCAACGGATTCATAACATGCCATCTTTTTATTTTGAGCTTTTAATTTTTTAACGTTCATGTGTAAGTCCTTAAAAAGATTGTGCAGTAGTGAGGGCGGCGAAAATTCTAGATCTAGCTTATCATTTCTTGTATTCCAGATTTAGATTTTCTAGATCCATCATTATAACAATGAACTGAACAGAAAGTGGATCAATAAATAGATTTAGATTGGAAATTTTACAAGCAATTCATTAAGAACATATTTTGAAACTTCTGCTGGGCTTTTCTTTAAATACATTTCAGAATCTAGATTAGAATGAAGGCCGCAGTTTGGGACTGAAAACGTGAGACTCGTGAACTCTTATAAGCTAGACCATGACTCTAGACTCTAAATCTTGTCTTTATGATAGTGTTAAAGGGAGTTCAGATAAACTAATTACTTGAATTGGGCAGGAATGATAATTGCCAGTCATTTAAGACCTTGCTCGAGACCCATTTGAATGTTAACTAGCTTCAGATTTCATGTAAGAATAAACAATTGTAACACTAAAAGATCAGAACTCTTATTAGATCTTAACTGCACAGTACAATCTTATAATATTCTTCTGGATCTTTTGCTCTATCTATTGTTCTCCTCCAGTTGTATAGATTCTATCTTTAAATTAAGATAAAGTCAGACTTTTATTACTTTTTTTTTTACCAGGTATAATTTAGTCCATGTTCATTTAAAAAAAAATTCTGCGAAGTAAATGTGCTGCCATGTGTGTCATAGAACTTGAGCCATTCATTTTTTGTTTGTTCACTTTTCTTTCTCAGCCCAGCCCAGCCCAGCCCAGCCCAGCCCATTACTTTTTGGACTCTCTGCAGATGATGATACGGCCAAACGGTTATGACGGTAGAAGATTTTGTAATTGTTTTATATTTTGCATCTCCTGAGTCACAGGGTGTTGAAGCACTCTTGCCTGATTCTCCATGACCAAGAGATACAACGCAATTGAGGGTGAGGAGGTGGAGCCTGAAAATCCTGCTCCCAAGACAATGAGGAAGATTGAAGAAACGCCAACAGAACAAGGACAGTTTTTTGCGACAGGGCAGACAATTAAATTGAGAGTCATGGAAGAGGAAATGAAAGGGAAAAGGAAAAGTACATGTATGCTTGTATCTTTCTTTATCTGTAACATGGATAACTTTTCTATTGATTATCTATGTCTCATAATTATTTCAATTTTTTTTTTTTTTTTTTTTTTGTAATTTAGGCCCTAAGCGCGTGAAGTTTTTGCTTCACTGTATCTTGGCTCATCCTGAGAACAAAAAATTAAAATTTGTTATTAAAGATTAATTATAAATTTGTTTCCTTAGAAAAGTACTTGGATGTAACTAAATTTCTTCCTCAAAATGGTAAAAAAAAATGTGTGCCTGTATTAAAAAATGTATTTTATCCTAAAGGAGGTTGCGAACCATTGGTTCATAAAATTAAGGTACTTCTCAAATTTTCTCAACTATTTTATAAAAAATCTTGATTTTTTAAGCCCATGTTATGTTTTCTCTCTACTACAGAGCATTATATGTAATATTTAACATGTATCTGAATGCTTTACATGAAAATACAGTATGAAATAAAAAGGAGAAACTTTAAATACGATTTTCTCAGTTCCTACATTCGGTCATTTTCTGTCTTGACAATATCTCAGCTTCTAATTAAGATATTTTGAAAATTTCAAGGGCATTTTGTTCAGAAAACACAGGAAATGCAAAAGTAAAAAAAAAATGTGGATGAAAAATTTTCACCAAGTGCCTTGGTTTCACCTGACGCATCACATTTATTTTAAACTCTGAAATGTGTTGAATGTCTCGCGGGAAAAATATCATGCTTAACCGAAAAGTTATGAAGAATCTAATTGTGGTACTAGATCTAGCTGAATCTCACTGTACTTTAGTGGATTTTAGGAGAAGACTAAAACTAATAATAACAAAAAGAATACAATAATAAAAAGGAGAAGAAGAAGAAGAAGAAGAAGAAGAAGAAGAAGTAGTAGTAGTAATAGTAGTAGTAGTAGTAGAAGTAGTAGTAGTAGCAGCAGCAGCAGCAGCAGCAGCAGCAGCAGCAGTAGTAGTAGTAGTAGTAGTAGTAGTAGTAGTAGTAATAGTAGTAGTAGTAATAAAAAAGATGATGATGATGACAAAAAATAAATAAAGGTACTAATTTATAATCATTCAAAAGTATACCAGCCGCAAAACAAATAAAGACGTTTAAAACAAAGTGGATACATCAGCTCAGACCACGTGATTCTGTTATGTCTTAGAAGTCCGGGAGAGGCCGATGCCGTCCCCTCAGGACACCAGAACACACCGAAAGGATTTGGTCAGCTTTGTAATTATTTTGGAGAAATGTCTCACTTCCGGCAGCTTGTCTGTGATGGACTCGCTAAACCTTAAGTTGGTCAGGGTTTTTTGTTTTATTGTTTTGTAGAATTTCGTTAAGTTGGAAGTTTTTTTTTTTTTTTTTTTTTTTCTTATCCGTCTCTCTTTCTATCATTTTCTCTTTTTTATCTGAAAATGGTTAAGACGGTCTGTTATGAAAGCTGTTTGTGAGACCATAAGTTTTATAACTATTCTCCAATTCTTTTTATTTTATGAAAAGGATCACGACGATCTTCCTTCGTAAGTTCTAATGAGTCAAAATAATAATAATAATAATATATAATCTGCCAGTGTCTATTAACACTAAAGAAGAAATGGTCTGTTTTAAAAAATAAAAAAACACTTAATCAAATGAAGGTTATCGACAAATTTCATACTTTCCCCATCTGATTTTACATCGTTTTGAAGGCTTATAAGAAAGCTGTGAATTTTCGTACGCATTAAGTACACAAAAATTCAATGTCTTGGGGAAATTCTTAGCCGCGCAGGGAATATTCTCCAGAATAATAATCGAAGATAGCGTAAGAATGAACAGATTTCCTGTAAATATTAAGCTTGGTTTCTATATGTCGCACACATATAAAATAATAATTGTTTATACAATTATGCAATTTCTTTCAATGTAAAGTTTCTTGAAAGTTGCCTTGAACAAAAGATTTGTAATGAGTTATGCGGTAAGAATTATCTTTTCATAGAATGTCTTTTTTGCCAAATTGCTTTTTTTCTCCATACAATTTTTTCCCTTACTCACCTTTTAATTAGTCGCTTAAGCGTTTTTCAATGCATCGGTACATTATTCCAGATGTTATTGCTTGATACACTAGGAAAAATTTACAGAACTCAGCTTAACTTCTTGTAGAAACTCATTTCATTAAGACATTTATTACAAAATAATTAATAAATTTGATAACAAATTTGATTCCTGCTCCGTTCAGTACACGGACAAATCCCAACGTTTGATTCCTGCTCCGTTCAGTACATGGACAAATCCCAACGTTTGATTCCTGCTCCGTTCAGTACACGGACAAATCCCAACGTTTGATTCCTGCTCCGTTCAGTACACGGACAAATCCCAACGTTTGATTCCTGCTCCGTTCAGTACACGGACAAATCCCAACGTTTGATTCCTGCTCCGTTCAGTACACGGACAAATCCCAACGTCCATTTTCCAAACAAAGCAGAGTCAGGATTGTAATTAAGATAAAGTATCGTTATCTCTCTCTGTGTCTATCTTTCTCTCTCTCTCTCTCTCTGTCTCTCTCTCTGTCTCTCTCTCTCTCTCTCTCTCTCTCTCTCTCTAAGTCTCTACAGAGTAAGATAAAGAGATAGATAGATAGAAAGAGAGAGAGAGACAGACAGAGAGAGAGAGAGAGACACAGAGAGAGAGAGAGAGAGAGAGAGAGAGAAAGAGACAGAGAGAGAGACTACCACTGACCTGATTGACATCAAACTCCAATAACGGATGAAAATTGCGTTCTAGGAAGTTCTTTAACGACAATCTGAAACTGACATTGAAGGAAAAAATGAGGACATGAAAAGTAAGAAAGCGAGCGAATGGAGGACGGGGCGCTTGTAACCATGGTGCTGGTCCAGCTCTGAGGTTTTAAAACCATTTCAGACAACCGTCTTTTCCCCCTTCTTGCCGGAAGGCTTCAACTGTCCACATAAGGACACTCAACGTTATTGCTCTAACAAAGTTCTTAAATTTAAAAAGGGCTCCATTATTCTCTTAATCCTCCACAATCTTTAGGAATAGCGAAACGGACTTAAGGGCTGTGCTGCTGGCAAATTGCTTTACACAAATATTTGAGAAGGAGGGCGAACTGCCGCGCGTTGCCCTATGGAGTAAATTAGGAATGGTTCAGCAACTGTCAGCTTGGTTAGTAATAATGATAATTATAAATAATAATAATAATAATAATGTATTAATAATAATAATAATAATAATAATAATAATAATAATTATAATAATAATAAGAATACTAATAATAATATTAATCAGAAGAAGAAGAAGAATAAGTAGTTGGGGAAGAAGAAGAAGTCGAAGAAGAAGAAGTAGAAGAAGCAAGAAGAAGAAGAAGAAGAAGAAGAAGAAGAAGAAGAGAAGAAGAACACACACGTAGGTGGTACATACACAGAAAAGAATTGTTAAAAAATAATTATGTCAAGGAAAATGTCACAGAAAAAAAAACAAAAGATCAGTTCTTTTTTATATGGAGGTTTAAAAAAAACAATATTTAAAAAATATTATATTAAAAATTGACTAAACACGTATTTATAAAATAATGTTAAAATAAATAAATGAATAAAACTCCAGAAGGATAAGTATACTTGAAGAGATAAGAATTTAAAGGAAATATACTTTTGAAAGAAAAATGACCTTTAGAGAATAGGAGTATGTAAGAGAAAGAGAAAGAGAGATAAAGAGAGAAAGAGAGATAGAGAGAGAGAGAGAGAGAGAGAGAGAGAGAGAGAGAGAGAGAGAGAGAGACAGAGAGAGACAGAGAGAGACAGAGAGAGAGAGATTTAAATACAATGTACAATTTTTTCTTATTTGTTTAAATAGGAAGAAAAAATATTGAGCCAAGAAAAGCTTCTTACAATTTTTCTTGTTCATCGCAAGCTAAAAAAATGTTGCTTCCGTTGCCAAGGGCATAACAAGGTCACGTGAGCTTTCATAACGTCTGCAATAAAGCATATGTTTGGCTGGCAGATACAAACTTTTTGGGCTCCCGAGACCGGATTTCGAGGACTACTATACCCGTGTTACATGAAAAAATTGATTAGTTGAAGTACAACTAGACAGAACAAGTAGATGCCTCTTTTTCATAAATGGTATTTTGTAACAGAAACAGCTGATATTGAACAATAGAGTGCTCGGCACACAAAGCTAGATCTAAATGATCTAAAATGGAAGTGACTGACAAGGAGAAAAAATAGAATGGAATAGCAATCAAACACACAGGTTTAGTTTGATCGATTGGGCACAAGAGTAAAGACCTAAAGACAAAGAAAAGGAGAATTATTCCTGGTATGGCGGGGAATTTGTACTGCACCTATGAAGAGCTGATATGTTCTCGGCCGAGACAATACCTGTCTACTTCGGGGCTGAACAGAAATACTGTTTCGTTCTTTTCTTTTATTTTATGCTTTCATCTTGGTTTGTTGACGTCCAGTTAGATCTCGGTTGGTCATTCTTAGTGCTTTTGTTTTTTTGTTTTTACAGTGTTCAAAGATTGTCATCAAACTTGAAGGGATATATCTAGAAATATTTTTGGCTCCTCAAATGTTTTCATTTGATTTGTTTCGCTATTCATGTGTCTTGAACACTTCATCAGCTATTATGGATCAAAATCTAAAAATTGGAAATTCTTTGCTTGATGAATGTGAAATTACACAAATATATATAATATTATCAGTTTTTGATAATAATGTGTTGCTTTTCCTCTCTTTTTTACTTCTTGGGTTACCGTTGTTGGTCATTTCAGCAGAAGCAAATCCTGACAATAAACAGTTTCTAATTTTAACCACAATAATGATAAAATCTGAGTCATCCCATTCACCATTTTGATCACACGTTAATAGAAAAAAAGTGACATGCAATATCAAAACAGAGTTAAATAGAATAACTATCTAATTTTACAATCAATATATATTCATAATATTTTTACACAATCTTGATTCAGTATAATTTAAATAAAAGTGCAGCTATTTAACTTCTGCAGGCAATGTACCTTGGCCAGTTATTTTTATGGGAATTTATAACCTTCTAAAAGTGGTTAGGAGGTTTCTTATACAATATAGAGAAAGCCCAGAACTGGCTGATTTACATTATAGAAGGGGGCAAAATGAAGAACTGAAGAGAATAATCAACTGAAATTCGCGATTAGTCGCATTCTCAAAGGGCCATATCTACTTGAATCTTAATATGCAATATCATTCTGAAAACAGATCAACACTCTGCAAAACATTTTCTTACTTAAGTGAACCAAATGTTTGAACGGCAAATAAGGAAGTTTGAAACATTTCAGAATTACTTTACTCTGTCAGAGGCCGGAATTGTTTGGACCACGAGAGGGCAGCGCTTCTAGAAAACCGCTGACAGGGCAGGCTAGGCGGTAATGCTGACCTAAATAATAATAAGAAATAGATTGAGGTTTAAAGAAAATACGGGAAATGCTCTTAGACGTGAAAATGGAGAGTCCGCCCTTATACTCTATGAGACTTTCTGTTCAGTCTAGCCCCACACCATCGATAGGTGAGTTTCAGAGCTCATCTTTTCAGTTCCGATTCTATCGACGGGAACTTAAGTTAACATAGGTTAGAAGCAAAGCCTAAGATCATCATATCGTGGACTGTGTATAGTAAACAACAACCAAACTAAACATAACATTCTATAGAGAACTTAAGTTAACATAGGTTAGAAGCAAAGCCTAAGATCATCATATCGTGGACTGTCTATAGTAAACAACAACCAAACTAAACATAACATTCTATAGAGAACTTAAGTTAACATAAGTAAGAAGCAAATCCTAAGATCATCATATCGTGGACTGTCTATAGTAAACAACAACCAAACTAAACATAACATTCTATAGAGAACTTAAGTTAACATAAGTAAGAAGCAAATCCTAAGATCATCATACCGTGGACTGTGTATAGTAAACAACAACAAAACTAAACATAACATTCTATCGAGAACTTAAGTTGACATAACTAAGAAGCAAAGCCTAAGATCATCATATCGTGGACTGTCTATAGTAAACAACAACCGAACTAAACATAATATTCTATAGAGAACTTAAGTTGACATAACTAAGAAGCAAAGCCTAAGATCATCATGTTGTGGACTGTGTATAGTAAACAACAACCAAACTAAACATAACATTCTATAGAGAACTTAAGTTAACATAAGTAAGAAGCAAAGCCTAAGATCATCATGTTGTGGACTGTGCATAGTAAACAACAACCAAACTAAACATAACATTCTATACAGAATTCTTACTCTTCGTTTCCCCACGAGCTCGCGTAGCTGTAAATACTTTTATCCTCTGGGCGTCTTGCGATATCTTCCAGCTGAGGACCAAGAGACACGGGGGTGGGGGGAGGGAGGGAAGAGAGAGATAGAGAGAGAGAAGTGGGGGAGGGGGGGGGAAACAGAGCAGTTATTAGCACAACGCTTTATTAAGATACAAGACTTCTAAAGGAGAGGTGTCCTTGCTTTATCTTTT
>JAWDGP010000274.1:0-32500 GCA_033675545.1 Elysia crispata
CCATCATGTTTAAAATTTATGTAGCGCTTTGACGTTCAATATCTTTAACAATCATGTCTATCTTGAAGGTTAATAAGCATCTTTAACACGCCATGTCTGTCTTGTCTGTACATCATCTTTAATACTTCATGTCTGTCTTGACTGTCCATCATCTTTGGCCAATCATTTCTGTCTTGACTGTCCATCATCTTTAACAATCATGTCTGTCTGATCCGCTTTCATCATCTTTAACAGTGTTCCTGACTGTCCTTACTACAATCACGTCTGTCTTTGGACTGTCCATCATCTTTAATTATCATGTCGGTCTCGACTGTACATCATCTTTAACAATCATGTCTGTCTTGACTGTCCATCATCTTTAACAATCATGTCTATCTTGACTGTCCATCATCTTTAACAATCATGTCTATCTTGACTGTCCATCATCTTTAACAATCATGTCTGTCTTGACTGTCCATCATCTTTAACAATCATGTCTGTCTTGACTGCCCATCATCTTTTAAGAATACGTCTAATATGACTGTCCATCATCTTTAACAATCATGTCTGTCTTGACTGTCCATCATCTTTAATTATCATGTCGGTCTCGACTGTACATCATCTTTAACAATCATGTATATCTTGACTGTCCATCATCTTTAACAATCATGTCTGTCTTCACTGTCCATCATCTTTAACAATCATGTCTGTCTTGACTGTCCATCATCTTAAACAATCATGTCTGTCTTGACTGTCCATCATCTTTAACAATCATGTTTTTCATTTTATTCCATCATCTTTAACAATCACGTCTATCTTGGGTCACTAACAATCATGTCTGTGTTGACTGTCCATCATCTTTAAATCACGTTCGTTCACTGTTTAAATCATAAGTCTGTCTTCACTGTCCATCATCTTTAACAATCACGTCTATCTTGACTGTCCATCATGTTTAACAATCATGTCTGTCTTGACTGTCAATCATCTTAAACAATCATGTCTGTCTTGACTGTCCATCATCTTTAACAACCATGTCTCTCTTGACTGTCCATCATCTGAAACAATCATGTCTGTCTTGACTGTCCATCATCTTTAACAATCATGTCTGTCTTGACTTCCGTTATCTTTAACAATCATGTCTGTCTTGACTGTCCATCATCCTAAGAACTTCAGGTCTGTCTTAACTGTCCATCAACTTAAGCACTTCATGTCTGTCTTGACTGTCCTTCATCTTTAACAATCATGTCTGTCTTGACTGTCCATCAATGTTAATACTTCATATCTGTGTAGACTGTCCATCATATTTAACAATCATGTCTGTCTTGACTGTTTATCATCTTAATCACTTCAGATATGTCTGTCTAGACTGTCCATCATATTTTAACAATCATGTCTGTCTTGACTGTCCATCATGTTTAACACTTCATATCTGTCTAGTCTGTCCATCATATTTAACAATCTAGTCTATCTTGACTGTCCATCATATTGTTTGACACTTCATATCTGACTAGACTGTCCATCATATTTAACAATCATGTCTGTATTGACCGTCCATCATATTCCCGCTAACAATCATGTCTGCGTTGACTGTCCATCATGTTTAACACTTCATGTCTGTCTTGACTGTCCATCATGTGTTTAACACTTCATGTCTGTCTTGACTGTCCATCACCTTTAACACTTCATGTCTGTCTTGACTGTCCATCATGTCTCTAACACTTCATGTCTGTCTTGACTTGTCCATCATGTCTAACACTTCATGTCTGTCTTTGACTGTCCATCATGTTTAACTTTTCATGTCTGTCTTTTTACTGTCCATCATATTTAACACTTCATGTCTGTGTTGACCGTCCATCATATTTAACAATCATGTCTGTCTTGACTGTCCATCATGTTTAACACACTTCATGTCTTTCTTGACCGTCCATCATATTTAACAATCATGTCCTTCTTGACTGTCCATCATGTTTAACACTTCTTGTCTGTCTTGACCGTCCATCATATTTAACAATCATGTCTGTCTTCAGACTGTCCATCATGTTTAACACTTCATGTCTTTTCTTGACCGTCCATCATATTTAACAATCATGTCTGTCTTGACTGTCCATCACATTTACCACTTCTTGATAGTCTTCTTTTCGTGTTGACCGTCCATCATATTTAACAATCATGTCTGTCTTGACTGTCCATCATATTTAACAATCATGTCTGTCATGACTATCCATTATGTTTAACACTTCATGTCTGTCTTGACTGATCCTTTCGACAGCACGATTTCGCCACCAGAGCAGAACAGATCATCGGAAGCCACGATCCCAACTCATCTTTGTTTCTCTATCTGGCCTTCCAGAATGTGCACATGCCACTACAGGTGATTTTTTATCGTTTTGAAAGTCGATCTCGGGCCTCTACCAGTATAATTATGTAGGAACTCCGTGGTGGTGGTGGTGGTGGTGGTAGTAAGCTATTGTTCTTAGGATGTAATACGATACATCGCAAGGTTCATAACCGCTCATTTTTATCGGCCTTATTGTTTTGTGTTTGTTTGGAAATATTTTTTTTCTTGTATTGTGATAAGAATTGAGCAAGCACTACATCTCATACTTGATTTGTTTTTTTCATAAACACACTTTGTTACAAAAGCCTGCATGTGCAATTAGTTGTGTTTTGAAAGTTATCTGGCGCGGCAAAGTAAAATGGCCATGTAGCCAGAAGAACATTAACAAGTTATTCTGGCCAAATTACAAAGGATCTTAGGAGCAGGCATAGAGTCTAGATCTCCAGAGGAAACCCAGTTCAGCATTCTAGACCATTCCTGAAAGACTAGAGTATAGAGAAGATATCATCCTAGATAAAGATGATATAGATTCCTGACCTAAATTTAGATCAGATGTCTCATTCAATTTCAAGGCTAAATTCTAGTCAGTAGATTTAGATCTATATATCTAGATTTTCGGTCTAAGATCTATTTTAGAACTTGACAGAATCTAGATGATATCTACACAATGCTGTGTGTCCTCTTTTCGTATGTAAATTTAGGCTGCATGGCCAGAATGACCTTTCAAGGTTATTTTGGCTACATGGCCACAATATCCGCTCCCCTTTTTATTTCTAGACGAATAGACTTTATGCCCAAAAATAGTGCATACAGTAAGGACATACAACTATTTGTTTAGCCCCAGAGGTAACGATCAAGTGTAAAACAGCTGTAACCTGTACAATCACAAAGACTATTAAACTCCCATAAAGCCGTTGGATAGGGCTGGTTAGATGAGGCCCAACTCGACCACCAGACAGCATACGCCGGGATTTGAACCCCTCAGTAGTATCAGCAAGGCGTTCTACCGACTGAGTAATGTGGCTCCATAAACTCTCCGTATAAATGTAGATCTCTATCTCAAAGACCCAGCATGAGGATGGTGAAGAAACATCAGACCCGAGGCTCCAGGAGCATCCTGTGGTTCAGCACTCAGCTGACTTTACCCTGGGTCTGAACGGAACACAAGAGAAGGATTGCTGGTGGCAGGGAGATCTCATGCATTGCTCATAGACCGTCGCCAAACCATAAAAAAGGGAAAAACCAGTGGTTTGATCGGTTTTCACAAGGATGTCAAAGCAAACCCATACAGCAGTTGGGGAAGTGCATCTACTTTAAGTCATCTCAGACTCTTAATCTAATAATTTGGACAACCCCTAGGGTAGAATGCCTAACCTACTCAATGATGGAAAATACATTATAATTTCTAAACTGCTTTTTGTCTAACAGGATTTAGTGTCATGGAAAAAATATTGGTTACGCTGCCTATCTGAGTGCATGTTTTTGTGTTTAATAACAGGCACCCGATGAATATCTTGATCTGTACCAGGATATCACGGACAACAAGAGAAAATTGTTTTCTGGTGAGAAAAAAACCTTTGACTATCAGTCCATCTCTTATATTTCAAAAGCGCAATTTAGTTTTATCTGATTAGCTTTTCAATTATTATGAGGTCGCACAGTAAGTCGCACCTTTCAAAAATAATGATGCAGTAGTTGTAGTAGTAGTAGTAGTAGTAGCAGTAGCAGTAGTAGTAGCAGTAGCAGCAGCAGCAGTAGCAGCAGTAGCAGCAGTAGCAGCAGCAGTAGTAGCAGCAGTAGTAGTAATAGGAGCAGCAGGAGGAGTAGCAGTAGCAGACGTAGCAGTAGCAGACGGCAGTAGCAGCAGCAGACGCAGTGCAGTAGCAGCAGCAGCAGCAGCAGCAGCAGCAGCAGCAGCAGCAGCAGCAGCAGCAGCAGCAGCAGCAGCAGCAGCAGCAGCAGACCCAGCAGCAGCAGCAGCAGCAGCAGCAGCAGCAGCAGCAGCAGCAGCAGCAGCAGCAGCAGCAGCAGCAGCAGCAGCAGCAGCCAAGCAGCAGCAGCAGCAGCAGCAGCAGCAGCAGCAGCAGCAGCAGCAGCAGCAGCAGCAGCAGCAGCAGCAGCAGCAGCAGCAGCAGTGCAGCAGCAGCAGCAGCAGCAGCAGCAGCAGCAGCAGTAGCAGTAGCAGCAGTAGTAGCAGTAGTAGTAGTAGTAGTAGCAGTAGTAGTAGTAGCAGTAGTAGTAGTAGTAGTAGTAGTAGCAGTAGTAGTAGTAGTCCTGAAGCCCTGAGCCTGTTCTCCTCCCCCAGGACTGGTAACAGCGATGGATGACGCTGTGGGACGTGTTGTCACGGCTCTTATCGACCGTGACCTGTACACGGACTCCATCATAGTCTTCTCCTCTGACGTAGGTTGGTTGGATGGGCGGTGTAGGTGGACTGGGCCGTATTGTTGTCGCTAAGTACAGAGTTGATAATTCTGTTGTTGTTTGTTTTTTTTTTTGGGGGGGGGGGGTTTTCCTTACTTTTTAGTCTTATTTTATTACATATTAAAAAATAAAATATCGGATAAAAAGTTGTTTGTTATTTTTATATATTTTTTTTCCCTGAACGACTTAGGATCTATTATTGAAATCATTTTTTTTCTTATTCTTCTTTTTTTTTTTTTTTTTTTTTTTTTTTGTACACTGATGTTTTTCGAGTATAGTGTCTAATGTGTTTGCGATAAAAATCGAAAGTAGAACTCCTATACAGTACTTTCTTTCTTTGGATTCCAATCCTTTGCTTTGAATGTATCAGTGTGATCTTTCTCTTATCTTAAACACCTCCCTCAATCTGGTCTTCGGGGTTGCTTGGCGTGCTCTAAGTTCTATCCGTTTTGTTAGGTTTGGGGAGACATTTTAAGATAGTTTGTAAAGGGAATATAGATTATATAATTTAAAGGTGAAAAGGTTAAATCGAAATGAGATAAAGTGGATCGTTTAGTGTCCTGGAAATATTTCCTCTATGCGCTATAAATGATGAACAATAATCACGGATATAAAGCGTTGGAGTGATGCCTCGCATATTATCCTCCTACATCACCCACAATGAAGAAGAGAGAGTTAAGGCTGGAAAAGAGATGTACATACAAATATAGAATAACTTTGCAGCAATATTGATGCGATTCTTTTTGGCATGGGTCAATACGATGAACGTCGCAAAGTTCTTATACATTTATTAACGCCATCCATAGTCAAGTGGGTTTTTTGTTATTCTTCCAATCTAACCGTGAGTTTATTGTAGCTCTCCCTGTGGCTGGACTTTTGAGTTTGGAGGTAACAACTTTCCTCTGCGGGGAGGGGAAGTTTTCACTGTTTGAGGGTGGGACTCGGGGTTCCTGCCTTTGTCCACAGTCCTTTGCTGAGGAACACAGGATTAACGTACGCAGTGGGGTAAGATACAACTTGCACTTAATCTCATTGTTCTCCTTTTGAATAGGGGTAAGAACGCCTCATTTGTATTTTTTTTTATTTTTTTGTGATATCTGAGAAATTGAATGTTACCTCAGCTTTCTTCGATTTTCTTTTCTTATCTATGGAATAAAAATTCCATCTTAAAAAAATCATGTCGTGCAAATTTCAATTTTTTAAATGCAAAGCTCCTTTCTTCGTTTTTATGTAAATTCTGTGGCTTTCTAATACTTGAGGAGATAACATAAAAGAAATTGATCAACATGAAAAAATAGTGACATTTCATCTGCATGACGAAATTTTCTTTTTCTGCACTCTAGAACCAGTAAAGGAGAACAGAAAGTTCTGTTCTCTGGAACAAAAATTGATCCCACGGATCGAAAATATGCTATATGGATATAATCCGGAATTACTTTAGACTTAAACAAAATTCACAATGAAATTTGTCATTGGTTTTTGTTTCTTCCATCAACTTGCTCAGGATTATCTATGCTGTGGACTGGTTCCCCACCCTGCTATCTGCCGCAGGAATTCTGCCCAGAGGTGAGCGTGGCTGAGAGATGGCTATCGTGATATAACTTTACTCTCCTTCGCCTAGCCTCACTTTAGTCAGGGTAACGACAAATACTCAAGCTATCTCGATCAAAACGCTAACACGAGCCTTATATCCACTAGAGCTTTTCACATATAAGGATACTGGTGATATTGCTAAAAGTACGAAACTGCTGTAATTCATCCAGAGATTGTGTGTGAATACACTGTAGCATTCTCTTATCTTGAACATTGTATCTATAGCAATAATTCTGCTCTGCATTAGTAGGAATATTCATTTTAATACGGAGAAACAGTTGGCATGTTTTTACTCCTTCAAGTTGCTAGATTTGGGCGCGTAGGAACTTATACAACTGTAGGATCGAACGAGCAAAAAGTAGCTGTCCTTAATACTTTTTATTAAGCAATTCCCCTGCAATTTAGTAGTATTTGTATAAATCCAGTATGGGGAAAATAAGCGGTTCTTACCGTCTGTAATCAATTTAAAGATCGTTCTGAACGTATTTTATAAAGCTTTGAAGGTTCGAACAGAAACTGAGAAATTCAGTACTATGAGGCTGGGAGTTACGCAATAGTCAAATCCTAGAGATGTGCTGTCATACCATGAGATTCTTAGCTCACTGGTAACAATGCAATAGTATCTCTTACCTTGAAGATAGTGACCTCTTAGACCAGATCGACAAATAGATTGGTATTTTTACATGGTCAACTAACTGTTCGAATTGATAAATATTGCATGTCCTCCTGATAAGGATACATTTGCCAAGAGACATAATTCGAAGTGCATACCTGGAAAGAGGCTACCAACGATGTTCCTTCTTTGCCTTTGAGTGACTTATTTCATTCTAATTTCATCCTGCTGTCTTCCTTACCTTAAAAATGTGCCAAAAATCTACTTCGAGGAATTAACAGTAATTCTATAGGACATTTAATTTGTTTTCTTTCCACTCACCTCAATCACCCTCAGATCTTGACGGTGTTAGTTCAATCGAGGATATCACGTGTGTGTGTGTGTGTGTGTGTATGTGTTTCTCTCTCTCTCTCTCTCTCTCTCTCTCTCTCTCTCTCTCTCTCTCTCTCTCTCTCACTCTCTCTCTCTCTCCGACTAAAAATGCGCTAAAATCTAGTCTGAGGAACAACACTAATTCTAATGACATTTGTCTGGTTTCTCTCCACCTTCACCAGAATCACTCCTCAGATCTTGACGGTGTTGTTCAATGGGAGGATATCACGTGTGTGTGTGTGTGTATGTGTTTCTCTCTCTCTCTCTCTCTCTCTCTCTCTCTCTCTCTCCTCTCTCCCTCTCTCTCCCTCTCTCAGTCTCTTCAGCTCTCTCTTCTCTCTCTCTCTTCGACTAAAATGCGCCATAAATTGAGGTTTGAGGTAACACTAATTCTGCATGACATTTGTCTACTTCCTCCACGTCACCAGAATCACTTCAAGATCTTGACGGTGTTGTTCAATGGGAGGATATCACTGTGTGTGTGTGTGTGTGTGTGTTTTTCTCTCTCTCTCTCTCTCTCTCTCTCTCTCTCTCTCTCTCTCTCTCTCTCTCTCTCTCTCTCTCTCTCTCTCTCTCTCTCTCTCTCTCTCTCTCTCTCTCTCTCTCTCTCTCTCTCTCTCTCTCTCTCTCTCTCTCTCTGGACTAAAAATGCACCAAAATCTAGTTCGAGGAACAACACTAATTCTACATGACATTTGTCTGGCTCTCTCCACTACCAGAATTACCCTCCGCACTTTATTTGTGTTGGGTGGTTCAATGGGAGGATACTACATGTGTGTGTGTGTGTATGTGTTCTCTCTCTCTCTCTCTTTCTCTCCCTCTCTCTCTCTCTCTCTCCCTCTCTCACTCTCTCTCTCTCAGTCTCTCTCACTCTCTTTCTCTCTCTGACTAAAAAATGCGCTATAAATCGAGGCTTGAGGAAACAGCATCAATTCTGGAAGAGATTGGCCTAGTTCCCTTCACGTCACCAGAATCACCCTCAGATCTTGACGGTGTTGGATCAGTGGGAGGCAATCACGGCCATGTCTCCATCCAGTGACGGTCAGAGGCTGTCTGTAACTTGGATTATCACCCCCACCTATCCAGGGCCGGGCCGCCATCCGGTGTAGGAAAATGGTGCTGTCCTCGAACTTGATTCCGTACAGCGATTGTCTTTTTAACAAATAGGAGGAATACATCATCGTTTTATTTCTGCTAGATACTTGGTCTAAACAATCCTTTAAAAGCAACGTTTCCGGTAATGCCTTCCACGTTACAGATATCATCGAATTTTATAATCCCCCCCCCCACCCATGTTAAATATCACCAATTCCGTTAATACCTCCCATGTTAAATACCACCAATTCCCCAAATACCCCCCTCCCCCCATGTTAAATACACCACCAATTCCAGTTAATACATCAATGCCTTTCCATGTTAAATATCATCAATTCTGTTAAACCTCCAAAAACCCCCCTCCCCCAGTTATCTACCACCAATTCCATTAATCACCTCCCATGTTATATAACATCAATTCCGTTAATACCTCCCATGTTAAATATCATCGAATTCGCGTTAATACCTCCGAAGGGAAAGATGTCGTACCTCCACAATTCGTTAATACCTCCCATGTTACATATCATCAATTCCGTTAAGACCTACCATGTTAAATATCACCGTTAATTCAAGTTTGCCAATACCGTTATACCTCCAATGTTAAAGTTATCAACGCCAAGTCCCATGTTAAATACCACCAATTCCGTTCATGTTTCTAATAAGTGCGTCTAATTCCGTGATTACCTCCCACTTAAAATGTTATCACATTCCCACTAATAATTACCCCCCCCTCTCGTTATCACCTCCCATGTTAAATGTTATCAATTCCGTTAATACCTCCCATATTAAATACTACCAATTCCGTTAATACCTCCCCATGTTAAAGTATCACGCATCAATTCCGTTAAGACCTCCAAAGGTGAATACTACTAATTCCGTTAATACCTTCCATGTTAAATATCACCAATTCCGTTAATACCTTTCATGTTAAATAACATCAATTCCGTTAATACCTCCCATGTTAAATATCATCAATTCCGTTAAGACCTCCTATGTTAAATGTTATCAATTCCGTTAATAATTTCCCATGTTAAATATCACCACCCCTTTCCTCCCAGTTAAATACTCTTTTTCCATTAATACCCTTAATGCCTCCCAAAATACACCCCAACGAATACCTCCCATGTTATATACATCATCTTTAACCCATTTTAAATTAATACCTCCTATGTTAAATGCTATCAATCGTTATACTCCCATTATATCACATCGTTATCACATCATAAATACCCATTGTTAATAAATGTTACACTAATACCTTCAGTTAATGTTATCAATTCCGTTAATACCTCCCATGTTGTCATTAATTCTTTAATACCTCCTAGTACAATATCACCAATCTCCAGTTAAATACCACTCCTCCCTGAAAGAATGTTGTCAATTCCGTTAATACCTCCAATAATGTTATAATCATCTCTTGAACCACTCCAGTGTTAAATGTTATTAATTCTGTTAATACTTCCCATGTTAGTGTCACCACTCCATGTTAAGGTACCTCCTATAAACACATCAATTCCGTTAATATCTCCCATGTTAAAATGTTACTAAATTCCGTTAATACCTCCTGTAATGTATATCCCCATATCTAATGTACCCACTATATTATTATAAAAAAGGATATCTAATTTTACTCTAATTCTATAAAATTTGATTTAGCACTCCTTGCAGTAAAGGACTTCAAATTCTATAAAAAACAAATTATTTTTACTTAATTTAAATTTAATTATAATCTATGTACGATTTTCTTTTAATTATAATGTCACAAACATATATAATTATAGATTCATATGACAAAATAAAAAACCCAACAAAATTTTAGATTTTTAATTTTTATTCTAATGAATTTCCCTTTCTACATACGCCCCCCCCCCCCCCCCCCCCCCCCATACAAAACAAAACAATAATCTTAATTAACTAAATAATTATATCTATAAAACAAAATTATAAATTAAACCTACGCTATTAATTCTTATATAAATTCTATCTTATCAATTACATTTTTCTTTTTCTTTCCTTGTATTCCACGTCTTGCTTCCAACTACCAAATCTTTGTTCACACACCTAGTTCTGGTTCGTTCACACACCAGTCCTTGTCCTCTCACACACACCATTCCTTTTTCGACTTTAACTTTCTTTGCAACAAAATTGTTTTTTCAGAATATAATAGTTTCTCCATTTATATATATATATATATAATTTCTTTTTTTATAACCCGTTCATGAGTTCCGTTTTCTTTATGACATATCAGAATAAGTATAAGTGTAAGGAGGCTGGTATAACTATTTATTTGTGGCGCAGCAATAGGTCTTTAGAATCTTATTGCGCTAATTATATCAGTCAGGTGGAGCCACCGTGCGCTTCTAGCTTGTTAGTATACTTAGTTTAATGGCGGGAAAGTAGTTCCGCCCCTCTAGCGGTTTATTTTTATTTCTTTAACAATTCTGAAGATACTTTGTTCTTTCATTCCTGTCCAGCTGGCCAGAGAAGCTTTTCTTCGGTCGGCTTTGGACGTACTTTGGATCCAGGAAAGCTAAATGCCTACGGTAATGAAAATGCCTAATAGTCAGCCAACGCCTGAGTCACGGTGATAATCACGTGGGAGAAATTAAAACAAATGATAATCCAACACAAGTTTCACAATAGTTCAATAATGTCCACAATAACTTCTCCCTAAATTTCCAACGATACTACTGGCACTTCCAACGTGGCCTCCAGATACTCCAAAAAGATACTGACTACGGAGATCTTTCCGGAGGCTCTACAATTTATAGTCCAAGCTCAGTCGGCAAGGCCCCCGGTCAAAGACTTCCCTGGTTTCCCAGTTCGTCCCTAGAACAAGGGCCAATGCCGACCGAGGAAAATCTACTCCGTCGAACGGCACAACCCGTTTCCCCAACTAAAACATCACCCGACCGAGATCATAGAATCTAGGGAAGGCATCGTTACATCTACGAACTACATTTAGCATCTCCCGATCAAAGTACGTCCAAAGCCGACCGAAGAAAAGCTTCTCTGGCCAGCTGGACAGGAATGAAAGAACAAAGTATCTTCAGAATTATTAAAGAAATAAAAATAAACCGCTAGAGGGGCGGAGACTACTTTCCCGCCATTAAACTAAGTATACTAACAAGCTAGAAGCGCACGTGGCTCCACCCACAAGCTGATATAATTAGCACAATAAGATTCTAAAGACCTATTGCTGCGCCACAAATAAATAGTTATACCAGCCTCCTTACACTTATACTTATTCTGATATGTCATAAAGAAAACGGAACTCATGAACTGAGTTATAAAAAAAAGAAATTATATATATATATATATAAGAAGAGAAACTATTATATTCTGAAAAAACAATTTTGTTATAAAAGAAAGTTAAGTCAAGAAAAAGGACTGGTGTGTGTGAGAGGACAAGGACTGGTGTGTGAACGAACAAGAACTGGTGTATGAACAAAGATCTGGTAGTTGGAAGCAAGACGTGGAATACAAGGAAAGAAAAAGAAAAATGTAATTGATAAGATAGAATTTATATAAGAATTAATAGCGTATGTTTAATTTATAATTTTGTTTTATAGATATATTTATTTAGTTAATTAAGATTATTGTTTTGTTTTGTATTATGTAGAAGGGGGGGGGGGGGGGAATTAATTATAAAAAAAATTAAAAAAAAAAAATATTTTTGGGTTTTTTATTTTGTCATATGAATTTATAATTATATATGTTTGTGACATTATAATTAAAAAGAAAATTTATTATGGATTATATAATTAATTTAAATTAAGTAAAAATAATTTGTTTTTTTATAGAATTTGAGTCCTTTGCAGAGGGAGTTATAAATAAAATTTTATAAATTAGAGTAAAATTAGATATCCCTTTTTATAATAATATAGTGGGTACATTAGATAGGGGGATATATCATTACAGGAGGTATTAACGGGATTGATGATATTTAACATGGGAGGTATTAACAGAATTGATGATATCTAACATGGGAGGTATTAACGGAATTGGTGGTATTTAACATGGGAGGTATTAACGGAATTGATAACATTTAACATGGGAGGTATTAACGGAATTGATAACATTTAACATGGGAGGTATTAACGGAATTGATAACATTTAACATAGGAGGTATTAAAGGAATTGGTGATATTTAACATGGGAGGTATTAAAGGAATTGGTGATATTTAACATGGGAGGTATTAACGGAATTGATAACATTTAACATGGGAGGTATTAACGGAATTGATAACATTTAACATGGGAGGTATTAACGGAATTGATGATATTTAACATGGGAGGTATTAACGGAATTGATAACATTTAACATAGGAGGTATTAACGGAATTGGTGATGTTAAACATGGGAGGTAGAAACGGAATTGATGATATTTAACATAGGTGGTATTACCGGAATTGATGTTATTTAACATGGAAGGTATTAACGGAGTTGGTGATGTTTAACATGGTAGAAACGGGATTGATGATATTTAACATGGGAGGTATTAACGGAATTGATGATATTTAACATGGGAGGTATTAACGGAATTGGTGGTATTTAACATGGGAGGTATTAACGGAATTGATAACATTTAACATTGGAGGTATTAACGGAATTGATAACATTTAACATAGGAGGTATTAACCGAATTGATGGTATTTAACATGGGAGGTATTAACGGAATTGATGATATGTAACATGGGAGGTATTAACGGAATTGATGATATTTAACATGGGAGGTATTAACGAAATTGATAACATTTAAAATAGCAGGTATTAACGGAATTGATGTTATTTAACATGAAAGGTATTAACGGAATTGGTGATATTTAACATGGAAGGTATTAACGGAATTGGTGATATTTAACATTTGAGGTCTTAACGGAATTGATGATATTTAACATGGGAGGTATTAACGGAATTGGTGGTATTTAACATGGGAGGTATTAACGGAATTGATGATATTTAACATGGGAGTTAGTAACGGAATTGATGATATTTAACATGGGAGGTATTAACGGAATTGATGTTATTTAACATGAAAGGTATTAACAAAATTGATGATATTTAACATGGAAGGCATTAACGGAATTGGTGGTATTTAACATGGGAGGTATTCACGGAATTGATGTTATATAACATGTTAGGTATTAACGGAATTGGTGATATCTAACATGGGGGGGGGGGGGGTTAACAAAATTGATGATATATAACGTGGAAGGCATTAACGGAAACCTTGCTTTTAAGGATTGTTCAGACCAAGTATCTAGCAGAAATAAAACGATGCGTATTCCTCCCTATTTGTTAAAACAATCCTATGCGAATCAAGTTCGAGGACAGCACCATTTTCCTACCGGATGGCGGCCCGGCCCTGGATAGGTAAGGGGTGATAATCCAGGTTATAGACGACCTCTGACCGTCTGGATGGAGACATGGCCGTGATTGCCTCCCACTGATCAACACCGTCAAGATCTGAGGGTGATTCTGGTGACGTGAAGGGAACCAGACAAATGTCATGCAGAATTAGTGTTGTTCCTCAAACCTCGATTTATAGCGCATTTTTTAGTCGAAGAGAGAAAGAGAGTGAGAGAGACTGAGAGAGAGAGTGAGAGAGGGAGAGAGAGAGAGAGAGAGAGAGAGAGAGAGAGAGAGAGAGAGAGAGAGAGAGAGAGAGAGAGAAACACATACACACACACACACGTGATATCCTCCCATTGAACAACACCGTCAAGATCTTGAGGTGATTCTGGTGAGGTGGAGGGAACAAGACAAATGTCATGTAGAATTAGTGTTGTTCCTCGAACTAGATTTTTGGCGCATTTTTTAGTCGAAGAGAGAGAGAGAGAGAGAGAGAGAGAGAGAGAGAGAGAGAGAGAGAGAGAGAGAGAGAGAGATAGAGAGAGAGAGAGAGAGAGAGAGAGAGAGAGAGAGAGAGAGAGAGAGAGAGAGAGAGAGAGAGAAACACATACACACACACACACGTGATATCCTCCCATTGAACAACACCGTCAAGATCTTGAGGTGATTCTGGTGACGTGAAGGGAACCAGACAAATGTCATGCAGAATTAGTGTTGTTCCTCAAACCTCAATTTATAGCGCATTTTTTAGTCGAAGAGAGAAAGAGAGTGAGAGAGACTGAGAGAGAGAGCGTGAGAGAGGGAGAGAGAGAGAGGGAGAGAGAGAGAGAGAGAGAGAGAGAGAGAGAGAGAGAGAGAGAGAGAGAAACACATACACACACACACACACGTGATATCCTCCCATTGAACAACACCGTCAAGATCTGAGGGTAATTCTGGTGAGGTGGAGAGAAACCAGACAAATGTCATGTAGAATTAGTGTTGTTCCTCGAACTAGATTTTTAGCGCATTTTTTAGTCGAAGAGAGAAAGAGAGTGAGAGAGAGAGAGAGAGAGAGAGAGAGAGAGAGAGAGAGAGAGAGAGAGAGAAACACATACACACACACGTGATATCCTCCCATTGAACAACACCGTCAAGATCTGAGGGTGATTCTGGTGAGGTGGAGAGAAACCAGACAAATGTCATGTAGAATTACTGTTGTTCCTCGAACTAGGTTTTTGGCGCATTTTTAAGGTAAGGAAGACAGCGGGATGAAATTGGAACGAATAAGTCACTCAAAATAAAAAGAAGAACATCGTTGGAGCCTCTTTAAGAATTATTAACTTCTGAATTATGTCTCTTGGTAAATGTATCCTTAACAGGAGGACATGCTGTGTTTATCAATTCGAACAGTTAGTTGACCATGTAAAAATACCAATCTATTTATAGATCGTTCTAGAGGTCACTATCTTCAAGGCAGGAATACATAACATTGTTACCAGTGAGCTAAGAATCTCCGTATGACAGCACATCTCTAGGATTGACTATTGCGTAACTCCCAGCCTCATAGTACTGAATTTCTCAGTTTCTGTTCGAACCTTCAAAGCCTTACAAAATACGTTCAGAACGATCTTTAAATTGATTGCGAACGTTAAGAATAACTTGTTTTCCCATACTGGATTTATGCAAATACTACAAATTTTTAGGAATTCTTAATAAAAAGTATTAAGGACAGCTACTTTGCTCGTTCGATCCTACAGTTGTTGTTTCGGTTCCTAGCGCCAAATCTAGCAACTTGAAGGAGTAAAAACATGGCTTGTTCCTCCGTATTAAAATGAATATTCCTACTAATGCAGAGCAGAATTATTGCTATAGACCAATGTTCAAGATAAGAGAATGCTACAGTGTATTCACACACAATCTCTGGATGAATTACAGCAGTTTCGTGCGCAACAATATCACCAGTATCCTTATATGTGAAAAGCTCTAGTGGATATAGCTCGTGTTAGCGTTTGATCGAGATAACGAGTATTTGTCGTTACCCTGACTAAAGTAAGGCTAGGCGAAGGAAAGTAAAGTTATATCACGATAGCCATCTCTCAGCCACGCTCACCTCTGGGCAGAATTCCTGCGGCAGATAGCAGGGTGGGGAACCAGTCCACAGCATGAATAATCCTGAGCAAGTTGATGAAGGAAACACAAACCAATGACAAATTTCATTGTGAATTTTGTTGGAGTCTAAAGTAATTCGGATTATATCCATATGCATATTTTCGATCCGTGGGATCAATTTTTGTTCCAGAGAACAGAACTTTCTGTTCTCCTTTACTTGGTTCTAGAGTGCAGAAAAAGAAAATTTGTCATAGATGAAATGTCACTATTTTCATGTTGATCAATTTCTTTTATGTTATCTCCTCAAGTAGAAAGCCACAGAATTTACATAAAAACGAAGAAGGAGCTTTGCATTTAAAAGTGAAATTTGCACGACATGATTTTTTTAAGATGGAATTTTTTATTCCATAGATAAGAAAGAAAATCGAAGAAAGCTGAGGTAACATTCAATTTCTCAGATATCACAAAAAAAAAAAAAATACAAATGAGGCGTTCTTACTATTCAAGGAGAACGAATTAAGTTAAAGTTGTATCTTACCCTGCGTACGTTAATCCTGTGTTCCTCAGCAAAGGACTGTGGACAAAGGCAGGAACCCGAGTCCCACCCTCAAACAGTGAAAACTTCCCTCCCCGCAGAGGAAAGTTGTTACCTCCAAACAAAGTCCAGCCCCCGTTCTACCAGACACAGGGAGAGTACAATAAACTCACGGTTAGATTGGAAGAATAACAAAAAACCCACTTGAATATGGATGGCGTTAATAAATGTGTAAGAACTTTGCGATTCATCGTGACCCATGCCCAAAGAATCGCATCAATATTGCTGCAAAGTTATTCTATATTTGTATCATCTCTTTTCCAGCCTTAACTCTCTCTTCTTCATTGTGGGTGATGTAGGAGGATAATATGCGAGGCATCACTCCAACCTTTATATCCGTGATTATTGTTCATCATTTATAGCGCATAGAGGAAATATTTCAGGACACTAAACGATCACTTTATCTCATTTCGATTTAACCTTTTCACCTTTAAATTATATAATCTATATTCCCTTTACAAACTATCTTAAAATGTCTCCCAAACCTAACAAAACGGTGAACTTAGAGCACGCCAAGCAGACCAGATTGAGGGAGGTGTTTAAGATAAGAGAAAGATCACACTGATACATTCAAAGCAAAGGATTGGAATCCAAAGAAAGAAAGTACTGTATAGGAGTTCTACTTTCGATTTTTATCGCAAACACATTAGACACTATACTCGAAAAACATCAGTGTACAAAAAAAAAAAAAAAAAAAAAAAAAAATAAGAAGAAGAAAAAAACTGATTTCAATAAGAGATCCTAAGTCGTTCAGGGAAAAAAAATATCTAAAAATAACCAACAACTTCTTATCCGCTATATTACTTTGTTGAAGAAGGAATAAATTAATACTAAAATGGAAGTAAAACCCCCCCCCCCCAAAAAAAAAAACAAACAACTACAGAATCATCACCTATGTACTTTTCGACAAAAATACGGCCAAGTACACCTACACCGCCCAACCAACCAACCTACCTCAGAGGAGAAGACTATGATGGAGTCCGTGTACAGGTCACGGTCGATAAGAGCCGTGACAACACGTCCCACAGCGTCATCCATCGCTGTTACCAGTCCTGGGGAGGAGAACAGGCTCAGGGCTTCAGGGCTACTACTACTACTACTACTACTACTACTACTACTACTACTACTACTACTACTACTACTACTACTACTACTACTACTACTAGTACTACTACTACTACTACTACTGCTACTACTGCTACTACTACTACTACTACTACTACTACTACTACTACTACTACTACTACTACTACTAATACTACTACTACTACTACTACTACTGCTACAGCTAATACTACTACTACAACTACTACTACTACTACTACTACTACTACTACTACTACTACGCTACTACTACTACTACTACTACTACTACTACTACTACTACTACTACTACTACTACGTCTACTACTACTACTACGTCTACTACTACTACGTCTACTACTACTACTCCTCCTGCTACTCCTATTACTACTACTGCTACTACTACTACTGCTACTACTACTACTACTACTACTACTACTACTACTACTACTACTACTACTACTACTACAACTACTGCATCATTATTTTTGAAAGGTGCGACTTACTGTGCGACCTCATAATAATTGAAAAGCTAATCAGATAAAACTAAGTGCGCTTTTTGAAATATAAGAGATGGACTGATAGTCAAAGGTTTTTTTCTCACCAGAAAACAATTTTCTCTTGTTGTCCGTGATATCCTGGTACAGATCAAGATATTCATCGGGTGCCTGTTATTAAACACAAAAACATGCACTCAGATAGGCAGCGTAACCAATATTTTTTCCATGACACTAAATCCTGTTAGACAAAAAGCAGTTTAGAAATTATAATGTATTTTCCATCATTGAGTAGGTTAGGCATTCTACCCTAGGGGTTGTCCAAATTATTAGATTAAGAGTCTGAGATGACTTAAAGTAGATGCACTTCCCCAACTGCTGTATGGGTTTGCTTTGACATCCTTGTGAAAACCGATCAAACCACTGGTTTTTCCCTTTTTTATGGTTTGGCGACGGTCTATGAGCAATGCATGAGATCTCCCTGCCACCAGCAATCCTTCTCTTGTGTTCCGTTCAGACCCAGGGTAAAGTCAGCTGAGTGCTGAACCACAGGATGCTCCTGGAGCCTCGGGTCTGATGTTTCTTCACCATCCTCATGCTGGGTCCTTGAGATAGAGATCTACATTTATACGGAGAGTTTATGGAGCCACATTACTCAGTCGGTAGAACGCCTTGCTGATACTACTGAGGGGTTCAAATCCCGGCGTATGCTGTCTGGTGGTCGAGTTGGGCCTCATCTAACCAGCCCTATCCAACGGCTTTATGGGAGTTTAATAGTCTTTGTGATTGTACAGGTTACAGCTGTGTTACACTTGATCGTTACCTCTGGGGCTAAACAAATAGTTGTATGTCCTTACTGTATGCACTATTTTTGGGCATAAAGTCTATTCGTCTAGAAATAAAAAAAGGGGAGCGGATATTGTGGCCATGTAGCCAAAATAACCTTGAAAGGTCATTCTGGCCATGCAGCCTAAATTTACATACGAAAAGAGGGACACACAGCATTGTGTAGATATCATCTAGATTCTGTCAAGTTCTAAAATAGATCTTAGACCGAAAATCTAGATATATAGATCTAAATCTACTGACTAGAATTTAGCCTTGAAATTGAATGAGACATCTGATCTAAATTTAGGTCAGGAATCTATATCATCTTTATCTAGGATGATATCTTCTCTATACTCTAGTCTTTCAGGAATGGTCTAGAATGCTGAAATGGGTTTCCTCTGGAGATCTAGACTCTATGCCTGCTCCTAAGATCCTTTGTAATTTGGCCAGAATAACTTGTTAATGTTCTTCTGGCTACATGGCCATTTTACTTTGCCGCGCCAGATAACTTTCAAAACACAACTAATTGCACATGCAGGCTTTTGTAACAAAGTGTGTTTATGAAAAAAACAAATCAAGTATGAGATGTAGTGCTTGCTCAATTCTTATCACAATAGAAGAAAAAAAATATTTCCAAACAAACACAAAACAATAAGGCCGATAAAAATGAGCGGTTATGAACCTTGCGATGTATCGTATTACATCCTAAGAACAATAGCTTACTACCACCACCACCACCACCACGGAGTTCCTACATAATTATACTGGTAGAGGCCCGAGATCGACTTTCAAAACGATAAAAAATCACCTGTAGTGGCATGTGCACATTCTGGAAGGCCAGATAGAGAAACAAAGATGAGTTGGGATCGTGGCTTCCGATGATCTGTTCTGCTCTGGTGGCGAAATCGTGCTGTCGAAAGGATCAGTCAAGACAGACATGAAGTGTTAAACATGATGGACAGTCAAGACAGACATGATTGTTAAATATGATGGACGGTCAAGAAAGACATGAAGTGTTAAACATGATGGACAGTCAAGACAGACATGATTGTTAAATATGATGGACGGTCAAGAAAGACATGAAGTGTTAAACATGATGGACAGTCAAGACAGACATGATTGTTAAATATGATGGACGGTCAACACAGACATGAAGTGTTAAACATGATGGACAGTCAACACAGACATGATTGTTGAATATGATGGACGGTCAATACAGACATGAAGTGTTAAACATGATGGACAGTCAAGACAGACATGAAGTGTTAAACATGATGGACAGTCAACGCAGACATGATTGTTGAATATGATGGACGGTCAATACAGACATGATTGTTAAATATGATGGACAATCTAGTCAGATATGAAGTGTCAAACATGATGAACAGTCAAGATAGACATGATTGTTAAATATGATGGACAGCCTAGACAGATATGAAGTGTTAAACATGATGGACAGTCAAGACAGACATGATTGTTAAATATGATGGACAGTCTAGACAGACATGAAGTGATTAAGATGATAAACAGTCAAGACAGACATGATTGTTAAATATGATGGACAGTCTACACAGATATGAAGTATTAACATTGATGGACAGTCAAGACAGACATGATTGTTAAAGATGAAGGACAGTCAAGACAGACATGAAGTGCTTAAGTTGATGGACAGTTAAGACAGACCTGAAGTTCTTAGGATGATGGACAGTCAAGACAGACATGATTGTTAAAGATAACGGAAGTCAAGACAGACATGAAGTGTTAAACATGATGGACAGTCAACGCAGACATGATTGTTGAATATGATGGACGGTCAATACAGACATGATTGTTAAATATGATGGACAATCTAGTCAGATATGAAGTGTCAAACATGATGGACAGTCAAGAAAGACTAGATTGTTAAATATGATGGACAGTGAAGACAGACATGATTGTTAAAGATGATGGACAGTCAAGACAGACATGATTGTTTAAGATGATGGACAGTCAAGACAGACATGATTGTTTAAGATGATTGACAGTCAAGACAGACATGATTTTAAACATGATGGACAGTCAAGACAGACGTGATTGTTAAAGATGATTGACAGTCAACACAGACATGATTGTTAATGATGATGGACAGTCAAGAAAGACGTGATTGTTAAAGATGATGGACAGTCAAGATAGACATGATTGTTAAAGATGATGGACAGTCAAGACAGACGTGATTGTTTAAGATGATGGACAGTCAACACAGACATGATTGTTAAAGATGATGGACAGTGAAGACAGACATGATTGTTAAAGATGATGGACAGTCAAGATAGACATGATTGTTAAAGATGATGGACAGTCAAGATAGACATGATTGTTAAAGATGATGGACAGTCAAGATAGACATGATTGTTAAAGATGATGGACAGTCATGATAGACATGATTGTTAAAGATGATGGACAGTCAAGATAGACATGATTGTTAAAGATGATGGACAGTCAAGACAGACATGATTGTTAAAGATGATGGACAGTCAAGATAGACATGATTGTTAAAGATGATGGACAGTCATGATAGACGTGATTGTTAAAGATGATGGGCAGTCAAGACAGACATGATTGTTAAAGATGATGTACAGTCGAGACCGACATGATAATTAAAGATGATGGACAGTCAAGACAGACATGATTGTTAAAGATGATGGACAGTCAAGACAGACGTGATTGTTTAAGATGATGGACAGTCAAGACAGACATGATTGTTAAAGATGATGGACAGTCAAGACAGACATGATTGTTAAAGATGATGGACAGTCAAGACAGACATGATTATTAAAGATGATGTACAGACAAGACAGACATGGCGTGTTAAAGATGATTAACCTTCAAGATAGACATGATTGTTAAAGATAATGAACATTCAAGACATACATAAATTTTAAACATGATGGATCAATAAAGACAGACATTAAGTTTAAAACATGGTGGATGTACAAGACAGACAGCTAGTGTACCGCCCCTTGAACCTCTCTTAGTGTCTGAATTGAAGACTCAAATAAAACATAAATAATTCAAAACGTTTTAATCAAATAAAAAAATAGGAAAAATAGACATGACGTCACTTTCTACCAACGCTTAGGAGTAAAAATTATTATTTAGGCGTGCACAAAAGAAAAAAATATTGCAATTAAACCAACTTTACTACCACCACCGACTAAACGCGCATAATTGTGTTATTGCAGCAGCTGAAGTTGTAAAAAGGTGATAAAATCTGACCCTAGATGTCCTCAGATCATTTAGAACCAGCAGTGTCGTCACTCCTTTTGTCGCTATCTTCACAGACTTTCAACCCACCGCCCAGTTCTATCGTGTGATACTTACAGCAGAATAAGTTCCTGATGAAGCCTTGTTCACTGTTTTGTTGAACCAATAGTCGGAGTAACCAGCTAGAGGAGAAGACAAGCAATGAAAACAAAACATTAAGAAGATGTAGTTTCGTGGAAGAAAAAGCTTTACGTCAACGTTAATGAATATCAAGACACGTTGAATTTAAAGGAAAAAAAAAATCACAGTTCTCTTTTGTCCCATGCTTCCAAATCAAAATACAGAACTAAAAAGAAATGCATTTTAGGCTGATTGACTTTAAAATTCTAATGATGAATCTACGAGGAAAGTATTAAAAAGAAATAATTGCGCTCGGTAGGTTTTTAATCGTCCCTGATTGTGAAAATCAAGTCATGTTTCCTAAATAATTATAGTAGCATAGCGCTTTGTGTAAACGCTTTTCTCTATCTCTCTACTGTCACAGGGAGTATTAAAAAAGGTCCCAGATATAATTTTATTGCTTTATGATGCAGTAAAAATATATTGCGCCGGAACTGTACGCACACAGGACAGCTTACTGTAGGAGTGTGATTAGGAATGTGTTTGTAAGAGTTATTTAATACTTACAATAAAGGTGTGTGTAAGAGTCATTTAATACTTACAATAGAGGCGTGTGTAAGAGTCATGTAATACTTACAATAGGGTGTGGGTAAGAGTCATGTAATACTTACAATAGAGGCGTGTGTAAGAGTCATGTAATACTTACAATAGGGGTGTGGGTAAGAGTCATTTAATACTTACATTAGGAATGTCTGTGTAAGAGTCATTTAATACTTAGAATAGGAGTGTGTGTAATATTCATGTAATACTTACAATAGGAGTGTGTGTAATAGTAACTTAATACTTACGATATCAGTGTGTCTAATAGTCATCTAACACTTACAACAGAAGTGTGTGTAGTAGTCATCTAATACTTACAATAGAAGTGTGTATAAGAGTCATCTAACACTTACAACAGAAGTGTGTGTAATTGTCATCTAATACTTACAATAGGAGTGTGTATAAGAGTCATCTAATACTTGCAATAGGAGTGTGTATAAGAGTCATCTAATACTTACAATAGGAGTGTGTATAAGAGTCATCTAATACTTACAATAGGAGTGTGTATAAGAGTCATCTAATACTTACAATAGGAGTGTGTATAAGAGTCATCTAATACTTACAATAGGAGTGTGTATAAGAGTCATCTAATACTTACAATAGGAGTGTGTATAAGAGTCATCTAATACTTACAATAGGAGTGTGTATAAGAGTCATCTAATACTTACAATAGGAGTGTGTATAAGAGTCATCTAATACTCACAATAGGAGTGTGTGTAATAGTCCTCTGAATGACTGTGAAAACCATAGAAGGACTCGAACCCGCGGTATGTCGGAGTACAAGCCCAGTTGCAGAAGCCTAGATGCCATCTGATGATATTTTACAGGTACTTTAGAATGAGCGTCATAGAATGCTGTGGTAATATACACTCTGAAGTGGTGAAATAAAATTCCTACCATCTTAAATTTCTTGATTATTTTCCCGTCACGCCTATACCTGTCTATTGCACCTTCCCCTTCTGTCTGTCTGTCTGTATCTGTCTGTCTGTCTGTCTGTCTGTAGCTCTCTCTCTCTCTCTCTCTCTCTCTTTCTCTCATTCTCTCACAATCTTGGTCTTTCTGTCCTCTCCATCTCTCTTTAGAATAATAAAAAAAAAACAATGAAAGAAAAACATCATTGCCAGCGCCAAGTCTGTCTTTTCCTCTAGAGCGAGCAGTTAATTAGGTAACGAATGTAGACCTTGATTTAAGCCAGAGCAACATTGTGAGATGGCCTAGTCGATCTCTTTTCATCTGGAACCTAATGACTTTTAAACGGTTTTACACAACTTAGCACGAGACATACAAATATTGGACATTTGGAGGATTTGGTATAGCTTTAATTGTATTCCTGTTTGATAAGGCACGTCCACAACACTGTGATATGAGTGCTTTGTGCTTCGTAACAATAAGGTCACGTGGGGTATACCATCAGGATGGAACTGAAAAGATAAGATCTAAAACTCAATAACCGACTGTGTAAAGGCTCCAAACCGCGAAAACGGTCCGTGCGAATGTTCTATTTAAACAGCAAACGCTAGTCAGTACTAGCAAGGCAGTGTCCCTGACACCTAGACTTATTTGCCGACCATGTTAGACCTGTATCCGTTGTCTCTGACACCTAGACTTACTTGCCGACCATGTGGGTCCTGTATCCGTTGTCTCTGACATCTAGACTTACTTGCCGACCATGTGGGTCCTGTATCCGTTGTCTCTGACATCTAGACTTACTTGCCGACCATGTGGGTCCTGTATCCGTTGTCCCTGACATCTAGACTTACTTGCCGACCATGTGGGTCCTGTATCCGTTGTCCCTGACATCTAGACTTACTTGCCGACCATGTGGGTCCTGTATCCGTTGTCCCTGACACCTAGACTTACTTGCCGACCATGTGGGTCCTGTATCCGTTGTCCCTGACATCTAGACTTACTTGCCGACCATGTGGGTCCTGTATCCGTTGTCCCTGACACCTAGACTTACTTGCCGACCATGTGGGTCCTGTATCCGTTGTCTTGGAGCACCTGTGGAAGAAGCTTCCGTCCCAGAGGAAGACACACCGGCTGCTCTTGGTCGATGACTATATGCTGTGGGGAGAAACGAGACAATGGGGTTGTCATTTAAGGAAACAAAGAATTATCTGTTCTTTATGAAGTGTAATGTCCCCTAAGTTCCCCGAGGAGTCTTATACTGAGACCAGAAATCACCATTGTGTGCTATCATTCTTATGTTATAATATTCTTTTAGACCTAGGCAAGGTAGAAAGCATCACAGCTGTCATGGCCCCACCTTATTTTACCACTGTATGGAAACGACCTACAATAGTTTTCGCCTCAGTGAAGTGTAGGAATTCTTTCCTCAAAGTTTAGATCTATATAGTAGTGTTGTCTCTAGATATAGAAATGCGAAGAGATTCTTGGTGAAAGTTTTCATGTTGTGCCATATTTATGTTTGCTCACCTGCAAGCCCAACCTAAACGGATACAGCCCAGACATCAGAGCCGCCCGAGACCTGTGGGAGACAAACAACGAGTTCCGCGTTAGTACAATAGTACGCTAAAGTGTGACGTCATTGCTGGTTCAAAAATATCTATAACAGTAGAGGTCCAGCGTTATCGCCTCTGAGCCGCCTCAGATGTTAAATCATGACACCCAGTCAGATGAAAATTGTTCAAGTCTTTAGGCCTAATGCTTTCATGATTTTTTTAAAACACTTAACACAGTTTTCAGTATTTTGTTATAAAAAGTGAATTATTTAAATGGCTTTCTTTATTTTAACACAAATCTTAAAACCAATTAAATCATATCTTAACAGCCCGTGAAAAAAACACACCTGTCTTTTTATATTTAACTTTTTACTTTTGCTGTTTGTTTTGTATTTGAAATTGGTTTCGGTCATCAGAATTCTTCTGGCTTCTGCGAAATTCTGATCTAACGATATCTAAAGCTCGACCCCTGCGAGGCCGCTGTAAACAGGCTACTCACGGAGAGCACAGAGGCTGCATGTAGGACTGGTTCAGTTTGATACCCGTATCGGCCAATAAGTCGATATTCGGGCTTATGATATCCGGATTATGGTAACCGACATCGTTCCAGCCTGAAACAGAAAATCTTTATTAGAACGAGTAAACATAAAAGGGCTGAAAGAATGTGAAAGGTCGAAGAGAAAATGTTTAGTGATATTTAAATAATGAGGAATATCAGGGAATGATAAGAATGAAAGAAGGAGGAGTGTCAAAGAAAAGAAAGATATAAAGCAGGGAGTAAGGCGATGAGAAAGGAAGTTTAGCAGGTTGAGATATGTGGAAGAGAAGAAGAAGAAGAAATGTTTAAGGCAAATCAAGCATACATGGCATGTAAAAATATACATAGAAAAATACAAGTAAAGGGAAAAATCGATCAGATAGTAATTCAAGAGGTCTTACGAAGGGCTTATCATGCACCGACTGAAAGGGACGTGAAAAACTGTTTAATAAAAAAATCACTCAAACCAAAGTACCTGCCTAAATCGAAATGAATTTTGATCACCAAAACATTTTTTACTTCTACTTGTTGAATCATATACGCTTATAGCAACATTGGTAGTGCAATCCTTAGTATTTTTGTTTAACAGTGCTCCACTCAAGGAAAAGTCGCGTACTTATTCGATAATAAGGTCAACGTTACTAGAACACGAAAAGCTATCGGAAAGCTTGCTTCTCTCTCTCTCTCTCTCTCTCTCTCTCTCTCTCTCTCTCTCTCTCTCCTTTTCTCTGTCTGTCTGTCTGTCTGTCTCTCTTATATGTATACTGCTCTCTCTCTCTCTCTCTCTCTCTCTCTCTCTCTCTATCTATCTATATATATATATATATATAATTTTCATTGTCGAAACCACCTATAATGTTTAACCTCTAACCTAAATCATCAGCCAGAATGAAGATGAGGTGTGGAGACGGAGCGGAGGAAGCTGAAGAACAGAACACCATCAGACACAGAACAAGTGGTTGGAAAACCCAGAACACCATCGCTCGGCTAGAACGTCTCTGTCTGTCTCTCTGTGGAGATGTGGAGAGATCCAATGTGTCAAAATGCGTTTAGTAATCCCATGGCTCCCTTGACGAGGAGAACATCGCCAGCTTCATGGTAGCGTTCAGGAACTGAATGATCTACCAGTTTTGCTTTGATAGGATTCTGAGCTGGCACGAGCTCTTATCCCAGCTTGAACGGGTACCCATGCGTGGAGTTATGGAAAGAAGGTGAAATGCCTTTTTCCAAATTAATTTATGCCCTACCGTCAGGTTTTGAGTCAGAACCCCAGGCCCCATGTTAAGGTCTTTATCACAAGATAGGTATTTAAGGAACTAGAGTAATATTTACCTCAGAGACAGAATCATATGGCTTATTAAATGTATTTATACAAAATCAAGTATGTTTGATCAAGTTCCCCTGCACTGTCGATGTCCACCTTGCAGGCAAGAGGGCATAGTTTCCATTTCTGTATCGCACCGTTTTGTGTTATGTTGGCTCTCAGCATAACTAATATTTTTATAAACATAATCGCTCAGTACTAACATGAATTGTGAAATTTCTAACCTCCACAGTTCATATAAAATTAAACACAGAAGCTTAGGCAACTAAAAGGAGCAGATCCGTATTGTTTAATTTTATGTTTATGAAAAGGTCGAAGCCTCGCTGTGTTTCACGATCCCACAGTATTAGTGAGGCTATGAGTCTGTCGCATGTCATGAAGGAAATGGTTACACCCGGAGCCTAAATGTGAGGACGCTCAGATAAAGGAGAGATAAAGGAAAGGGCGATGATATAAATGTAAGGAGCAAGAGATAAATGTAAGAAGGGGGAGATAAATTTAAAGACTATAATTGAAGCTTGGTGGCCATTCATTTTCAAAGGACAAAATTCATAACAAGAACTGAAATCAGCATACGCCCAAAACGGAGCTCATTGAATAGATTAAAGAAATAGTTTTAAAAAATTCCACAGGTGTACTTTTATCTATCTTATAAGCTTGAGATTCTGGCTCTGTAACTATCTCGAAAACCTTAGCCTTTTTCTTACGACCATCACCAGCTATCTCAGAAGGAAAAACAATTTATGGATTTGCTTCTATAAAGCGTAACGAAATTTATAGAAATGGCTTAAAAATAGATGCCAGACGTAAAAATGATCTAAAGATTTTAAGCTTATGAGCAAAGGCAAGCCTCAGAGACGTAACATGATTTAGAGATAATTAGGCTTCTGAGCATACGCAAACTTCAGTGACGTAAATAGATCTTGAGATATTTAGCTTCTGAGGAAAGATAAGCTTTAGTGACATAAAAGGATCTTGAGATATTAAGCTCCAGAGCATACGCAAGCAACTGTGACCTAAACTGATCTTGAGATGTTTAGCTTTTGAGCAACGACAAGCTTTAGTGGCGTAAAATAATCTTCATACATTAAGCTTCAGAGCATACGCAAGCTTCAGTGATTTAAAATGATCTTGAGATATTGTAACTTCTGAGCAACGACAAACTTCAGTGACTTAAAATGATCTTTAGACATTAAGCTTCAGAGCATACGCAAACTTCGGTGATTTAAAATGTTCTTGAGATATTTAGCTTCTGAGCAACGACAAGCTTTAGTAAGACAAAATGATCTTGAGACATTAAGCTTCAGAGCTTATGCAAGCTCCTGTAATTTAAAATGGTCACGTATAAGACTATGACACTCTTAAGAAACATTAAATAGTTTAGAACTACTTCATAGTAAGGAGGATATTAAAACGCTCTTTAAATTGTCTCACCTCAAAATAGTTCTTCACTTTTTCAAAACATCGCTAAGATCTATGTAAGACTAAATCTTTGATATGAAGAAGATAAGCACTGCATTACATTCAGTATTAGTTGAAAGATATTTCCATAAAATCATTATCGGAAAGGAAATCAATCTTTCAGAATGCTTTGGCAATTATTTCCCCTAGGCCAGAACCTACCGCAATGAGATTGCCCAAACTTGCAAGAACCACCAAGAAGCTGATGCAGTATCAAGTAAAGCTATCGTTAAAAGCTTGCAGAGACGTTACAAATAGTTTCAGACTAAATGGTTGAACTGAAATATTGCATGATTGCAACATATTTCTGGTGTTTTAAAGGTTCAGCGATGCCCTTGAAAGCGGAACTAACTAGACTTGCATAAAAAGACAGAAAATAAATCACAAAGAAAAACGTGGAAAGTCATGAACTTAGCGAAATGAATCAATTATGAAATTCACGGTCAAGTCCGGTTTATGCACTAAGTTCGCATCTGAAACACCTGTCTATAATGTATGCTGTTTCACGTAATGATGTCTAGAATGTTGCAGCAAAGTAAAAAAAACAGAAAAAAAAAAAAATACAAAGCTTAAACTCCATAAATTCCATAGAGCATCTTGTCGGACTCAATAGAGAGAAAATAGTGTGACGTCACTGCTCTAAACAATATGAGACCAATTCGTCGTCGAGGTGACGTATTAGCATAAGCGCCATAATGGGGATAAATTAATGATTTTTTTACACTGTACGAATACGGTTACCGTGCTCTATTACATATCCAATCATCGTTAAAATCCGATTATTAGTACAATATCGAGTCATTGATAGTTTCTGTACAAACGAACCCGCCTTTAAAATCTATCAAATCTGTGGAATACCAGCGGCTCGCCCGGTACGCCAGTGCATGATGTGCAATATAAAATCCTTACATTTCACCTAGCTTTGAGATAACGTATTAGCGTAAAACGACATTATAATAAAACTTGTACGGGCTGAAATTTAACTTAAAAAAAAAAAAGAAAACAATTCTCGCAACATCCACCATAGCGTTCTTTGTTTCCTGACTCGAATAAAACAATTCTCGCAACATCCACCATAGCGTTCTTTGTTTTCTGACTCGAATAAAACAATTCTCGCAACATCCACCATAGCGTTCTTTGTTTCCTGACTCGAATAAAACAATTCTCGCAACATCCACCATAGCGTTCTTTGTTTCCTGACTCGAATAAAACAATTCTCGCAACATCCACCATAGCGTTCTTTGTTTCCTGACTCGAATCTTCAGAGTTTACGGGCAAGGTATTGAAACCCAATGTTAGACAAAAACAGTCCAGAAGAAACATTAATTTTGTTTTTATTGATGTAAATTATTTATCCCGAACACGCTTGCAGTATCTGAGATGGCCGCAAGAACAGCTTTCAGCAAAGTAAGATCAACTTGGGCAGAAAGAGGTAAGGCTGTCCAGGCTGGTGGCAATCACTGCAGCAGCCGGCAGCCAAGAATCGATCACTATTTTTTGCAGATCAAGTACAGTTCCATTCAGATTGTACAGTTCCACTCAGATTGTACAGTTCCACTCAGATTGGACAGTTCCACTCAGATTGGACAGTTCCACTCAGATTGGACAGTTCCACTCAGTTTGGACAGTTCCACTCAGATTGTACAGTTCCACTCAGATTGGACAGTTCCACTCAGATTGGACAGTTCCACTCAGACTGTACAGTTCCACTCAGATTGGACAGTTCCACTCAGATTGTACAGTTCCACTCAGATTGGACGAGATGAAGCATGAACCACCAGTTTCTGACTGAGCTGATTCCAAGGGTGACCCACCAAGGTTTTCCATCTTTCAAAGAAAGCTAAATAAATGGAATCTAACTATCCACAGGACGAGAAAAATTCTCTATGTTTAGCCTAGCGACATGGTGATGAGCAAATAAAACAAAGACTAACAGCAAAATAGAAATCTCACAACGCAGAGAAACAAAAAGAGAGAGAACTGAAGGCAGGAGTAACGAAGAAGCTTCAATGTATCATACAATACTTTGCGCTTCCTTCAACCCGCAACAAGTGAATTAATAGCCAGTATCATACGAGAGTGTTTTGTTTCGCAAAATGAGACTAAAATTTCAATCTTACCTTTAAGATATCGGGAGCAAAGGTTGCCATTGCTTCACATGGAATGCAAACTTAAGGCGACTGAAATTTCTACAGCTGTTTACAAAGTCCTGTAACTGTACGATAAGAAAGAAGTAAAGAAAATGTAAATTTCTTCCGATGATTCTGGTGGGCAAAAAAAATAAAATTCCATAATGCTCGCCATGATGCTCTATATATGCTTAGCAAATCAGAGCATCTAAAAGGCAAACACGTTCGCTTCTTAAAATACTTTCACCGTTCACGGCCAAAATAAAAAGGTGATACTGCGCAAAATGCCATCGGGCGGGCTCTGAAATCAGGAGGCGAGGTCTTCCGCCTAATTGAGAACGTCTCAATATTCAAACTTTCACGTCCACACTAACCTTATGGAGTCTATTAACTTCGTTTCGATGACTTTCCCGACTTTTGGTCGTTGTTTAAGGATTTAATAAAAGCTTGAGGCAATTATTTGTTTCGAGTTATTTGACCTGTGACCATACAGATGTCAGTCGATGAATCTCTGAAAGACTTTGACAGCAGCCCTTGATGATTGTTATTGTACCTAGTTATCAGGGTTATCTCTGTCTGTCTATCGATGATTCTCTGAAAGACTTTGACAGCAGCCCTTGATGATTGTTATTGTACCTAGTTATCAGGGTTATCTCTGTCTGTCTGTCTATCGATAATTCTCTGAAAAATTTTGACAGCAGCCCTTGATGATTGTTATTGTACCTAGTTATCAGGGTTATCTCTGTCTGTCTATCGATGATTCTCTGAAAGACTTTGACAGCAGCCCTTGATGATTGTTATTGTACCTAGTTATCAGGGTTATCTCTGTCTGTCTATCGATGATTCTCTGAAAAATTTTGACAGCAGCCCTTGATGATTGTTATTGTACCTTGTTACCATGGTTATCTCTGTCTCTGTATCTCTGCCTGTCTGTCTGTCTATCGATGATTCTCTGAAAAACTTTGGCAGCAGCCCTTGATGATTGTTATTGTACCTTGTTACCATGGTTATCTCTGTCTCTGTCTGTCTGTCGATGATTCTCTGAAAATTTTGGCAGCAGGTCTTGATGATTGTTATTGTACCTTGCTATCATGGTTATCTCTGTCTCTGTCTGTCTGTCGATGATTCTCTGAATAACTTTGGCAGCAGTTCTTGATGATTGTTATTGTACCTTGCTATCATGGTTATCTCTGTCTCTGTCTGTCTGTCGATGGTTCTCGGAATAACTTTGGCAGCAGTTCTTGATGATTGTTATTGTACCTTGCTATCATGGTTATCTCTGTCTCTATCTGTCTGTCGATGGTTCTCTGAATAACTTTGGCAGCAGTTCTTGATGATTGTTATTGTACCTTGCTATCATGGTTATCTCTGTCTCTGTCTGTCTGTCGATGGTTCTCTGAATAACTTTGGCAGCAGTTCTTGATGATTGTTATTGTACCTTGCTATCATGGTTATCTCTGTCTCTGTCTGTCTGTCGATGGTTCTCTGAATAACTTTGGCAGCAGTTCTTGATGATTGTTATTGTACCTTGCTATCATGGTTATCTCTGTCTCTGTCTGTCTGTCGATGATTCTCTGAAAAACTTTGACAGCAGCCTTTGATGATTGTTATTGTACCTTGCTATCATGGTTATCTCTGTCTGTCTGTCGATGGTTCTCTGAATAACTTTGGCAGCAGTTCTTGATGATTGTTACACTCTCTCTCTCCCTCTCTCTCTGTCTCTTTCCCTCTCTCTCTGTCTCTCTCTCTGTATCTTTCCC
>JAWDGP010000274.1:35000-36224 GCA_033675545.1 Elysia crispata
TTGAGGCTTGCAGCAGAAAAACTAAATAAACCATTACAAAGGACATCTTATGATAAAGAAACCTGTGTGTTTATGAATTTATCATCACACACCATGTCCTGAGCTGGAATGAAACAGTTAAGTTCACCACAGTGACACAGACAAAGGACAATGACATTTTTAACCATGGTGCAAGTATCATCTAACTTTTTTTATTTAGCGAGACTGCTGCCATGAAAACTAACAACTCTGCAGTATCTAGTATCATGTAATTTGTTTTATTTAGCGAGACTGCTGCCATGAAAACAAACAACTCTGCAGTATCTAGTATCATGTAACTTGTTTTATCTAGCGAGACTGCTGCCATGAAAACTAACAACTCTGCAGTATCTATGTTAAGACTTGAGGCTTTCTCAGCAGGCGTGCACCGAAAGAAGCAGATAATCTAACACGTCCATATTATTGTTTCCTCATTTACAGATCATCTAAAGAGTTTAAGAGCGAAACAGTAATTAAAAGTGATAAGTGGGAATCCTGTTGAAAGCTGACTCAACTCAACAAATGATGGCAAGCAAATCTCAGGCGACTTGAATTGGATTAATTTGAACTGAGAAAACAACACGTCATGCAGTTTCTTGTTGAACATCTTTTCTCTAACCGTAATGACTCAAGCTCGCAGAGTAAAGCAATCTGTGTACCAGTCTGATTGTTCAGAGAGCAGATCCATCCCGAGGTACTTTGTTACACAATGAATAGGCTCTATCAGTGAACGAGTGTATAGAATAATCTGCTGTGGATTAAACAGAAAACCACTGCGTGAGTAGAGTGCACGTGATTTATTTTGTTTTTATGTTGCATGATGTGGTGTGTCCACAATAAGGTGTTTTCCGATCTTTTTGCGCATTAACCTTAAGCCCCCGTCGGGCAGGGCGGAAGTGAAAAGACAGCGTGAGGTTCGAACCCTCAAGGAAAGTTCCCTGCGTATATAAGTGTGAACTCTCTATCCCTACAGCCAACGGCGCTGCGATAATCTCTGCTGGATGAAAACTAAACTACGGAAAACAGAGAATCAGCTGCGTTGTACTAAACAAGTAAAAGGTCAAAAGTTCAATGTTCTGAGTCATTCGTAAGGTTTAAATGAGGTCCAGAAGAGGATAATGTCATCTGTATATCTAGTGAACCACTTCACTCTACAAGCGTTAGCTCAATCCTTCTTAACAAGAAGTCACCCACTCATAGTCACAC
>JAWDGP010000275.1:0-18284 GCA_033675545.1 Elysia crispata
TCAAGAATTTTTTTTTAATTTTGTCATTCTACATTTCTATATTAGTTGATGCATTATTCTTTTCATGACCATATACTGGAGAAAAAAATGGAGAAGGGAAAAGACCAAAGACTCGCAAAATTTGCTGGGGAAATGTTTCCATCAAGATTAAAACATAAAAACGGATTTATTTTTCTTTGTAAACAAATTCCAATGTAGTTTCTAAAACGCCGGACATTTTAATTGGTGACAGTTTCATTGGTTGTTGGATACTACTACAACAGCAGAGTTAATTTCCATTTTTTTTTCAGTGGAGGCATAATAGGCCAAAGCAAGAATGATGTTGCGTATGAAAAAATATATATCTTAAATCATTAATTTCAAAACTGTAAATATATAATTCACTGATAATAGGCATTAAAGTTTAACACAAGCCATATGACTCCTCGTGCCTCACAATGTATGGCGGTCTTTTTGCCGATTTGCTTGATATAAACTTATGAAGGTATAAGATAAGACCTTCCTTTACCTTGACCTTGACCTTAACCTGTTAAACTTTTGTACCCAGATCTAAACCAGGTCTACACATGTGACGCAGTGTCAGATTTGGGAAGAAAACTGGGATCGCCTCTTACTGTAAAGTTTGCAGGTATTTTCACACTATTGATTGGATGTGCCTCTGGCAAGGCTTGCTGTACCTGGACTAAAGATTTTAACTGTTATAAGCCATGAGTACCAGTGTCCAAAATGTATGGAGTAAATAAATGTCGATCTAGGGCCAGTCTTGCTGCAAAAAAAGAGGTGTCATGAGATGTGAGTAAAGTTTACTTCTTGATCTAACAAGTTGATTGCATGATTGTCTTAGAACCATTCATGACGTCACACCTATCTGTGACACATGTTTCACATATTCGCCTTGCCCTTGTACAAAATATTCAGAGATGCTCTACAATAGAATAGTCTGAGAGAATATGTTACAGTCAAAGCTCCGGACAACACTAACCCTAAATTCTTTTTTTTTCTTAGATAAGAATGAAGCTGTAACATGTTTATTTAGATTAGAATGAAACTGTAACATGTTAACTGAGATAAAAATGAAACTGTAACATGTTTACATAGATAAGAATGAAACTGTAACATACTGACTTAGATAAAAAATGAAACTGTAACATGTGTTTTTAATCATTTTTACATCTTTTGTCGATCAAAAAAAGTCCAAAGTTACCATCTTCAAAGCAAAGGTGGAGATTTCCTTCAACTTTGATTGTGACGGCTGTTGTTTCAACAGTTATTGCTCTCGCAGCTTTACTTATAAAACATCGCTTGAGTGTGGTCACAGGATTGCAAAATCTCACTTCTACGGCTGATGGTAGGTCTGCAATGTCTACAATCCTGTTTTAGATTAATCATCTAGACACCTCACTTCTACCGCTGATGGTAGATCTGCAATGTCTACAATCTTGTTATAGATAAGTCATCTAGACACCTCACTTGTACCGCTAATGGTAGGTCTGCAATGTCTACAATCTATTTATAGATCAGTGATCTAGATTTCTCACTTCTACCGCTGATGGTAGGTCTGCAATGTCTACAATCCTGTTTTAGATTAATGATCTAGACACCTCACTTCTACCGCTGATGGTAGATCTGCAATGTCTACAATCTTGTTATAGATCAGTTATCTAGATTTCTCACTTCTACCGCTGATGGTAGGTCAGCAATGTCTACAATCCTGTTATAGATCAGTGATCTAGACACCTCACTTCTACCATGATGGTAAGGTCTGCAATGTCTACAATCCTGTTTTAGATTAATTATCTAGACACCTCACTTCCACGGCTGATGGTAGGTCAGCAATGTCCACAATCCTGTTATAGATAAGTGATCTAGACACCTCACTTCTACGGCTGATGGTAGATCTGCAATGCCTACAATCTTGTCATAGATAAGTCATCTAGACACCTCAATTTTACGGCTGGTGGTAGGTCAGCAATGTCCACAATCCTGTTATGAATACTCATCTAGACACCTCTATTTACAGCTTTGTGTTACCTGGTAGACAAGCAATGTCCACAATCCTGTTATAGATCAGTGATCTAGACACCTCACTTCTACCGCTAATGGTAGGTCTGCAATATCTACAATCTTGTTATAGATCAGTGATCTAGACACCTCACTTTTACGGCTGGTGGTAGGTCAGGAATGTCCACAATCCTGTTATAGATCAGTGATCTAGATTTCTCACTTCTACCGCTGATGGTAGGTCTGCAAGGTCTACAATCTATTTATAGATCACTGATCTAGACACCTCACTTCTACCACTGATGGTAGATCTGCAATGTCTACAATATTGTTATAGATAAGTCATCTAGATTTCTCACTTCTACCGCTGATGGTAGGTCAGCAATGTCTACAATCCTGTTATAGATAAGTGATCTAGACACCTCACTTCTACCACTGATGGTAGATCTGCAATGTCTACAATATTGTTATAGATAAGTCATCTAGATTTCTCACTTCTACCGCTGATGAGTAAGATCGTACAGCAATGTCCTACAATCTTGTTATAGATAAGTGATCTAGACATTTCTCACTTCTATCTACCGCTGATGGTAGAGTCAGCAATGTCTACAATCTTGTTATAGATAAGTGATCTAGACACCTCACTTCTACCGCTGATGGTAGGTCAGCAACGTCTACAATCCTGTTATAGATAAGTTATCTAGACACCTATTCACTTCTACGGCTGATGGTAGGTCAGCAATGTTTACAATCTTGTTACTAGATAAGTGATCTACACACCTCACTTCTCACATTGGCTGATGAGTAAGAATCAGCAATGTCTACAATCTTGTTATAGATAAGTGATCTAGACACCTCACTTCTACCGCTGATGGTAGATCAGCAATGTCTACAATCCTGTTATAGATAAGTGATCTAGACACCTCACTTCTACCGCTGATGGTAGGTCAGCAATTTCTACAATCCTGTTATAGATCAGTGATCTAGACACCTCACTTCTACGGCAGCTGGTACGTCTGCAATGTCTACAATCTTTTTATAGATAAGTGATCTAGACACCTCACTTCTACGGCTGATGGTAGGTCAGCAATGTCTACAATCTTGTTATAGATCAGTGATCTAGACACCTCACTTCTACCGCTGATGGTAGATCTGCAATGTCTACAATCTTGTTATAGATCAGTGATCTAGATTTCTCACTTCTACCGCTGATGGTAGATCTGCAATGTCTACAATCTTGTTATAGATCAGTGATCTAGATTTCTCACTTCTACCGCTGATGGTAGGTCAGCAATGTCTACAATCTTGTTATAGATAAGTGATCTAGACACCTCACTTCTACCGCTGATGGTAGGTCAGCAATGTCTACAATCCTGTTATAGATAAGTGATCTAGACACCTCACTTCTACCGCTGATGGTAGGTCAGCAATGTCTACAATCTTGTTATAGATAAGTGATCTACACACCTCACTTCTATCGCTGATGGTAGATCAGCAATGTCTACAATCTTGTTATAGATAAGTGATCTAGACACCTCACTTCTACCGCTGATGGTAGATCAGCAATGTCCACAATCCTGTTATAGATAAGTGATCTAGACACCTCACTTCTACGGCTGATGGTAGATCTGCAATGCCTACAATCTTGTTATAGATCCAGTGATCTAGATTTCTCACTTCTACCGCCCGATGGTAGGTCAGCAATGTCTACAATCTTGTTATAGATAAGTGATCTGAACACCTCACTTCTACACACACGGCTGATGGTAAGATCAGCAATGTCTACAATCCTTGTTATAGATAAGTGATCTAGACACCTCACTTCTACGGCTGGTGGTAGGTCAGGAATGTCTACAATCCTGTTATAGATCAGTGATCTAGACACCTCACTTCTACCGCTGATGGTAGATCTGCAATGTCTACAATCTTGTTATAGATAAGTCATCTAGACACCTCAATTTTACGGCTGTTGGTAGGTCAGCAATGTCCACAATCCTGTTATAGATAAGTGATCTAGACATCTCACTTCTACGGCTGATGGTAGGTCTGCAATGTTTACAATCCTGTTATAGATAAGTGATCTAGACATCTCCCGTCTACGGCTGATGGCAGGTCTTCAATGTTTACAATCCTGTTATAGATAAGTGATCTAGACATCTCACTTCTACGGCTGATGGTAGGTCTGCAATGTTTACAATCCTGTTATAGATAAGTGATCTAGACATCTCATTTCTACCGCTGGTGGTAGGTCAGCAATGTCTATAATCCTGTTATAGATAAGTGATCTAGACATCTCACTTCTACGGCTGATGGTAGGTCAGCAATGTTTACAATCCTGTTATAGATAAGTGATCTAGACATCTCACGTCTACGGCTGATGGTAGGTCTGCAATGTTTACAATCCTGTTATAGATAAGTGATCTAGACATCTCACGTCTACGGCTGATGGTAGGTCTGCAATGTTTACAATCCTGTTATAGATAAGTGATCTAGACATCTCACTTCTACGGCTGATGGTAGGTCAGCAATGTTTACAATCCTGTTATAGATAAGTGATCTAGACATCTCACGTCTACGGCTGATGGCAGGTCTGCAATGTTTACAATCCTGTTATAGATAAGTGATCTAGACATCTCACGTCTACGGCTGATGGCAGGTCTTCAATGTTTACAATCCTGTTATAGATAAGTGATCTAGACATCTCACGTCTACGGCTGATGGCAGGTCTGCAATGTTTACAATCCTGTTATAGATAAGTGATCTAGACATCTCACGTCTACGGCTGATGGTAGGTCTTCACAATGTACTATAACTACTGTTATAGATAAGTGATCTAGACATCTCACGTCTACGGCTGATGGTAGGTCTGCAATGTTTACAATCCTGTTATAGATAAGTGATCTAAACATCTCGCTTCTACGGCTGATGGCAGGTCTGCAATGTTTACAATCCTGTTTTAGATCAGTGATCTGGAGATCTCACATCTACGGCTGATGGTAGGTCTGCACTGTTTACAATCCTGTTATGGATAAGTGATCTAGACATCACTTTTCCACTGCTTGTGGTAGTTTAACAATCTTGCTTTAGGTTAAGAGTTTACATAATCCAAAGCTGACTTGTTTCAGATCAAATATACTCTCATTTTCCCATAACAGTTGTTATAAATGTGCAAAGGGAGTCCATTTTTATTTCCTTTAGATCAACCTGGATCTCTTTTTTTTTTCAACATTTGCTTCTATTGACTTAAATCCCGTGACTTTTTTATATTTGAACAACGTTTTATACTTTTGTGATTATCTCTAATCTTAAAAATAGTAAAAGTAATCGAATGTTTTTTTTCGGGTATTAATAGCCTTCGAAAAACAAACAAACAAAAAACCCCCTTAAAAATCGAACCACAGAAAAACATGGAATATTTTTGGGCCTTAGATTTATCACGTCATTTATCCCTCTATCTACAGAGCGCTCGAAATAAATTGTTACAAAAAGAGTTTCAGAAGCTCCACGTCATGAAAAACCCCATTCTATCCTCTCCTCCCAGACGCCTCAAGCTTTGTGAAGGAAGACGGTTTGTCCACCTAGAGAGGGCCGCACACCAGGGAAAGACGCCTCAAGCTTTGTGAAGGAAGACGGTTTGTCCACCTAGAGAGGGCCGCACACCAGGGAAGGACGCCACCATAGCTGACAGGCCTCGCACGACTGAATCGCTCCTGTGACTGCTGGGGTTTCAGCTATATCAGCCTAGAAGATCTATTGGAAGTTTTTTAACTGAATTGTTTGTTGTACCCGTAGTGTTGTTTGCAATCTCTCTTGGTTATACTATTTTCTTGCTTTTTTTGCACACAAAAATATCTGGGGAGATGGGTTATAAGAGTTAATAAGAGGTAATTTGGGAGGGGGAGGGGGGGAGGATCCAAGAAGTTGTTCCAATAAAAAGGTCCTGTTTTTCCCTTTTGAAAGCAGCTGAGAATAGTTTATAAAAAATCACCTGTATTGAGTTACCATTGAAAGTTAAATTAAAAGCTGGACCTTTTTGCATCGATTGCTTCTTTAAAAAAGATATACAAAAATAAATAAGATAACCCACCTCAGGGCTTTAGCGCCATATAATTCCAATGAAACAGTTTAGAAGATCCTTGTATATGCTGGTTATGAGGAAATAATTGTAAATAGAAACAAAAATCGTCTAGATCATAGCTGCCCAATATGTGCACTCACATGGTAAATAGCTTTTTAAAAAGTGTCTGTAAACAGATTAAAGTTTTAAGAAAATAATTTTGTATTCCTATTTATGTTATCACCTTGCTTCTCACATTATATTTATATCTTTTAAACACATTCCTACATATTTTCACAAAGTTCCATCACCTTTATTTGTCATTTCGCAACAAATTCAAAGATTGCTGCATTCAACATTTATTTAGCAAAACATAAAATTGGTCTTATAACACACTAATTTATTATCTAATTAGATCTAAGGCAATAAACATGCCTTTAGACAGAAAAATATTTATTCATTAGTGAGAAATCTATTTTTTAACTCTATAACGATAAAGTTGTCACTCTTGATATCGACTCAACCGATGTTAACCGACTCTGTCTAAAGGTGAAAAACAGGTTTCTTTGTTTTTATTTTTTGTAATTAAAAACGAAAAGAACAACAAGTTTAACTAAGCTTTTGTTATGCTTGCCTCCATTCTTTGTACATATATTCTTTCATTTCATTCATCTCTAAGCATTGCAATAAATATTCTTGTAAAATTATTTCTTATTTCAGTTTGTATAGTTGTGTCTTTAACCTTGGAAGTTTGAGTAAAGTAATAATTCAAAGAGAGAGAGAGACGGACAGACAAAGATCGGCAGAGACAGACAGAGAAACAATTTGAATAGGTGCCTCGTTGTGTATTGTTGTAGAGGGCAGAAGGCTTTCTCAATGTCTGCTCACCATTATAATAGTAGAAACTAAAATTGAAATGCTAATTATATATATATATATATATATATATATATATATATATATATATATACATACACACACTTTTTTGGCCTTTGGCATGAGTGGAATGCTTATTCTCGTTGATTTTTTGTCCACACATTCCGAATAGTAGCACAATGTGATTGTGATACACACGGATTGGATACACTTCTGTGCCATTATATTAAGTTCAAAGAGCAAAGAGGCGATGACAAAAGGACATGTCAGACTTGTTAATAGAAGGCTGTTTATGGAAAATAGACATTGTTTGTCTGTGTGTGCTAAAAATATTGGGCATATGATTCTAATAATGCATGGATTTAAAATAAATCTTTGTTAATAAAATTATGATGTGAAAGGATAAAAGTGTTCTAAATAGAGGGCAATTCATGAAAATACTGCTTAATGGGGTCAACTGAGCAAACCCAAATAGACTAATTACAGTGACTGCCTGCTAAGTCAAGTACCATCTGAAAGAGTGGTAAAATGCAAGTTATACCGGTTTTATACTGCGACTGAGCCAACAAAAACTATAAAAATTTGAATGGACTAAACATTGAGACTCATTGTGAGTAACAGCCTGGACTTTCTGTAAAGCCAGCTATAAACTCAGTGGACAGGAGAGGACGGGAGAGGAGAAGAATGTAAAGTTTTTGTAACTCTTCTGTCCTGTGTTAGAATATATCAAAGAACTTTCCAATGATAATGTATTCATCACTGCTCTTTTTACAGAAGGGCAAGAGATGAAGATAGTTATTTGAGAAACCTCCACTTAATTGGAGTATCATTACGAAAGAGGAGAAAAAAGCACATCAATCCATAATGCTATTGATCTCTTTCATAGCTCAGTTTTATAAACTGTGTAAGTTCAAAACCCCATTGATGATGGTATGAATTACAGTCAGACGCTTTCCAATGGCCAAGAAAGCACATTTTATAATGGAGAATGATACAAGGATTTCACTTGCCTAAAGTAGTTAGGCTACCATCTAACAAGGATCCAGAAGAAGCACAAGCTGATAAATTTTCGCATCTCACTCCTCCTGTGACATGATGTGGATATACAAGGACGTCCTAAAAAGTATACATTGATTCATGAAAACATTCTTATTTTCATGGTATAAGGGGAAAAATTATAACAAAAAATTACGTGATAAGAGTCATTTGGGAGAGAAGAGAAGGCGAAAAAAATACTTCGGCGTAGGTATAATTTATTGTGTATACTGGTTTAACCTCCTTATAACAATGATAATGTATCAGTGGTTGTAAAACTTTCTAATGGATGAAATAATGAGACTCATTAAGTGTAAAACTACAAGAAGACCTTTTCTATTTTTCTTTGTCAAACGAAAATAGAACATAGATCCCGAAACGGTTCTTGAATTCAGACGTTAAAGGACGAGAACTTTCGAAATTAGTTCATTGAAATGCGGTTATATAAATTTTTCACAACGAATGAATGAAAGGTCAAAAAACTTGTCAAATAAACTTGAGCGATTTTGAAGTAAAATCTGGTAAAAAGGCACAGTTTAGGTACTGCTTTTATGGTTTAAAATACATAACATTGATTGTATTATGATGATACTAAACTACCTCATAGTGATCCAAAGGGTAGCAGTTGTAGTCTATCTGAGAGAAGAAATTGATTCAGTAATTGGGACTATCGGTCGAGCCAGCTATAATCTAAGAGGGACAAGAAGCACCAAAGCTGTAGGTTGTATTTAAACTCCATTCTTCTGAACTTTAAACAGATCAAGAAAATCTTTTTCCTTTAATTTCTAATTCATTACCAAAGGATGAGAAATTAGTCGGGGAATTCACAAAATCTAAAAGAAACATTATGGTTTTTACTTCAGCATACGTGGCTTGTATGAGATTAGTAAAAATACAACCATCCGAAAATATAACTTGATAATTTCTATCAAACAAAGTAGCGTGGTATGTTATTACTTTAATTTTTTTCTCGCTTAAGAAATCAAGTTATTGTACACCAATCTAAAATGTTTGCTCAAGATACGACGCTTCAAAGTCGTATAAAACAATCTAAAGAACATCAAGAGTCAGACAAAATTTATTGTCCCGTTGAGTCCCTAACTAAAGATAACTGTATATGATGGTGAAGCGACTTATGTTAATAGCCCACGTTCTCACCGCAAAAATATGTCCAAATTCACGTCACTTTTTTGTAATGCGCTCTGGAAAAAATAATCCCGAGGATAATTTTTTTCATATTTCAACACACATGTGGCTCTGAAACGTTCAGTGTAAGTCTAATCCAATATTAAAACTATACTGGTTCAGATCTTGATATTTGACCACTGGGGATACCCGATCTATTATAATGAATGAAAAAAAGGTTATCTGCATTACAAACAGTCGGGGTGTAAGATCAAGATTTGATAACATTCCATACCTGTATCATCTGATAAGGATAGATCACTGACACTAATCGCGTGTAATTCAAAGACAACCAACCATCAACTTTTACATTTGTTTAAAGATTGAATATAGAATGTAAGGCAATTAGGGCCTCTTAACTTGCGATTATTTTTTCAGAGTATTTGGTCTATGTGAAGCTTTATTTTTCATAAAACCAACCTGCAAAGTTGTCTATCGACATAGAATTCTGGAACGGAAATAAAAATTTATAATTTTTCTTTGCCTGATGACAATGAATGTTACGTTCAGGTGTATTAGTGTGTTACAGTTGGCAACAAAAGAAAACATCTGAAATCACCTGAACAAAATGTCAGTTAAAACTAAATAGAAACAAAGGTTTTAGTTTTAAATAACACTACAAGTTGTAAAAATAGTCATAATGTCATTTTGGTAACTCTTATACAGTAGAACTCTATAAAACGCAATGTCTAGGGAATGGAATGGTTTTATTTTGGCTCAAGAATAATTTGGCTTCAAATATTTTTTGTTTAAATTAATGTTGTTTTTTTTTCTACATTAAACAAAATAAAATACATTGTCCTTAATGAGAAAGAATTGTTAATTCATCGTTAAATTGTTTTGGTGAGTTTTAAGTGTTGAATTTGCCATATTTACTTGACGGAGCAATAATGTGGCACACTATGGTCATAAATCTTAGTTACGAACAACAAGAAAATCAAAATTAACAGCAGCCGCATACACAATAACGGCAAGAAAACAATCATTCACACTAAATCAAACATCAAGGAAAACACTACAGCATCAACAAAATGACAAAATGCGACGATAACGATGGGAAAATACAATAGTGGTTTTAATACAAGAAAAGAAGATCAAATGAAAAGGGAAGCAAAAGCCAGAGAACCCAATTGGCATAGTTAATCAAACATGATCGATCATTACTTTGAAGACTTTTCAACACTAAAAAGATGCACTCAAGCCTTATGCCATCAGAGTAGGTAAATTTAAGGCCTTAACCTTTTCACATCCCCCTGCCAGACGGGGGCTTATATATTGCATGTAGAAGGCCTTTTATCTATATCTCCGTGTTGTGGACGTATTGTATAAAACAGCAATCAAACAAAACCAAAACTCAACAATAATGTTTTTTATATGTTGTATAATAAAGACGAGTGTCTTTGAAATGTTTTAAAACAATTTTTCGTTTGAAAACAGTATCTTCTTAAAGTAGAAAAAATAACTGCAAGATCAATTGCTAACTCCAATGATAATAAACTGCTGAAATTGACACGATTAAATATTTTATACGTCAAGAAATCTTCTGCCTCACTATAAATGATCGTTTTTTATGGGTTTTTTTCACGAAAGCATAGTGTGTTCCAAGTTTAGCTCAAAGACCAAGACCAAGGTTTTTTGTAAAGCACTCAGTCTATTTCATTCATTAACAGTAGAGTTTGCAGAAAATAATGTCCCGAAGTTCCAGAGACATTTCATAAATAAGCTTCTTGCCAATGGCTAGGTTTAAACCTTCCTGCCTCAGTAGAAGAATTCTCGTTGGGAAGCAGATTTCTTGGAAATTGAATGCAACAGAGAAGACCTGAACGCTTTGATCATCTCATCATGGTGAACAAAATCCTAGGACCTATCTATAGATTTTCAAATTTCATAACCATGCATATGGCTTTTGAACGAGAGACGATAAAGAAAATTCAAGATCTTATTGAAAAGAAGTACTTCTAATAGAGAGTTTTACCCGTAAAGTTTAGTCAGTTTAAACATGCTCGAGATATTATCATTTGACCCTGCCCAGGTCCATTTTACTGCGGGGAAAACTATGCGAGTACCTGAGGCTCTCTGAAACACTTCTAAAAATAAAATTTGAATTCTTCTCGAACCAGAACGTGTGTGGAGTAAAATCACTTGACTACCAGAAATGTTAGGCGCCTGTCCCCTCCTCCTCTCCTGAGCGCATGTGAAATACAGGCCTATATTTTTTGTGATCGCAGATACTGTTGCTGTTGTTGCTGGTGATGTTGATGTTAATTTTTATTGTCTAATCGCTGCCATTGTTGTTGTTGTTGGTGGTGGTTGTGGTGTTTTTGGGTACTCCATCCAGTTACTATTATGATAGGAGCCACACGAATAGTTGATGAGTAGCTTATTATTGAGATATATGAAAGAATTGGAAGCTTTCGGTATTACAAAACAAATATGCAATATGTTTTATTTCAGTTGAAGCATAAGAAAGAAAGGTTTTCAGAAAATTAATGGGAAAAACAATAAAAGAATCTAAAACCTTGTGCGGCAAACAAAAATCAATAGAGACAATTTCTTTTTTTTTTTGTTGTTGTAATATTAGTTGGCTAGTAATAGAGCGTATGGTCGTTAGGGAAAAAGTCAAGGATTTGGAAAGAATTAAACGTAAAAAAAACGAAAAAAAAATTATAACAATCAACTACAAAAAAAAAAACATTACATTTTGAAATGTGTTGTACTTTATAGGGAAACAAACAAACTATTGAATTTCTTACAGTGGATGGACCAACCTCTTTATTTATACAATACTTCTGGTTAGCTCAGTACGTGCTACGATATGGCATTGCATTCACAAGAAAATAACTTTATTATTTCTTAAGTCGAGTTTTCCTGCTGTATTGGTATAAAGTGGTAACGCAAGCCCTCAAAAATACAAACTGAAAACTTAACTAAAGTAAATCTACAAAAGCGATGCTTTATTGCTTAAAATATTTCAGAGAAATGAACTCGGAGTTAAATATTGACAAGCGTGCCCAGATTAGTTTTCAATATTTGGTCCTTAGAACTTGCCTGGGAAAGGACTGCAAGCCTTTTCGTTTACAGGCACCGGGATTATCACAAGATATTGAGATATAATGGAAAACAGACATTGAGAAGTTCGACACTTATTGAGTTCTCCCTCTCTCTCCCTCTCTCTCTCTTTATCTGTCTCTCTCTTTCTCTCTTTACCTGCTGCCTACCTCTCTCTTCTCTCTATGCTTCTCTCTCACTCTCTCTCTCTCTCTCTCTCTCTCTCTCTCTCTCTCTCTCTCTTGCAGAAAATTAAGAGATTTGTATGCCTGGTGATCTTCAAAATTTTACGTATGGTTACCCATTCTGATATTTCCTCGAAATATTTTGCTGAAACATGTAATTTTTTTCAAATTAATGAAAATTCAGAAAACCTTTAAAAAACAACCAAAAACAGAACACACAAAAGATCTATGTAAATAAAACAAAATTTCCAAATCTTGACAATCTTCCACGACTTTTTCCCTTCAACTCGTAGATAGTACAACTGCACAAGTAGTCTGTTTGTGCAAGATATCTGTGGTGGATTCTTGGGCCTCTCTCTACCACTGCTCAGAAAAGCACCTCGAAGTTTGTCGCACAAGTCATCTTCTGTAATTTGTAAAAGAAAAAAAGATTGCTTAGTCATAAGCTTTAGTAAATATAACCTCGGAAGATATGAACTACATCTTGAATCCACTTTCTGATTGACAATACAATAATAATTCGGTAGCCTACAAGAGTACTATACTGTTCAACTTCAAGCTTAGAATTCAAATTAACATCTCGTTTTACCATAGGCTTTAACACTACAGCATCTAGACTCATTTCAAGATCTATTTGAGTGGATTTAATGAAATTTTTCCCCGTCTAGATCTACAACTTTATCAATTTAATTAATAAAATCCATAGCCAATGCCTGGATTTATTATCAAATGCCTTGATCGAAGGACGAGTCCATTTATACTATTTACGGGGTGCACCAGGGGAAAAAAATAAGGCACATGTTTATATTAGGTAAATCGCCTTGGATTCTTTATTTTTTTTTTTAAGTTATTAAATTCAATTCTAATAAATATATAATGGTATTGAAAATAAAAAGAGGTTTTTTTTTTAGTTACAACTCGGTATAATTTTACAAACGAAAAGCCTGAAACCCCCCTCCGAAACTAGGCTGAAGTGAAAGTTTGTCAAGATGGCTGCCGTTTCCCCGAATCAGAAAAAAAGACAATTCCACCGTTTCCAGAACCATCTCACACACAATTAAATAGGATTAAAATATCACACTTTATAAAATTATATCATTTCTACTTTTAAAAACAGTGTGCAACCATTTTTAAACTTTTGGGGTCTAAACGAAAAAATACATCCCTCATTAAAGTCACCACTCTTTGTTTCCTGTGTCAACCATATTTTATACTAGTTATATAGAGCACTCTCGGCACTATACGAATTTAGATCTTACACTAAATTTAGTAAATTAAAACGAATCTTAACCAAATAAATTAATAAATATATAATGAAAACACGATAAACTTACCAATGAGCTATTTTAGATCCCTTGTTGACTGAAAATAGAGCACAATTATAACAATCTGTAAGGGAGTCTGCCGGCCGGTGATTCAATGACGCGCAAAGAAAAAAAAATCGACCTCAATGTTGAGTAGAGTCGGCATCTATTTCGTAGCCGCGGGGTGGTCGTATACGAAGTATCTTTTTGAAATTTTGATATGTTGTTAAGGAAGGTTTACGTTTGATTTTGGTGTTTAGATGGCTTTTCTATGTTAATTATTAAAGATTTTACGACTCAAGAAAGATTTTATAACGATTTTTTAAAAGGAAACCGATCGAATACCAAGGCCATTTTTATACCAAACTAAAGCTGAACATTTCTTCTATTTAGGTCAACTAACCTTATTAGTGTATTCATGATACTGTAAAGCCGCAAGCCTACCAAACATGTTAGTGTTCGTGAAATTTGTGTGGGCTCGCCGCGTTAGCGCCGAACTTTCTCGTGTGACATGGTTGTTTCAACTTCTCGTTAATAAAGTAATTGGTGCTTCAATAATAAATTTTCCTTGTTATTAGGAAAGATGAGAAGCTCCTCTTTTTTTTTTTTTGATACCCATTATTAAAAGGTTGTTCATTTTGTTGTAGAGATTTATGTCAGGAAAGTTGGGCAATATTAGGTGTTTTCCCGTACAGCGCGTGGCTCCTTGAGCGGGTTTGGCTTAACTAATTAGTCTTTGTCTGTCTCTCTCTTTCTCTCTCTCTCTCTCTCTCTCTCTCTCTCTCTCTCTCTCTCTTCTGTCTTTCTTCGCTGTTTTTCTAAATATGAATGCAAATGCAAGATTCATATTCTTAGTCTTCAAAGTCAAATCACAAAACTATTATAAACATAGATATAATATATTATCATATAAGAATATTTACTTCAATGCTTAATATTAAAAGAATTGAAAGGATTCATGACCAAAGATCTGAGATTTAAAGTAAAGAGCAAAATTTTAGTTCCAATTCAAAACTTGAAAAAAATAAAAGAAAAACCATTTTTTCACCATTAGTCAGACTCGATACCGAAATCAAGAGTGTCGACTTGTCTATCCTAAAGTAACTTGACAGATACCCATAAAGTCTCAGTTCTTTTGCTCATACCTTACTGATCAAAAAATTTCCCGGCTAAAGGTTTTTTTAATGTCGTACATCTATGATAATATAACTATTATACATTTATAAGCTAGATGTTAAAATGTTTGCAAAGTTGGATGCAGCAATCTTTGAATTTAGTGCGAAATAACAAATAAGGCAATGGCACTTTGTAAAATATTAGTCGGAATGCATGTAAAAAGAATAATATTCATGTGAAAAAAAACTGCAAGGTGATAACATAAATGGGAATAGTATATTATTTCTATAAAAATGCATCTCATTACGACTCTTTTTAAAAGATTATTTTCATGTGAGTGCAAATACTGGACACTATAACATTCCGCAAGGCAGTGCGCCTTGAGACAGTTTTTTTTCTATTTGTAATCATTACCGCATAGCCCGCATATAAAGGTATTTTCTAAACTGCCCCTTTGTGACAGTCTGACGCTTTAACCTTGATGGAGGTTATCTTCATAAATGCTGCATGCCTTTATTAAGGAGTAATCGATGGAAATATTTAAACCTTTTCAACGGTAAAAAATACAGATGATATTTTCAAATCGCTCACAATTGCTTTCATAATGGAAAAGAACAGGAATTTTTTTTTCTTGGAACAGTTTTTAGATCCCTCCTCAAATTCATTTGTGTAAAAGAAAAACAAAAAAAACAAAAACAAAAATGCAAGAAAAAAGGAACATCTAACCACGACATAGCGTTAAAGCCAACACTACGGCTAAAACAAGCAATTCACCATAAACGGTTCCAAGACAATCCTCCTCTAGGTGGATATGGCGGTTACAGAAGTGAGACAGTCACCCCAAGGTATGTCCATCTTGACCACCTGCAGTAGCGTCTCCCTCCTCATGTGCGGCCCCTTCTAGGTGGACAGGTCCTGGTCGAAGAACGGGTTTAGCATCACCCGGGGTTCAGCGACGAACCCTGGACCCTGGTCAGGCTTGAAAGTGGAAGTCGCCTCATCCTGCTTCTGCTGGTCGCTGAGTGCCGTCTCGGGGTCGGCCAAGTCGTTGTTGAGAGATTTGTCCGTGGGAGAGAAACTGTCGTCCTGTACAACTCTTGGGGCTTCTGGGAAGAGAGGATAAAGTGGGGTTTCAGTGACTTGATGCTTCAGAAACTGTTCTTGACATTTTGATTCCACTGATATGTGAATAAAGGGATTAATGAAGTGAAAACTTATGGACGGACGGAAAGTATTACTTGCTTTACTGCATTTTTGTTAATATTTTTTAAAACCTATTGAACAGCAGAAAATAGTAAATCCAGGTATCGTTATTTTTTTAGATTGGAGATAATAAAATAAATACAAAAATGTCGCTGAAATATATAAAACGTCACGGATTAAATGCAGTTGAAACAAATGTTTGCAAAAGAGGTAGCATCAATGCATACTTATGAGAATGTATTTATGGAGCATTGTGACAGACTTTGATCTAAAAGAATCAGTTTTGTGGATTATGTATACTCATCATCGAAAGCACAATTATTTACATATCTGCTGGTACAGAAGTGAGATGTCTAGATCCCTAATTTAAAACAGGATTGTAGAAATTGCAGACCTACCATCATCAGTAGACGTGAGATGTCCAGATCGCTTATCTATAACAGGACTATAAACATTTTTCAGACCTACCATTACCCATAGAAGTAAGGCATTTAGATCGGTAATCTAAAACGGGATTGTAAACATTGCAGATCTACCATTACCCATAGAAGTAAGGCATTTAGATCGGTAATCTAAAACAGGATTGTAAACATAACAGACCTACCATTACCCGTAGAAGTAAGGCATTTAGATCGGTAATCTAAAATAGGATTGTAAACATTGCAGACCTGCCATTACCCATAGAAGTAAGGCATTTAGATCGGTAATCTAAAACAATATTGTAAACATTGCAGACCTACCATCACCCGTAGAAGTGAGGCATTTAGATCAGTAATCTAAAACAATATTGTAAACATTGCAGACCTACCATCACCCGTAGAAGTGAGGCATTTAGATCAGTAATCTAAAACAATATTGTAAACATTGCAGACCTACCATCACCCGTAGAAGTGAGGCATTTAGATCAGTAATCTAAAACAATATTGTAAACATTGCAGACCTACCATCACCCGTAGAAGTGAGGCATTTAGATCAGTAATCTAAAACAATATTGTAAACATTGCAGACCTACCATCACCCGTAGAAGTGAGGCATTTAGATCAGTAATCTAAAACAATATTGTAAACATTGCAGACCTACCATCACCCGTAGAAGTGAGGCATTTAGATCAGTAATCCAAAACAATAGTATAAACATTACCAGACCTACCATCACCTGTAGAAGTGAGGCATTTAGGTATTAAGTAATCTAAAACAATATTGTAAACATTACTGAACCTACCATCACCCGTAGAAGTGAGGCATTTAGATCAGTAATCTAAAACAATATTGTAAACTTGCAGACCTACCATCACCCGTAGAAGTGAGGCATTTAGATCAGTAATCTAAAACAATATTGTAAACATTGCAGACCTACCATCACCCGTAGAAGTGAGGCATTTAGATCAGTAATCTAAAACAACATTGTAAACATTGCAGACCTACCATCACCCGTAGAAGTGAGGCATTTAGATCAGTAATCTAAAACAATATTGTAAACATTGCAGACCTACCTGCCATACACCCGTAGAAGTGAGACATTTAGATCCAGTAATCTAAAACAATATTGTAAACATTGCAGACCTACCATCACCCGTGGAAGTGAGGCATTTAGATCAATGAAAATAAAAACAATATTGTAAACATTGTAGACCTACCATCACCCGTAGAAGTGAGGCATTTAGATCAGTAATCTAAAACAATATTGTAAACATTGCAGACCTACCATCACCCGTGGAAGTGAGGCATTTAGATCAGTAATCTAAAACAATATTGTAAACATTGCAGACCTACCATCACCCGTAGAAGTGAGGCATTTAGATCAGTAATCTAAAACAATATTGTAAACATTGCAGACCTACCATCACCCGTAGAAGTGAGATTTCGCAATCCTCTCATATGTCTCAAGTGACGTTTAATAAGTAAACCCGCCACAGCAGCAATTGTGGAAACAACTGCCGTACCGACCACAGCTGCGGCAACAACGCCGGAATTGACTGGCTTCGCCTGGTCGGTCTGAGAAATAGCAGTTTCTTCTTGGCCGGGAACAGTGTGAACTTCGACTTTTTCGACTGACAAAACATGAAAAATTTATTAAAACACAATTTGCGTTTCATTTTATCTAAATATTTAAGGCTTGAATGAAAAAGAATTGGTTTTCGGAGCTGTTATTTTAACCAATAGAGCAACAATCATTGCAGAGTGTCTCTTACATTTGCGAAAACACAAAGACGTTGTGATTTTGAAACAATATGGACAAGACAAGAGGAATATGTGAAATGTTTTATAGAAGGTA
>JAWDGP010000276.1:0-185000 GCA_033675545.1 Elysia crispata
CGGTTAATACTATTTTGGTAATCTCTATAAATAGCATATAATTCTAATATGGCCGCCAGTTAATTCTATTAAGGCAATGTGTATATTTAGTATAATCCAATATGGCAGTGGTTAATTCCGATTTGAAAGTCTTTATAATTATAATTTTTCTAATATGGCCGCCGGTTAATTCCAATTTGGTAATCTCTATAATTAGCATAATTCCAATTTTACACCGGTCTGAAATTCGATAACATTTTGATAATATGGTATTATTTTGATGATTTATAGGGATCATTTCGATTCTACAGCATGTGTTTTGTCTTAGTATAGAGAAAGAAAAAATGGAAATCTTTCTACCGTTTTTAATTTTTTTTTTACTTTCGAATTCTATTCTATTGTTATATTTAATTATGCTTGATTTGTAGAGATAGAAATAAAGAGGATTTTGTCACCCCTATTTAATTATTCAATATTGATTCACCATCTTTGTGGCAGTTGGCTATTCCATGTTATGTTCCCAACACATATCATCCACGCATTATTATCAATTCGGCAATAAGCGGTTTATGTTTCTATTACTGTAAAATGGAGTTCCAATATTTCTTTTGTATAAAAATGACGGATCTTAAACTCTGTGCAAATTGCAATGAATTGAAATTACTTGATGAATACCATAAACACATACGAAAACCTATTAAAAACAAGACATTTATCAAAAACAACAAAGACAGATAAAAAAAAGAGTGTTATCTGAGTTTATTCAGAGAAATCCAAATTATAAAAATATAAAAAGAAATCATTATAATACACATTGTTTTCTAAAATAATTAAAAAGACACATACCAGTCTTTTAAAAATAACGTCAGTGAAACTTATGTATATAACATAAACGAATATGACATTTTCATTAAAAGAGATAATACATATAAGGGCATTGCCTGTTAAATGAACTTTAATTTGTTTGACTTTCAGCTCACATTGCATTACAATAAAAGACAATTAATACTTCACATAAAATTTTTTCAAAAACATTAATTAGGTTTTTACTCCAGTCAAGATAGTTTCCATGTTCTCTTTGAATGCCTTATCCAGAGAAATAGTAACTGGATGATAAGAAAGCTTTGAGGATTCAAACAAGGTCCCACGTTTTACTTCTGAAAAGGAATCACAAAAAAAGAAAGATTAATATTGGGGGTGAAACCTTAGCCAAATAAAGACTAGGGAAAAAAAGACGAGGCAACAAACGTTTGTGTCTTTTGTTAATCCAAAACTAGGTCGACCGTTTCCACAAGAACCACCACCTTGACATTTACAATGTAAAAAAACACGTCCTCTCTATGTTTTGAGAACGATGTTGTTTTGACTGTGAAGGAGTTGCTCTAGATAGCTATTAACAAATGTCATCGTAGCAGTGTGCTGATTAACCAGCCGATTGGGTGAGCAATATTCAACTGAAAAGGCTTGTATTATATTTATACTTATAGGCGTCTCGACTAAAATCGACAATGTATGCTGAAACTTGAGTTTCTTTAGAAATGGTTATAAGTTTTGTAACATTTAAAACTAGAGGCTTATATAAAAAAATATTTAAAACAAAAATAACTTAAATTTTAATATATATATATATTGTCATTGTATGCTCATGCTGTCTGTCTGTCTGTCTGTCTGTCTGTCTGTCTCTCTCTCTCTCTCTCTCTCTCTCTCTCTCTCTCTCTCCCTCCCCCCCCCCCTTTCTCTCTATTTCTCTTTCTCGTTCTAACCCTCTTTGAAATTTGAAGTAAAAATAAAGCCAGAAAATACATCGCTACATGGCGACTTACATAAAGATAGCACTGTACAAAGTTTTTAAACTAAAAATATAGGAAGAGAAGTTCACAAATATATTCTTTCATATAATGCTATTTTTATCACTGTCAGTCAATCCCACAAGTGCCTCGAATTAACCTGGATTAGAAATATTGTTACTACCCCAAGGTCCTCCTTTAAAAAATCGGCTAGTTGCACCCTTGGGTCCACATATCCCTCATATAAAAGCCTCAAGAGTTGGGAGAAAAAGAAAAAAAAGGTTTGACTCTGGTTAGCCAGCTCTAATAAGAGTTTAGAGCTAATGTCTTAATATGAAGTGAAAAACAGAAATGAAGATTTAATATGGGAAAAAATGATATCGGACAATGGAAAAGGAGAAAATCCTCATAGCCTAAGCCCAGAATAAGACAGAACGACAAAAATGGGAGAGAAAAGAAAGAGTGAGAATGGAGGCGAGGTTTAGACAATTACATCATACAGTGTTGAGCTGAAGATCATATTCTTATAGCTCAATATTAAAATGGCTTCACTGAAGAGCAAAAAAAGAATGGCTACAGCAAGCAGTGTAAAAATTAAATGTATGTTTATAAAAAGGGTAAATCTTAGAATGCTTTAAGATTAACTCAAATTTATTTTTTTTAATATTTGCTCAAATTAGAGGTAAAAAAAGCATGACTTATATTGGGCGGCAGCTCAGAGCCAACTCTGAGAAAGAGGAATGAGGGTATCTTTCCCTCTGCTAGTCTGTGAGAGGTCCATGGGCAAGACCAATTAAAAATAAAACATGAAATGATATCAGACAGCAACAATGTGAGTTGATGGGTAAATCAGCTCATTAAAACAAAAAAAAAAAAAAAAAATAAAGTGCGGTGTCTGACAAGGATGTGTGCTTGCTCCAGACCTTTTCTCTCTCTACAGTGAAATGATTTGAGAAGCATAGAAGGATACCGAGGAATTACAATAGGAGGGCACAAAGTAAGCAACATACGCTGATGACGCTGTATTAATTGCAGAAAATAAAGAAGACTTGCCACAATTATTAGACATCACTGAAGAAGAAAGCAGAAGGAAAGGATATGGATTAAAGAGCAAAAATACAGAAGTAATAGTCGTCAATCGAAACAATGAGTGTGCACAGATCAATTCTTTAGTAGCCAAAGATAATTCGTTCAGGAATCAATGCAAATACTTGGGCACTTGAATGTGAAGAGATGAACACAACAACTGTGAAATCGCATCAAAAAAGGCACTGGAGTGTTTCACTGAACCCATCCTTATGTATGGATGTTAGGCTTGGACAATTTAAAAAACAACTACAAAATTAACTGGAGGAAACAGAAATGTGGTTCCTAAAGAGAATGCTATGAATCTTATTTATGGACTTCAAAGAAATCAAACTAAAGTGTGGTACCAGGAGCTGGCATATATATGCTCATAAATACCATATTTAATCTACAGGCAGTATTTTTTGGCCATGTGATCAGAAAAAAGAAACTAAAACATCTTTGAGAACTGGGTTGATTTTAAAGAAAAAGGCAACAGGGGAAAGAAGCGAGAGAAGATGTAGCATGGATGAAAAAAGTGGCTAAATGTAAAATGAGTGACAGATGCACTAACACAACAGCATCAAGGGATAGAGATGCGCAAAAGGTCATGATTGCCTAATCTAAAGAGCAGGGCACCTAATTCATTGATATACCGGATATTTTCCATGAATCATCTAAGGATTTGTGTCTAGCTACATAAAAAAAAAAAACAACAAAAAAAGATGTATCTAATAAACGTAGTTGTAAGCAATATAAACATATATTGTCTATGTTCTTTGAACGTAGATGAATACCACATATGTTGAGCGCTGTTCTACATAAAATTATGTATAGACAACCACTGCCATAAGTACAGCAAAGATTGCAAATATAACATCTCACTCCAGTTCTATAACATTTTCAAAGCTGGAAAGTTCAAAGGACTCAAATCACACATAGTGAAAAAAAAACCATAATACGAAGGAATGTATTCACAGACAACACCTTGCAGACATGAAATTTGCTTGAAAAGAAAGACATGAATATTAGAAGGTAAACATGTAAGTCTCACTTGTACATAAGGTGTAAGCTGACTACCTTTGATTGGTCTACAAACGTAGCCCAAATTTATCTTGACCTGCAAAGATTTAAAGAAGGAACAAATGATTTTTTCCCTCTCTTTATTTTTTGAGAAAATCCAAAAAAAAAAAAATGATTTTTGTGAAAGATGAAGTTTGTTTTAAGCTGAGAGGATAAGAAAAGAGATGACATGAAAGATTGAAAAACCTGTCTGTCCTACTGGAGAAAACGAAGAAAAACACACACAAAAAAAAAATAACAATGCAATGATATCACAAAGCTGCTTGAATATATATATATATATACTCTCTCTCTCTCTCTCTCTCTCTCTCTCTCTCTCTCTCTCTCTCTCTCTCACTCACTCCCTCCCTCACTCTCTCTCTCTCTCTCTCTCTCTCTCTCTCTCTCTCTCTCTCTCTCTCTCCCTCCCTCCCTCCCTCCCTCTCTCTCTTTCTCTCTCTCTCTCTCTCTCTCTCTCTCTCTCTCTCTCTCTCTCTCGTTCTAATGCTCTTTGAAATTTGAAGTAAAAAAAAAAAAACAGAAAATACATCACTACATGGCGACTTACATAAAGAAACATGTGAGTAAATAAAGATAATACTGTACTCACAGACAACACTTTTCAGACATGAAATTTGGTTGAAAAGAAAGACATGAATTTAAGAAGGTAAACATGTTAGTCTCACTTGTACATGGGGTGTTAGCTGACTACCTTTGATTGATCTACAAACGTAGCCCAAAATTTGTCTTGACCTTCAAAGACTTAAAGCAAGAGGAAATGATTTTTTCCCTCTCTTAATTTTTTGAGGAAATCCAAAAGAAAAATGATTTTTGTGAAAGATGAAGTTTGTTTTAAGCTGAGAGGATAAGAAAAGAGATGACATGCAAGATTTAAAAACCTGTCTGTCCTACTGAAGAAAACGAAGAAAAACACACACACACACAAAAAAAATAATAATAATGCCTTGATGTCACAAGGCTGCTTGAATTGAACCAACAGAAGGTCTCAGCACTTTTTCTATGACATCAAAAGCAGTGATCACATGAATTTATAGTAGTTTAAAATTCTTGAGAAAAGAAGATCAACTTACACATCAACGGCAAAACTAGGTGTTGCGTCACTCTTCAAAACTCAGTAGATGGTAAGGATTCTCTTTCAAAAGCACATTGTCTCAAGTTGCTTAGTCTGTGGCTGCTGATCTTCTCAAAATGAAGAAGAGGTTGAAGATCTCTGTCAGATTATCACTGAAGATGTTGAGAGGAACATATAATTATGAATAGAAAGGAACGAGTTACACAGAGAAGGGATAGGGAAGAAAAGAAGGGGATATATATATACATATACAGAGAGAGAGAGAGAGAGAGAGAGAGAGAGAGAGAGAGAGAGAGAGAGAGAGAGAGAGAGAGAGAGAGAGAGAGAGAGAGAGAGAATTATATACTTTTGTAATAGTTTTAAAGTGGCTTTATAAACTGAGGATTTTCTTTTCTAATGCTGAAACTGGTTTTAATGAAGCAAGTTTTTCTCGGTGTAATGACAAGTTATAAATTTGTATATTAGAAGAGAGAGAGATAGGAGAGAGAGAGAGAGAGAGAGAGACAGAGAGAGACAGAGAGAGACAGAGAGAGAGAGAGAGAGAGAGAGAGAGAGAGAGAGAGAGAGAGAGAGAGAGAGAGAGAGTTTATATACTTTTGTAATAGTTTTAAAGTGGCTTTATAAACTGAGGATTTTCTTTTCTAATGCTGAAGCTGGTTTTAATGAAGCAAGTTTTTCTCGTTGTAATGACAAGTTATAAATTTGTATATTAGAAGAGAGAGAGAGAGAGAGAGAGAGAGAGAGAGAGAGAGAGAGAGAGAGAGAGAGAGAGAGAGAGAGAGAGAGAGAGAGAGAGAGAGAGAGAGTAGATATGGTATCCTGACAAAAAAAACGAAACACCTAGCTGTACTCACTATTATCATATGAAGAAATAAGAATGATCTTTCGTTGGAAATAACGGTGAGCTGTGGGTGTAAAGATAGAGAGAAGAAATTTTTTTTATTCACATGAATGATAAAATAAACACCAATATCATGGATAGTTTGAAGTACAATACAAATCTCAATATTGGAATTGAAATGTATAAAAATTTATATTAATAATAATGGAAAAATATCGTACTCAGCGTAGAATTATATTTTTACCATTTCTTTTGTACGTCCAACCTTCAACAAAAGTTTGTCTGTCCAAGGACAGAATTTGTGGGGGATCACATGAATGTATAATGTATACAGAATTCCCTAAATTTATGGACAATTCTCTTTCCTGTACAGTGGAACCCATGTTTAACACCTTGAATAGCGAAAACCATTGCTATAACGACAGAGCTAAATAACACCTTTTTTTCCTATATTCAATTTATTTCTGCATAATTGACACTGCTTCCCAACCTATAAAAACTGGAAAGAAAGCACCAAAACTTTTAATAGAAAAAATCCTTAGCATTTTGCCCTGCCTGCATTGTAACAGTACAAGCGAACAAGCAATGCAGGCTTTCCTGTCTTTTCTCTACAGTCCACATGTATATGAAAATATGTATTTATTTCCATAAGAGGCAGAATAGAAAAAAACAAAGGAAAGTGTAATTACTTCTTGGGTGAGGCCATGCCCTTGATAGTTCAAATACTGCACTGTGATGGCCAGGAAGGGCGGAGACTGGTCTTTCGGCCTCTGGATCTTCAACCGAATCTTGGCTTGACAATCTAGTTTGAGGGACCTGTGAAAGTGATGAAGAGTATGTAGTTATATATCTATAGATGGAGTTGAATGCTACAAAGTTCATTTAGTGTATAGCATCAAGCCACATGGTAGACAGTGGCCAACATCTAAAGAAAAATAACTTTGGCTTATAAAATCTGAAACCTCAAAATAAATGATTGATTGGCAAATCTAGATCTAGAGTAAATTAAAATATTTGTCCTATGAACTGCAAAATGTTTCAGATCAGTACTCTGACAATGCCTTTCAATAAGGCTTTTGGTGCCCTCATGCCAAATTTTCCATTCTGTTATAGATCTAGAATCTAGATCTACTCCAAGAGGCAGGGAAGGATTTAAAAATCTAGGCTTAAGATAACTCACCCCTTATCTTTAACCAACCACTAAAATCTAAAATCAGATCGTCTAGATCTGGATATAAGACCTATCTATATTTAACTCTAGATCTCATTAGCACAATTGATGGGACTTACCTTTGGCATGGGCGCTGACCCGTCGGTATTTTTTTACCTGTACACCCCAAACGCATCGGCATTCAAAATGATGTTTTTCTGATAGATTTTGATGTGCTGAAGATGCATCTGAAGGTTTTTTTCGCCGCAAATAAATAGTTTTTGAAATATTTCACTTTTTAATATGGATTATTTCTTCTTTATTAACCTACTTTGCCGTACTGATTTGCTCGAGGTAGGTGCCTTTTTGCATATTAATTACTTCCGTCTTTCGCGCATGCGTATTACTTTCTTTTTAGTTACTCTTTGCGCATGCGCAACCGTTAATTGGCATGCGCAATTAAGGGCGCGTCTTTTGATCGATCGCGTCTCTTGATTCTGTCATTTCATTGTCTTTACTCAGAGGCTCAACAGCTAATGTGTATTGATCGTGATTGTCACTTACTTCATTGATTGTGACTTACTTCATGGCTCCTTGTGATAAGTGTTCTTTAGATTATTTTCAAGCTATTGCTGAATTTTACAATAACGACGCTAGAGCTTTAACATATTTAAGAGATCATAGTGTTTTACCATCAGAAGTTATTTGTCCAGATTGTTCTTCTCAGTGTAGTTACCGTGAGGATCAGCGTGTTTGGCGCTGTAGGAAGTCTAGTGTTATTCCTAAATCTAGTAAGCGACGGCGTTGTGGTTTTTCCGTCTCCGATTCTAAAGGAACATTTCTGGATCATACCTATAAAGGTAAGAGCTGTAGTTATAGTAATTTTTTTTTTTGTAATATGTGCTGTTTCTTGTCTTTCCGAGTCATCTACACCTTGATTTGATCGTACCAGGGGGGGTTGAGGGGGGGAATTCCCCCCATCATTTTTTTTTATAATTAAATACTTAGGGGGTGCGGGGGGGTTTCCCCCCCCCGGATTTTTAAAAAATTATTTAAGGGGGGGGGGTGGGGGGGGTGTCCCCCCCCCCCACATTTTTTTCCAATATTCATTTTTTTAACATTCCATAAAATTGCGAAAAAGTAGTACGTACGATCAGGGTCAAGGTCAAGGTCGACCGGAAAGACAAGAAACAGCACTCTGCGTAGAGTGGGTGTAGAAGTAAAAAATTACCGACCCGTCGAGGAGCTGGTGTGTTTGGACGGGGGGTGCTTGCACACAAAGAGAATGATTTTATATTTTAGGTACTTCAGTATTAGTTCTTTCACTGACTCACTCGATCTTTTCACAAATAGACTGTGAGTGCCACTGAAAATGATTTAAGGGCTGCCTCAAACTCTTCATACGTTTTGAACACACGTCCTTTCTCCATTTTGAACATTGGTGGAAAGAAAGTGAGATCTGAGTCAAACACGAATTTTGTGACGTCACCCGTACATCTGTGTCCGTTCAGACCAGTACCAATTATCTAGGAGGCCTGTTCATAGGTTATGTAATATTATTCAGATGGGCCGGTCTGCGGGGTGCTAGCAATGTGCTCTCTCTCTCTCTCTCTCTCTCTCTCTCTCTCTCTCTCTCTTTCTTTCTCTCTCTCATCTTTAGCTTAATCCGACTCATAACTCCCGTCTCTCTCCCTCTCTCATCTTTAGCTTAATCCGACTCTTAACCCTCGTCTCTCTCTCTCTCTCTCTCTCTCTCTCTCTCTCTCTCTCTCTCTCTCTCTCTCTCTCTCTCTCTCTCTCCCTCCCTCCCTCTTCATCATAACTTCTAAAAACATGTAGGCTATACATTCAAATACTTAGAAACTCAAATGCACATGTACACCTTTTCGAGATTTGATAATACAGTGGTACGGTACATCAAATACCAGCACTGGAGTGACACACTAAGAACACGTACATCAGATAATGAGGAGAGTTTTTAATTGTATCAAGTCAGAAGAAGCAAATGAAGAGAGAGGGAAAGAGGGAGACAGAAAGAGAGAGAGAGAGAGAGAGAGAGAGAGGGGGGGGGGGAGACAGAGATTATAATTTTGTAAAATTCGACCAAGGAACAAACACAAACATAGTAGGTACGTAGAATCTTAGAGCAAGAGATAAAATAATGAATGAGAGAGAGAGAGAGAGAGAGAGAGAGAGAGAGAGAGAGAGAGAGAGAGAGAATGGGTGAAAGAGATACAGACAGCCAGAGGTCTATTTGTGTGGAAAAGGGGGGTGCTAGATATGGTAATAGGTGCTAGCCATGTGCGCTTTATATCTGGCCTTCTCTCTTTCTTTCATCTCTCTAGCTCAATCCGACTCTTAACCCTTCCGGGCCTCTCTCTCTCTCTCTCTCTCTCTCTCTCTCTCTCTCTCTCTCTCTCTCTCTCTCTCTCTCTCTCTCTCTCACGCACACACTCTCCCTTCTCATCATAATTTCTATTACATTCAAATATTTACACTTTGAAACTCAGATCCACATGTACACCTTTTCGAGACTTTATAACACAGTAGGCTACATTAAATAAAGGCACTGGAGTGACATGTCAAGAGCAAAACAAGGAATGACAAAATGTGAAAGACAAAAAAAGATATGGTGATATTTAGAGTGAAAGAGATACAGACAGAAGTCTATGTGTATGTGGGAGGGGGGGGTGGTCAGAATAATGGGCAGTACTAACCTGTTCCAGTGTAAAAATGAAGGACAACTTCTAGCTGATCCCATTGATTCACAGTTTTACAGGGGAAATTTGGGTGTGTTACCAATTTAAAACCGTTGTAGTCTTCAAATTGAATTACAGTCACTCCTGCATCTGCATCTCTAAGTCTAATATGGAAGTATATAACATATTCATGCATACAACCACCGCGACTGAAGCTGGCAAGTGCTTGTTCTCTTCTATCTGCATTACAAGCACTGAGTCCATAGAGGAGCAAACTTTCATGAAGGGCTTCCTTAACAGTGTCACAGATAAAGTTATTTTTTACTATGAATGTATCCAGTTCGTCAATTTCTCTGACTTTGTTTTCACTGACAGCTTTTTTTTGGTAGGGCGAGGAGTTTTTGGATGAGCATGTGATATGGATGGTGAAGGTATCTCACCAAAGTTAATAGAAGGATGCATAGAGATTATAAATATTATCTTCCTCTTCGAATGTGAGGAGTATCAGAGAGCCAGTGTCGACTACATACTCCAATATGTTCAGTCACTTTCTCAACTTTGTTTGGGAGACTCGAAACCCATTTATGACATTCAGTTGGGTCCTTCGGAAAACCATAATTATAAAATAACCGTTTCACTTTCTTTCCCCTTCTGACTGGCATAGCCGCTCTTACAGTTTGTAACAGTGCACTTTCTTCCCCTAAACAATAAACAGTTAAGGAAATTGATAATGACACCGATACACCATATAATGAAATATGAAACTTAAGGTTAAAGTATTGAGGGCACTTTGAGTATCAGAGATTTTAGTAATAAGGCTTTTAAAAAACTTTGGCTCCCACTTCAGCACACCTTCTCTCTATAAAGTGATATCGCAGAGACCATAAAGGGAAAAGCTAATTAAACTTAAAGCATATTTAGATGAACTTAACATGTATAATTGTTTATCAGTATCTCTCTCTCTCTCTCTCTCTCTCTCTATATATATATATATATATATATATATATATATATATATATATATATATATATTACATTGTATGATGTTTGGTGCCACGGGTCATACTCTATCAGTGTGCACACATTTAGAGAAAAATCTACACCAAATCACAAGAAAGCATTCTTGGAATGTTCCACATTGAAAGCATCTGTTAGAACAAGGTGCAATCCAAGGGCGAATAGCAGAGAATAAGATAAGAAATATAATCCAAGAAAGAATGAATGTAATCCAATAACAAAATGGCAGGAGAGTCCAGTGAAAACACAGTGTGTACTGCTAAGCATGCTATAATCAACTGTTCAAACCTCGCGCAGGTGGCTGATAGCTAGCCAGATGAGGGCCCATCTGAATAATGTTACGTAACCTTGTGAACAGGCCTTCTAGACAGATGGTACTGCTATAGACACATTGTTTGTATATTTTGAACCACGTGATGGACAATAATAGCACAGCCTCCATGATTTCTTAAAACCACGTGATAGCTATAAAAAGATTTTGCGGGTGCCTATTAGTCGTTTTTTCTTTGTCAGGCTGTGTTTACACTTACAAGTAGTAGTTCGTACATTAACTTTTTCTTTTTTTTTTTCTTGAGGGGGGTGGGGATAGATTCCTGAAGCGGGAACTTGCTTACAGCAGGATTTTTCTCCTGAAACTAAAATTCCCGTTATAGTCATGTTTTATTTATTTTAAGCACATCACTAGAGTGGTCTCGCTTATTGAATCTGTATAGCTTATCACTGTCTGCCTCCGGCCTTACACTTCGTTTCCTTCTGTTTTGTCTCCTCTTCTCTGATGTTGACAATTTATGTCTAGTGGTCAGTCAGCCCCAATTGCTGCAAAGAAAGAGACAATTGTGCGCGACGGCCTAAAAGAGGTGACAGTAGAGAAGTTTTACAGTACTGGAGGTGTCTGAGAGACGAGCAGAATTCTCGCTAAACTAGCTGTGATAAAGACAGGGTTAGATTTCTTTACAAATAAAAAAAAAATAGGAGACGACGTAGAAAGTTGTCAACTTGATAGTTATTAAACCCTAAAACAACTTTGGCTGGTTTTAATAGGAAGGAGGGAACACAGACGCGGGCTAATTCTTCTTCACATAACACCCCCCCCCCCCCCCCCTGAGGAGGCTGCACAACCACTGGACGAGCCACAGCATTCCTGTCCCACAACTCATCTTCCCGGGTCTGACGGTGCCCCAGGTGCGCACGTCAGGGCCTCAATTATAAGTGCGGCAACCGAACTTCTCCGCAGATACCCCTGTTTCCTGCATGCAACAACTGAAAGGGGTTAGTTAGAAATCAATGGTTTATTTGGCGGAAAGTCTAAAACTGTCCTTACCCACAGGTCTGGAGGTGAGAAGAAAACTGGACGCTGCTATTTGACTTCCCTCCAACTGACAGAGGTGCTTTATGCAGAACTATCCCGTTCATCGTGAATTAAACGCAGTGAAAACTGAGGCTACGGGGAAAATACGTGTAGTACGATGTACTAATTGACATAGAAGAGAAGAGTAGCATAAAGAAACGCGCCCTCGAAGATAAAGACTTTCTTAGAACTTCTTTTTTTATTGGAGAAGAGCACTTCAGTACAAAGTTTAAAATAATTCTTCCAGTCAAGGAACTCGACAAATCATTATGTTTTATAAAGTCATTTCAAGGTGGAGACCATAATGATTAATTATGGAACATTTGAAAAAAGAAACCTATGGAAATCAAAATAACTTTCTTAAATTATTTTTAGTCAGATCAAGGTGACTTGCCCTGCCACAGTGAAAAAGTATTCAACAAACCTTAGGTTTAGACAGAAACTATTTTCATTGAGCTGAAAATAAGAAAGGAATTGTTGAACAGATTTATTGCTTTTATCATCATACCTTGTCATTATCACCAATGTAACTAGATGTATTCAAGCTAGAACATTGTTTTGAGATGCCTGTATGATTGTGTGCTTTGCCTATGACGTAATGACGAACGTATTCTTTTACTATATTTCTAGGGCATATTTATAGTCTTTGTGTGATAATCAAGACTGTAGGTATGTTATGTAAGCACACATCGATAATTATAAAGTACAGTGTATTTTTGGTGCACTCTATTGGTGTGTGCTCAAGGAAAATTCTGGACGAGCGATTTTTTGGTGTGAACGCAGGATTACCGGGGGTGGGGGCAGGACAGAGCCACACTATTCGCTATTCGATTCAGACTGCCTTTACCTCTAATCTAAGGAGGCAAATTATACTCAGGGGAAGCTGATGCCATAGTGCTGTGCTTACCTCTCTCTCTCTCTCTCTCTCTCTCTCTCTCTCTCTCTCTCTCTCTCTCTCTCTCTCTCTCTCTCTCTCTCTCTCTCTCTCTCCCTCAGTCTCTCTCGCACTCTCTCTCTCTCTCTCTCTCTCTCTCTCTCTCTCTCTCTCTCTCTCTCTCTCTTTCCCTTTCTGTTTCTCTTTCTCGCTTCCTAGCTTCCAATGGATTCAGAGATACACAGAGTGAAATGGGCAAATTTCTTTCTTCTGTTGTTAAAGTCAGGCTCATCTTTGAAGTAGTGAAACATGATAAAACAAAAAATATCATCGGCGATACAGTGTTAATAATGCCCATGCTTGTGAAGACAGTTTTTTCATCATCTTCATCATCCTAATCATCATCATTATCATCATCACATCATCATCATTATCACCATCATCATCATTATCATCACCATAATCAATGTAATGATCGTCTTCATCCTCAAAATCAGTATCTTTTTCGTCGTTCTCTCCACTCCTGGCCCTTTCTTTACTTCCATAGACTTTACACTGGAGTCTGGATAAATACTTCAGGACCAAAAAAGTTAGTTGACTGTAGGCAAAAGTTGGCTTTAAATATTGCAATTTAATATGTAAAGAAATACAAAATAGTGCTGGTAAACAAAGTTGACTTGAAGCAAAAGTTTCCCTTAGGTGTTGAATGTATATGGACTCCTCTGTACTTTTAGTAATACTTTCTCGTTAGCCAGGCTTTCCTCTTTTTATTCAACTGATTTTCATCTTTGAATCATTTTCTCACTCCTGTAACTCCATTGCGCCCCTATGGTTCCAAGTAAAAAAAAAAGCAGTTTGAATTCTTTTGTAATAAGTTAAAATTATGAATGCGGTTTTGTGTCAAGGTGGTTTGTGCACCACAAAAGCTGGGCTTGATCAGTTATATAAAAATGGAAAAGCAGAAAATCTTAAAGATCAGATTCGATATAGAAAATTAGTGATGGGGGCAAGAGGACTTAAGACTGACAGGTACTGCTGCAAATCTTTACCAGACTTTGCTTGGAAAGATATGCAATGAACCCCCTCTAAAAGAGGGGGGTTCATTAGGCAAAAGACAATCATTCAAAATTAAAGTTCTGATGATGATTATTAAATACAATGCTGTTACGGTGAAAATAAATTTGACAGAAACTGTTGCTTGATGTTGTTGTTGGGTTCAAGGTTTATTTAGTAAAACAAACAGAAAACGCTGCAAGGTACAAACAGTATAGATACTTTCATTAGCGAAGTGTACAGGTAGGTAGTCAACAAAAAAGTGACACTGATACAGGTACATAGTATGTCTGGCAAAAGAGGTAGTGAGACCGAGAGGTAAGCAGAGTGGGGAAAACCATAGGTGCGGCTTAAAAAAACATATACACGGAACAGAAACCTTCACAATTTAAAAGAAACGAAAATTTCTGTTTATACTTTATAATTTTTTAAAGTTGCAGGCTCAAATTGTTTTCATTTAACAAAATATTGATATTTTCAGGCTTGCTAATTCCTTTACATGAATTGGTTCTCAATTTATATTTTGAAAACTGTAATGTATTTTGTCTCTTATGTAATACTTTCTTTTACAGTCATTCAGTTTCAGCTTTAATGTAAGCGTGTATTGAACCTCAGTTTATCATGGGAGTTTTCTACAACTATCAAAATCATAATGCTTTATCATGTATACATTTGAAAATATATGTTCAATCATAATTCATCTGTGTCTATTAATTTTTTACTTCTATCATTGACTTACAATGCAGTTTTGAAATAGAAACAGTGGTCAAATTATCAAATAGATAGCATAATCAGGTTCAGCATCTAAAAAACCATAAACTCCGAAAGTTTCATTACTCTAGTACGAAAACTGTGTTTTTTATGATATAATTTCTACAATATGATTCGCTTTTTTACCAATTTTCTTCCAAGGCGCAAAATTTGGCGCTATGCCAATTTTGGTTTTCTCTATCTTTTCAAAATGGCTTTCTAGGTTGCTGACAAAAATTGAGTCAACTAAATACAACATTGTGTATTAGCAAACTAAGTATTGAAACAATCTGAAGAATATGTGTTTTTTTACGATGGTCCAAAAGTGCCTCATCTAGAGTATTTGCTTGTAATGTTGATATGTCACAAGTGTTTTTGGCCATATTTCATGACCAATAAATTCTTTTGTTTACTTTCTATCTCCGTGAAATTTCGTATGTGTATAGTCATTGTCTTGGACTTTATAGATATGTCCTTTTTTGTTTCATAAGATTTAACAAATGACTTTTATATGTCCTTAAAAACAACCCGATGCACGCAATTTGTTTTGTGTCGTTATGCGCAAAATTGAAACAGCTGTAAAACTTTTATTTACCAACAGATTTTGATGAAATTTGTTGGAAATTTCATATTTTAACAAGATCTTTACAGTACAATTGGGTATATTCAAATTTGCTGGGGTAGAAAAATCACTTTGTGGTACCTATTTTAAAGTGTTTTCAAAGAAACAATTTTTTTAATATAGATTCTACTTGCAGATCTTTTCCTCAAATTGGCAAAAAAGATGTTGGGATCTAGAAATTAGATTTCTCATAGCCACTTATCGAGCCTCTAGTTCTCTCTCTCTCTCTCTCTCTCTCTCTCTCTCTCTCTCTCTCTCTCTCTCTCTCTCTCTCTCTCTCTCTCTCTCTCTCTCTCTGCTTATGTACCGTCCATCTGTTCCCCACCTGTCCCTCTCTTTTCTACTTGTTAGTAAAATTTAATGCATCTGTATTTTTTCTCTCCCTCTTTCTCTCGATCTCTTTCTATCTTTATTATTGTTTATCTGGCTCTCAGCATTAGCTATAAGTCTCTTCTATCGAAAATATTCCGCGCTCTGCTTATTCTTTTCTTTTTTTTTTAATTTTAATTTTTATAGTCTCAGAAAAGATCTGTCATGTAATACAACACTGGTCGCCGTTTTCCGTCGTATTTCTTTCGTTTCTTATTTAAGTTTAAAATTGGTTATTTACAGTTTGGTTTTTAATGTTGCATTTATTGTCTTTTTACCTTCTGTTTTGATTCATCTATGGGTGGAATTCATTGTTTTACCTTTAATTTCCGGTCAGATTTTTTTCCCGGTTATTTTCCTTTAAATTGGTTCATTCACTTCTTTGTTCCTTAGACCTCAGATTCTCTGTTCTTTTTTTTTTTTTTTTTTAATGCAAACGGCCAGTACATCCTGCTCGATCTTGTCATCCTTGCCTCTACGGCCATATCCCTTTGAACAAAAGTTAATCATCTTTTATTATTAGAATAGTTTGAAAGAGGTTTTTTTTAATGGAACTTTTACTTCTATTGTTGTCCCTCTCCCTTCATTACCTTACTCGAGGAGGCGAGAGGAAAAAAAACCTTTCCCCTTCCTTTCTTTTTATCGTCTTTTTCCTTTTTCCTCTCTTTTTTTCTCCTCTGCTTGTCATGCGACCAGAATGATTTATATCATGTGATGGTGCGATAACAGTAATAATTTTGCAGTTGGTTTGAAGCTCTTATAAGAAACGAAGGTATGAACAATAAACATTATTCACTACATTGGTTTACCCACAAAACAGACAAATCAGAGCATCAGTGAAATAAGACAGGAGTCTCAGACCTAATGGTCCTCCTTGACTTATTTACATTTTGTGGCGTCCTGCGGTTGATTGGGCCTCTCTGTTAAGAGCACATTGTATCTTCTCAATAATTATACGTAATAAACCCATTCGAGGGATGGGCCAAAAAATTGAAATGACAACCGATTCATGATGTTCATTTGAGATTTGAAACCAATGATGCTGCAGTTAAATTCCAGTTCAATTTCAAGAGTCTTTGTATTGCATGTACTTTTGGGGAGATGCGAAGTGGTATGAGCCATGTTAGCACCCATTGCATTAGTTGCTCAGCATGAGGTCTGGTGGCGCTTTGGTTTGGTACAGCTGTAGTTTGGAACCCACGTATCAGCATGGGAATTTTATAGATTTTAGTCGATGGTATAAAAAAATCCAAATATATTTTATAATCTGTTGTAGAAAATTCTATTTTATTTCTATATTACATATAGTATCACTAAAACTTAGTAAAGAAGATATAGAACAAAGGTGCAATTTTTTGGTTGGTGTTTCTGCTTACTAAATTTCTCGCTCCCCCTCCCCTTAAAAAAAGGGCCTATACGAGGTGTACCAAATTCGATGACCTCCACAAAATCTTTAATTACTAAATGACCTTGAAAGGTAATGCAAAACGCTTTTACAGAAATACAAATCAACCATTCGGGAAGTAAGTAACAAAATTTTATACAGAAACATGTAACGGTTTTCCATCTGGACAACTTTATAGAAGCTGTTCAATATGGCCACCATCTCTCTGAACACATCTCCGCATTCTGAGCAAAAAATGTTGAATGGTGTCCTCACATTGCTCGGGTGTGACAGCTCTAATCAAACGTTCGACAAGACTTTTGAGATCATTTAAAGTTTGAAATTGTTCTCCTGACATCTGGTCCTTGAGGTGACCCCAAAGAAAAAAGTCTAAGGGTTTTAAATCGGGACTGTGTGATGCCCATGTTTTCTCGGTGAATCTGCTAATGACGCGTCCTTCAAAGTGGTCAGTAAGCCATGTCAAGACCCCTCTTGCCGTATGAGGAGCGGTTCCGTCCTGCATGAACCACTGCTGACCTCTTGCTTCATGGCCGCAGAATCGTCCCAATGCTAGCCAGAAGCGAGTATCGATCATATATCGATCAGCTGTAACAGTCTCCGTTGCCCCGTCTTCGTTACAGAACCAAAAAGGTCCAATAACTCCCTGTGCACTCAAAGCTACCCACGCTGTAGCCTTTGTAACATGAAGATTTCTTTCAATCACCTCATCTGGTCTCTCAGACGCCCAATGCACGTAGTTCCGCGAGTTCACTGTACCACTGAGATAAAAGTGGGCTTCATCACTGAACCACACCGATCTCAAAAAGTCTTCCTCCTCTCTCACTTGTCTTAAGAACCAGGCACACATGGTTCTTCTCTGCAAAGCATTTTCCGGGGTCAGTCCTTGGTGAACGGAAATGTGGTATGGTTTTATTTTTAAATCATGTCTCAAAATTCGATGAACTGAGGATTGTGACACCCCAAGCTCTGCACTTCTTTTTCGAACTGATTTCTTTGGTGTTGCTTCAACAGACATGAGAACAGCCTCAATATTCTCTCCACATCTTACAGGCTTTGCATAGCTCATTCCGCGTCGTTTGTGACCAACTGACAAGCAACCAGAAACATTGAACTGCTCATACCACCTTCTAATTGATTTGGCTGTCGGTATGCCAGACCTAGATCTACTATCCAAGCCATATTTTTTGCAGCAAAGCAATTGAACCTGCTTTGGACTTCTGAGTAACGAATAGTTTTCTACGCAAAATGCCTTTTGTTTACTACTAAAACCCATGCTTGTTACAAAACTTTCGACTTCTTTTCAACAAATCTGTCAAGATAGATTGTTTTCCGGTAGTCCATACATGACTCTATTCAATTTTGGTGCAATTCGATGCGCATCGGGAAACGCAATTCACATTTCGCCGGAGGTCATCGAATTTGGTACAATAGGTAGTTGAACTTGAGAGGGGGGGGGGGGGGAATCTTTGATTTTCGAGAAGTGTGAAAATAGGGTTATGAAAAGTGAAGTTGTTCCTTTCATGCTTGTTGACTCCGTTACGTTTGCATTAGATGAAAGACGCTTATATTGAGTTGATGGCCGACCTGATTGGGTCAAGAGCTTTGTTTTGTGGATCATGATTGGCGCGAAATAGTACATTCGCCCTGGCAAATCTGTTAGCGCTTTACCTGAGCCGACCTTCAAAAATTAAAAAAAAATTTTCAATCAATACTTTTTGGAGGAATCGAATCCCATTTCCGGCCTCGCGGTACTCTGAAGTTGTGAGCCATCTATCCCTCTTGTGCTCCCTGTTATTAGCCACTAATCTGGCCGACAAGGTTATGTGACGTTATTCAGACGATGTTTGACTCTCCTTTCAAGTCGCTCGTTAATAATGCACGTTATTAATTTTGTCTTCCATTCGCCGTTTCTATCTGATCTCGCTTGTTTCCAGTACCAACGTATTTTTTTTTTCATTTTTCAGTTTTGGACACGACAAATTATCGCAAGTGTAGGAAAAAGCAGAACCATAAGATTATTTATATTGTTAAAGAATGTCCTTTCGTTTATGACATCAAAGATCCAAACACAAAGATCGTACTCCCCTGGAGGGAGCGTGTTCACAGATCAATCTGGCAGTTGATGGTAAGAAATCATTTACCTGTTGCCTAGCCTTAAATGCACTTTTTTTTTTTAAATTCATTTAACCAAGAACTTTATCAAATATACTTTTTTAAACGAAGACTAATAGATAAATTCACGTGACGCATAAACCGGCCGCACAAACATTAATGCCTTTTTATTGTTTCATTGTTCGCCATGTCACCTTTTATAAACTTGACTGTTTCTGTGTGACTAGTGGCCAAGTCGTACTGGGTATAACTTTTATCCTTTAAAGAGCGACGTGCGCCTTTAATTTCACGTTTCTTTTCAGGGCGGCATACGGAAGTTGAAAAGTGCAGCAAATTAATGGTTGGTGATATGATGACTGATGTGTGGCGTTTGACTATTTCTCATATTTTTTTCTGTGTCGCCAGGATACTCCATTTCTCGTTCTGCCCCCCCCCCCCCCCCCCTTCCCCCATCTCCCACTATTTCTTTATCGTATTTTTGTTCTCTCCCACTCTCCCTAATTTCCATTTAAAGTCCTGTCATTGTTGAATCTCAAATGCCCTTTTTTATACTTTCGCTCTAACTCTTTTGTCTTCACACCACCTCTCTCTCTCTCTCTCCGATTTTTATCTCGGTCTTTATATCTTTCTAAAGTTATCCTCATGTTCTCTCCCTCTATTAATCTCGCTCTTGCTTGTTGGTCTCTTTCTCTCTCTTCTCCCTCTATGGTATAACTTAAATCTTTCTCTCTCGCTCTCCACAATGTGATGTCTCAAAAAACTAGGCAATTTCTGACATTTTCCTTACAGGGTATCCAAGTTTGTTGATGAAAACACAAAGCCGTATTTTAAAAGAAAATATTTTTTTTTTAAATCAAATACGGCAGAGTATTACTAGTTCATTATTTATTATAGTTCTAACTGTTTAACATAATGCTTACTCGAATATTTATTTTATTTTTTATTCATAATCTACAGGGACAGAGAGTACTGTATATTCTTTCTATAGGATTCCTATAGATCTAGTTTTTAGTATCTTTTTTTTTTCTTGATTTCCACCCAAAAAGTGTTGACATGGTCTTTGAGATCATCCTTCTCTTTTGGCTTTATGAGCCATCCCCACATCCCTACATAATGATATCATAATATGAAGGCTCGCCGGTTTTCCTCCTTTTGATATCATTTTTTTTATTCACAGCTATAGGGAACAATATTCAGTTAATGAAAATTAATGTTCGGCTTTATTTTTTTAAAGTAAAAACATATAGCAGGTCTACTTGTTGAATATACAGTGATGTCCACTTAAACTTGCAAATATTGTGAATAGTTTCTTTAAAAATCTTACCAGTACTTGGAAATATTTGCTGATATTAAATAATTTTACAAATATTTCTCTGCTCCACCTTGGTATAAAACCCAACCAAATTTGTTTCGTACAGCCATCTTTTGAAGCAAATAACACATATCTCATTACAAAAATCACTCACACTTTTGAAAATTCATGAACAAACACAAATATCGTATATACAGTGAATACCCTCGATTTTTTTAAAGGGGTTCAGTTATTTAGAAACTGGTTATTTATTGATATATAAACAATCCAAAACCAAATTTGGCAAAAAAAAAAATAACGAAGTACAAAGTTGAAAAATATATAAATGTTCACAAATTTTGAAAAATTATTAAAAAATAACCTGAAAAGATACATTTGTAATATTCATATTAAAACACAAAAATTTATGGAGCACAAAGACATATCCATTATATTAAGTAACATCGACTCTCCTAATATTTAAAGGGCTGTCAAACTTAAGAACAAAACACAAAATTGCAAAATTGTATACTTCTAGAAAGTTCATTTAAAATAACATGCATAAGTTTAATAACTTTTCTTATGATAATTATACAAAAAAAGGATTCCTTAAGCCATACTCATTGAATTGTGGTCTTGCAATCAATATTAATGATACTGAACAGGTAATATAGATAATTTAAAACTAAATTACCCACCTACAATGACATTATGAAGCATTTAAAAACAAAAAGTAATAAACAAGCTTGCAATTTATAGTAAACACTATTTAAATCAGGACACTGCTGTTGACATGCTGGGGATCAATCAAATCAAAGTGAAATTTAAGATCTTCAATTAAGTAGGTAAGTGTCCCTTTCGATTATTTTTAGCTGACCTGCACAGGGTATTTCATAAAAATCGAATTTCCATCTTTATGATCTCTTTCAGCTAAGATTTAGTATGTCTTGTTCAAGCCTTTTATACAACAAATCCACAGCTTTAGCTTCAGTGCTTAGAACATCATATTTTTTTTTAAGCATGACAACGAAATTAGCTCTGCTGAAAATAGCTTCGTTTCCATACGGATGTTTTCTCCCCATTTAGCCATTTTTTTTTTCAATCATTGATATTATCCGCCTCTTTCTTCCTCTCCCTTACTCCAAGTACATATTTCCAGCCATGCTAAATATAACTTATCCATTTTTTGCTTGAGGAGTGCTCTACATAAAAGAAACAGATTTATTGCTCTTAGATACATGGATAGCATAGAGATTGTGAAGAGAACAGTGTTTCCTTTTTACAAGGTCATTATCAAAGTTCTGGAATGAACTATTGGTGGAGAGGGCAGTGAAACAAAGATGCAGTTGAGTGAGGACAAAAATTTTTAGAAAGACCCTCCTTCTAGAAAATCATCAAGATGACGTTTTGCAACTGCAGCAAATTCACAGGTAATGATGCCAAACGCTCTAATCATTACATCCTTTTGAGCTTCATCACAAGATGCAAAAATGGTAGAACTGCATATTCAGAGAGAGTGTAAATTTTTAAATCAGGCCAAAAAAGACTTGTATCATCTACTACACTGTTTAAAAAGGAGGCCTTCTTCTTTACATAAAGACCAAATAAGAACCAGTAATATTTAAGCACAATACAATAATTGCACCAACCAAAGTCAAAATAAAAGGTTTTTCATTTGATAACTCAAACTTTTTATTTTGAAGTTAGTATTTGATGGAAGAACCCCCAGATGAAAAATTACAAAGGAGTGCCGGGTATGTGAGAACCATTTCATTAGTGTTTGCACTGCAGTGGAGTAGCTCCATGGCCATTAAGCTTACAAGATCAAGCAAAATATAGTATTAAAAAAAAAACCAAGATATAAAGAAACAGCAATAAACAAAATATACCTAACACTTGGCTTGACTACAGGTATTCCACGTTTGCCCTTGTCTGCCGTTTACCCTCAGACAAGTTGGCTGTTGACAAGACAGAATTTATGGGAGATGGAGGAGATGGGCATCAATCACAAATTTAGCAGTCCTAGGTTGGATCTCTAAGCTCCACATTGCGTCAAAAGAAAAATCAAGGCTGGCACACTAATGTCTAAATGATGTTACCTAGAGAACTACCCTATCTTCCACATCCAAGATTTCACTTCACAACTAACTGGGAAATCAATTTTCTTCAATATAGACATAGTAAGGGAATACCACCAGATTGTTATGCAAACTAAAGACATACTGAAAACTACAATACTCATACCATTCAGCCTTTATGAATTCTTACTAATTGCTATTTGGCCTGAAAAATGCAGCTCCAACTTTTCAACACTTGATGGAGTTAATTCTCCAAGGAAATAATTGCATTTACATTTCAATTACAGTGTAGTTACGAGTTCCCCTAACAAGAACCCATCAAGGATGTTTGTTCTGTTTTAACTTGTCTAAATGATTTTGGATTAGTAATTAAACTTGAATGTCTGTTTGGTGAGAAAACCATAAGGGTCTAGGTCATCAGGTTTTAAAACTTGTTTCAATCCTATTGCCTTCAAACGATAAAGCCATTGAAGAATTCAAGGCACTTTAAACAACTAAAGGAGTGCAAGAATATCTTGGCATGATAAATTTTTACCTCCTCATGCTGCTGCTCTTCTTCACCCTCTTCATAATGCATCTAAGAAAGCAAAACCCAAGCAAATCAAATGGACAGAAGAAATGAATACAGCGCACAAACAAAGCGAAGGAGCTCTTGCCAGGGCTAGTAAGCTTAACCATTCCATGTCAGAGGCAGAAATCTCACTTACATCTGATGCTTCCAAGAAGGCAGTTGACACTGTTCTTGTTCATGTCAATGGATCACTGCCAACAAGCTAAACATAAGTGCACACCATACTTGCCTTTATCACCCCCGGGCAAATATACCCATAGAATGATTACATAGATCACTTAACCCTTTGCTGTATATATTAGGGAGCGGCCATTTTGAATGCTAAGTTCAGCTTCCTGGTAACACCATTGTTTGTTTACATTTTTTTTGGTCAGATGAGGGCTCTACAGGGAGGTTCTAGAAGATAATCTATAGTTAGGCCACTATTGATGTTAAAGCTATGAAATTTTGATAAGTTGCACAAAATTGAATGTGCTAAATAATGAAACTGATTTTGAAGAGTTTTCAGTACGTTTTAGTATTAATTTTTAAAATCATTTTTCTTCATTTTCATTTGAATCCCTTGATGCAAATCCACTAGAATCTAGAATGACAAAAAAAAAAAAAATTAAGAGACTGTACAGAGTGACACAAGTTCAGGAGGAAAAAAAAAGACATAGACATTGTAAATATAAAGGGAACAGTCCAACTTATTTTTCTTAGTCTTAGTTTTCATAATCCAAAACGTAACTTTCATAAACACTAACACACTAGGCCTACAAAATAAACTTCAAAAGAGATAGCGCTCAGCAGAAGCTAAAGGCGAAAAAAAAATCTATCCAAATCTTATTCACAATCACAGTTACACACATTATAAACATAAGATCAACCTGCTTTTTTTTTTTTTAACAAAGCATAACATTTTTAGGACACTAGCTCACAAAACTGAAATAATCTCATAAGCGAAATACATAAATCTAGCTTCCATCATCATTCTAGTGAAAGCACTTTGCATGCAAAGCAAAATATTCTTGATCTTCCATCTATTCATATTTATCTAGATGTAGAATCTAAGATTTATTTTTTTTGTTCTAAGTGAGCAAAACTAAGCTAGGCTATGTAGGAGCAGAATTGGGATGTGAACAGAGGCAAAGATCAGTGTGCAACTGTAACAACAAGAAACATCGAACCGATCTCTCATTTATAATTCAAAATTAACTTTTTAACTAGTTTTATTTTGTTTTATTTCTCCTATATCATAAGTTGTCCAAGCAGTGCATTCCCCCGGACTTAATATCTAGCCAAGATTCTAGATTCTCTGGAACTGGGGTCTAGATCTAGATATTTTCACGCCAACTTAGTTATACTCTTTCAATTAAGGATCGGGGCTGGTATCACTTAGAGTCAAAGTCTAGCTCAGTGTCGCTATCTGGAGATTCCATGGTCAATCAAAGATCAAAGAACATCACAAAGTCAGAGCAAGAAAAGCTATGTGTAGAGCTAGTCAGAACAAACGTAGCAAGACTGAGTGTTAGGGCTTCCCCGAGCTTTCTATGTCAGGGAATCCCGTTTTATTCTGGGCCGAAACTATTCAACTATATTTAGAATGTTGCAATTTTCTATTTTTAGATGGGATTCATCCTCGCTTTCGTCCAAAATAGAACCCTCAAACAAAGGGAAACCTCAAGACCGGATTTGGTCGGCTTAACCCATAGCCAGATATGTATAGCAAGGCCATTTTTGGCCGGGTTAAACAGAACGCTCGCTTCCATTTTAGGCCGGGTTTGGCTGGTTTACACAGCAAAGGGTTAAAGCAGCTCTCAAAGTCCACTTGCAAGGACCGAACTATATGACAAATATGCCTGGGTTCTCTTGGGCCTTAAAACTGTGCCAAAAGAAAATCTTGAGACCTTCTCTGCAAACTTATCTATGGAGAACCATTCACTGTTCCTGGTGAGTTAATCAACCCAAGACGCTTGCCACTGACCATTCAGAAAATTACACAAATCTTGGAAACATTTCACCACACATCACCACACATCACAACCTTCCCAAAAGACACATTTTGTCTTTATCAGTCATTATGACCACCAAGGTCCTTTGCAGCATCCCTAAGAGGGACTGTCATATTGTGAAAGAACATCGCTAGTCATGGTAGGTGGGTGAGAAGAAACTATCTCAATAGATAACCTCAAATGAACCCATGCGGATTTGACTAAATCTGTGTATGTTGCCCTGCCACCCTCCGTGGGAGGTCACCTGTCACCCTTAACTCTGAACAAGCAACTAGGCATTCATTGTGTCCTGTTATCATATTTGAAAAATACTGTGAAATGAACCCTTCTATTTCAGTGACTATGATGTCCATACTTGAGTGAGGTGTGTGGCACACATTGACTTAAGTTATAGCCCTTCCAAAAACAGTTAGATCTACAGCAAGACTTTTGGGCTTCCAGTTTTTTACTTTAAAATAAAGGTCAACTGCCCTGTTGGTCTCTTCGCCTGTTATAAAGTTGAATAATCCTTCTTATATAGTAATAACAGCCATAGACTTATTAAGTATAGTTCTAGCTCTATGTGTTTAATGATTTTGCTTGTCCAGTTCAAAAAAGGTTATGATTAGGGAACAAGAAAGCTAACTGGAAGCTAGTGATTGCCTGAATGGAAGTAGATGGTGAATGATGCAACTCCGTGAAACAAATGGAGAATTCCTTGACTGCTTTGCTGAAATACTAGAGAGTTCAAAAACTGGTTGGAAGAGGGGAAGAGGATGACTAAATCTGTAATGTGCAGAAACATTTCAACATGTACAACTTTGATACAATTCGAAATTTTAGAAATGAAATGAGAAACATTGTAAATGTAAACAAAGAATACATTAAAAATACAAAAGGCTGGTCAACTGCTTCAGAGAAAATAGAGTTACTTCTTTCATAACTTGCTGCCATTTACAAACTCTGTCCATTTGTTCATAGGTATTTCAACTGAATGGCTGGCAAGCTTCTTCAACAGATCACTTGGCACCCAGTGACTGGAATAGGCTGTGAAGAGAAACCAAATGATAAGCACATTCAACTTTTCTTATAAATCAAGACACATATTAGCAAAGACAGTGCAGACCCTTACTTTGAATTAGAAGGAAAGTAATTTCACTTTGCTTTTAATCATGAGAATCCAATGTATAGTATACAATTTTTAAAATAGACATGGAAACACCACAAGATGAATATTTCAGCTCTGACCATATATATGGTAAAAGAGATGGCACAATATCCAAATCGACAATAAACCCTGCAACTTTTTCAAATCAAACATCAAGTCCTATACTTGGCATACATGCTCTTGTGAATGTAAACAACAAAAACCATTGCTCATTGCCTTTACATTGTGGCATTGAAAAGCTTGTCCTTTACACATAAGATGGCTAAATGTCTTGTCTTTACATGTATTTATGCATAGCTCACAAATATCATTAAAAAGACAGAGAAAAACATGGAACTTATTTCTTACACTTCTAATCTGCTCTGCTTTTTTCACACCTCTCTTTTGGAGTTGCCTAACACGGAAGAGCTTTATGTTATGTACATAAGTATATCCCTTTAACTGCAACTTAGCTATGTACAACATATCTAATATCAAGTACAAAACCATTTATGCAGGGCTATACCTTCTGAGGCCAAGCCTTTACTAAAGCACAATGAGCCCTTGACAATGACAAAATGAATAGATTTAGATTTAATTTATATCTGATATAGAATCTAGAATTCTTCAAAGAACAAAACTTTTATTCTAGATTGAAATTTGAGCCACAACCTTATATTTGTAATATGGGTAATGAATTGGCAGAGGATAAGGGAGGGGGGGGGAGTGGTGGTGTAGGAAATTAAATGATTTGTCTTTTTCCAATACTTGTCATCACGGATCTCAACTCAAAATCTTAAAAACCACTGAACTTTTTGCGGAAGCATGAACACACCAAAAATAAAAACCAGTGCGCAAAATATTAGAGAGAAATACAAAAGACTATCAATTTCTTATATTTTATGTGTCAAACATTTGAAAAAAAAAAGAAATCTGAGAAAAACAAACACATCACATGAGTCTACCTTCAGAGCTGCTTTCATCAGATATAATGTTTAAGTGTGTGGGGAGTCCTCGTCTTACTTGGAACATTTTCTCCTCTTACAAGGAGGTTGTGTACCCTAACCCTAACCTTGGAAAAGGTAAAAACCATGGAAATCCACGGATCCGCAGAAGATTGAGATCACTGAATTAACTATCTGTATAGAGTGCTCTGTCAACTGTGCTTAAAGAGTGCACTGAGAAAATTAAGTTTTTGAAACTGTTAAGCTTTACAAAGCCCTTGAGTATGCTTAAAGCTAACTCATAAATCCAAATAGAAGGGCAAAAATACCACACTTGGAGAACAACTTGGTAGTTATAAAGGATCCAAAAGGACGTAAGTGTGTCGGTAAATAGTATAATACAGGGGCTAAAAAGAAATAGGCACATAACTTTATGATTATGGGACAAGGAAAAAAAAGAAAAAACACAACCATAAAACTAACGTATACACATTTCGCCTATAATGCCTCTTCATTAGAAATGTACAGAAGAAAATGACTCATAAATTATAAATTATAAATTGGGAGAGCTGAGCTCCGACCAGACAAATCCCCTCCTTGAGTCATTCCCTCCTTTTTCTCCTTATTTACTGTTTGAATCATTACTTAACTTTGCTTCTCTTAAGCATTTCCATATAAAAAAAAATGAAACATCATATTTTATCTTATTTGAACTTACGGAACTTTTCATGAAAGAAGCAAACTTTTTCAAATACTTTCTTCAAACCAACTTGTGAGGCATAGAACATAGGGCCACCTGCATAGCGTGGAAATGAGAAGCCGTATTGCCTGCAAAAATAATGACCATATGTAAGACAAACACAAAAAAGATAAAACTTTGGATAAGGGCATAAGTTTAAAAAAAATGTAAGTGGTTCAATGTTGAAAGAACACTGGAGTACAAAGAGGTCAAAAACAGATTTCTCAATACCACAAATTGCTCAAACTCATCTGTTTTCCCTCTGCTGATTCTCTCTTTGTTTCCTTAATATTTTCACTTTTTCATAAAAAAGTAGGCCTATTATGCAAAGAAAATATTAGGTTCACAAGAAATTTGACAGATTTTGACTTAAAAAAAAATCCTTTCTTACCAGATTAAATGTTAAATTTTGACTATTAATGGAACATAACTGTTGCTATTATTCTTTCAACAAATGTTTTCTGCCCCTCAGTCTCTCCAATTTGTCAAAAGATGCCATAGGCTTTGGGCTCTGGTCGCTAGTTAGAGATACTTCTCCACTCTCTCACTCTAATTTTGGCAAATCCAATACATCTGGTGCAAATTGTCTTTCAGCGCTGTAAAATCTAACTGTGGCTTAGACTTCAAAGGGGCCAATTATAAATTATAATTTCTGACCAACCTATTTGTGCAAGACATGGGGATTGATGATTGATAAACCCCTCTGAGCACACTTCTTGATCAATTAGTCAGTATATAATTGTAAAAAAAAGATGTTAGGTATTAGAAGAAGACCCCAAAACTGGTTGTTGGGAGGTCAGATAGATCAGGAGGTAAAGCTTTGGGCTGACAATAGTGAGGTTCGGTTTAATATCTTGATAGATCATCTCATGCTGGGTTGAGAAAATCTATCCTGGACTTCACAGACAGCCCCTGTCTTGGTATAGGATTATGTAGGAACATGTGATGGTTTCTCTCTTTCAACCGGAAGCTTATACTGAGCTTTCATTCAGAATTTAGAATAGAAGAAGGAGAGGAAGAGGAATAGCATTTGTAAGAGAAGTAGAAAATTGGGGAAAGCAAGAGGGGAGTAAGGAGGTGTGGAAGGAGAAGAAGGTGATATAATGGAGGATAAGAAAGAATAAAAGTGTAAAAGGAAGAAATCTGACGAAGGAGAAGAAAGTAGGAGAATAGCAGGGGAAGGAGATCAACTGTGAGCAGAGCAGGAAAATGACAAGATCAGGGCGAGAAAAAAAGGTAAGTAGAAATTGAGAGATTTTCTTGTGTTGAGAGAGAGAGTAGAAGGGAAGTAACAAGAACAGGGTGTCAATTGGGGGGAAGAGAGAGATGGGTCAATCATAATGAAGGGCAAATGTTTCTAAAGATATCTATGGAAAAGAGAGATGTTTAGAAAATATTTAATACTTTACCAAGTGATAAAAATGAAAACAAAAGATCATTTTTTTTTTTCTTTTGATTTTGTGATCCCATATGTATCTCTGATTTCTATAATGACTGCAACAAATAAGGAAGAAAATCAATTATGCCTTAACGTAATATGGTAATGCTTCTTGAATGTTCAAACACAGCTTTTTCAAACACATTGAAATTTCCCAAACTATTCAAGAAATTGTGTTGGACTTTTTGTAGAACAGAAACTATTTTATTTTGTAACAAATATGGACCACATAATTTTATACCAAATAACATCAATATCCTCTGGTTTCTCTGCCACTCTTTCTTCTAATACCCTGAAGCATTCATTCACAGCAGCAAAGAGACATCTCTCAATTACTTCCTGTTCATATTTGAATGAGAAAAGAAGAAGAAAAACAAAACAAATATACTACATGCATATTGTAAGTTTATATTTTAAAAAAGAATATCTTTTTCATCATACTACTTGATTATTTTTACAAACAAACTCACTTTAAAGGAAACATTTTGAATTTGGATAAAATAACATAGAGATCATCTCAAACCCTTTTGGCTCTGAAAAGTTCCATTAAAAACATGCAGTAGGAGAGTTTATGACAAAAAAAATACCTAAAAAACGTAAATATCCTTAAGCATTCAACAAAACTGGAAAGTCATGGTCCAACTGAAGAAACATTTTCCATTCAGAAAGGTAAAGCTTAAAAGTTTGATTAAAGCATTATAAGAGACTATATAATAGTTATTTCTTTGTTTCCATAATTGATATTTTAAGGCATATAACAATGTAGGTACACATTAATAAACTAAGAAAACCATAAATGCAGTCTATGATCTCAAGGTGATGTCCCATCCTCAGAATGAATGGGATCAGGAATGATTATTCCCTATTGGAAGAGCTTAAGTTAGAGACAGAAAGAGAAGATAGCATGGCTGCTTTTCAACCTCCACATTCAATTAAGAAACTCGATCATAGTTAGCAAGGATTGTGAAGATCAGAAACAAGCATAAAATTTGGTATAGGCATTTTTTTTTTTATTAACCATAGCTTTTATATCTAAGTATTTTTGTTGTTGTAATTACTGGAGTTTTATTTAACCTGAATTTATAATTGTTGATTTGAAATAAGTTCTGATCATTGCACAGATTCTTAGTCACTTTAAATGATCGCTCAAGAAACATATAATACCATTTTGTTAAAGGTGCAATTTTCAATCAGAAACAACTAATATATCAGGTATTAAGAATTAGTTTTCTATTTTGTCTAAAAAATCCCACAACTGTGAGCTATACAAATGATAAAAGTAATTGAAGGTAAAACAAAGAAAATCTTAGGTGCCATGCCTTATGGCAATGTTATTTCAGAATTTGATCATTGCTACAATTATGTTCGATAGTATAGTAATTTCATACAATTAGCATCATCCTCACGTTCTTTCACATTTGTAAGGAAACATATTGTTTATATGAATTGCTTGTGACCTGGTGAAAGGTTGATAGTTTTTTAAGAATTGCAAACATAAAATGATTTTCATTTGATGTCTACTTAAAGGAACTCTATATGGATCAAGAAACATACAAGGTTAGGACTCTGAAATTAAGAGAAATATTGGTAACTTCAAGAATTTTTGTCAGTTTTTAGAAATCTTCAGGAGGTGATATACAATAATGAAAATGAAAGACAGAAACAATTCATAGTTTATTCCACTCAAAAAGGAAAGAGAGAGGGATAGTTAATGATATATAGTGAATATGTGTGTGTGTGTGTGTGTGTGTGTCTTCAAGGATGACTTGCATAGGGTGGGGAAGAGGCAAGGGACCCTTAAGCTCTATCTTGAGGGAGGAGGAATATACCACACAACATCCCTCTAAGTTTTAGTACAAGCAAACCTGAGGTGGAACATTGCGTCTTTGAAGACCCATTTTACTACAGTGTACTAGGATCATGTCTGTAACATCAGAATCAGGCACAGGCCTGCGTTGACTGGAAGGGTCATACTTGTACCAGCCTTTTCCTGATAATGGTAGAATAATTATGGATGACCACAACTAATTAGGTATAGTAGGGTTGTAAGGATTACAGAATTAAGTTTCTTTGCTCTTTTCTGTTTTAATCAATAATTGGTGCCCTTATTTTGTGAAAGACACACAGCTCTTAGTTCAAGAGGTCCAAGATTTGAACCCTGCCATAGTAAATGGTTATTTTTTACAGATTATTTCCTCAACTCTCACAAGGGCAAAACAATTGTAAATCTTGTCAATATACTAGAGTAATGTGCTGTTATCTTACTATGAAACCTAAAACCGTGAACCTAGAAAATTAGGAACCCTAAAACTAGGGACGAGCGTTTAAAGAATTTAAATATTTTTTTTTCTGTATTTCATATCAGGTTGGTTTCCTTGATAATTGGGAACAAACTATAGTGAAGATCGAATGAAAATGATACATTTTTTTCGATGAACTAAAAATATCAACAATGGCTGATAAAAACAAATATTGTGTACTGGTAAACAATAAAATGACTAGTTGATTAGTCGCCCTTTCTTGTAGCTGCAACCAGCGTTCTCATCATACCTGGCAGGAATGAATCAGACTTTACATGTATCAATTGGTATCAATTTACACTTTCATTCTCATCTTGAGATTAACCTGAGTCTAGCTGGCCAACTCAAGATGGCTAGTTGGATCAACACCTGGCATAACTAGAATGAGACAAAGTTTGTGCAAGCAAACCCAAAACTATTTGCTTCATCTGATTGTTGCAGGTGAAGCTCAGTGAAATGAAGAACGAGGATAACATTATGACTAAAAAGATTAATACGAAATAACATGATGTGATTCAGCCCTCATTATAGCAGCAATCTAGAAATTTAGTAAAAGCCTTCCTTACTCTAAAGGACAAAAATTTTCCTGGCAATAGCAAGCTTCATAAAGTCATCAAAAGAAACACTGTCAAAGTAAGAAATAGTTACAAGCCTAGCTTCAAAAAGGCAATCATGAAAAACTAAAGACCCTTGCTACAAGAGAGCAGTAAAGAAAAGTCACCACAACATGAATAAAAATGTAACTGTAGAAAGAGAGAGGAATGCCTGCTAAATGGCAAGTCATTTACCTCGCTACTCTGACAGACTCAGCAAAAAGGCTCTGTGGGAGGCTCTTCTACATATATTATTAAAACACTTCTCATTATTTTTCAAATCAACACTAGAAGTTTTTAAAATTGATTTCCTCTCCTATCAAAGCTGTATTTATGGTGCATACATTCGTATACATCATTTAGGATTTAATAAGTGAGGTTTGCTATTTTGTAAGCAATTGTGAACAAGAATGGAAACTAGAAGAGCTCTAAAAAATGGACATATAAATATTCTTTTCAGCAATAAGTCTAGCTGCACATGTATCTGAAGATTGAAAGCAAAAGAGGAACTGAAAGCATACGATCATGAACAATTCAAAAAGAAATTACATATTAAGGCATTCTTCAAATTATGCATATTGTGATTCATAGCACAGCTCCATTATTTAGATCTTTGAAATTCATGTTAGGACGGTGACTTAATAGATGAGAAACAACATGCACTGTTTATATAGATTTACTCCTCACAAAACCTTACTGAAACAGAATCAACAATTATATTGTGGCTACACTGAGACTGACTCAATTTGAATACCATTATGAAATATGTGGCTAAGGCACTGACCTCATAACACTGAACCTAGGAGTTTCCTTCTCTTCTCTCTCTGTCTCCATTCATATTCAGCCTACCAAAGATTCTAATATCTCAACTTAAAAAACATTGAAATAACAAGATGATAGATAGAAAAAAAAAGAAGAGGGAAAGAACAAAATGTACTACAAATAAGACATAACAATAGAATGAAGATTGCCAATCAGTCCTTGAAAGACTGCATATAATCTAGTAGCATTTTGTTTATCTACAAACACATGAATTTCCAACAATTCTACTGGTTTTGTAACTCTGAAAGATTCCATCCTGCACTTAGAGCTACCTTCTTCCACAATCATACAGAATGTCCAAAAAAAAGATTACGTTGTGACATAATTCAAACTTTCAAATTTGTCTAAAAATCCTAAATGCACTCTTAACCTTTTTTCCAACATGACAACGTAAATTGGTTCATTCTAACAGCATTTCATTGCATTTTTTACTAACAAAATCTGATAAACCAAAGTGTTTTTTTTTTTTGCAAAGAACCTTGTTTTACTCAGTTGTATAGCTAAAAAGAAACCAAATCCAAAACAAAAGAAAACAAAAAGCAAAAAAAACTAAAAACTAGTATATAATGAAAACATTTTGACGATATTAGAATTATCATTATCTGAATTGCTTTAACTCAATTATATGCGTGCTGCTCTAGGAAACCATTTCAAATGGATCAGAAGTTCAAATCTCTTATTTTTTGTTCATACAAAGATTTCCTGAGTATCTCAGCTCAAAATGTACATGACATATGGTCTTTTTATTTAAAAAAAGATTCATATGTAAAAAAGATACGAATTAAAAAAGGAAATTAAGCAATGCAAACTTTATAGAATTATGTATATCTTACCTGTTTTTATCCCATAACGTCCCATCTGGAAGAGAGTATCACCCAAGGTTGAGACCCTCTCTCCATTATGATAACGTGTTTCAAGAGTCAATTTGAGACCAGCAGATTTGGCTACTTCTTGTCGAATTCTCCACCCAACATCAATCCCTTGAACACGAGTATTAAAGATTCCAAAAAAATAACAATATTTCAGAAAAGACAAGGATGATGTTCATATGCATGTGTGAGCTGCTTTTTACCATGCCATAAAAATCTACATGTATTGGATGTTAATCTAGTTTAATGTGCTCACAAGATGACTGTGGACATAGCATGTAGAGCTGGTTGTCACTTATGCAAATATTCTGAGTGTTTTTTCAAATACAATAGAGCCCTGAATTTGATTTGATTTCTTCATCATCTTGAAACCACCATTAGGAACAAGTTTCTGATATTCAAATCAAATTTTGATACCCTGATAAAAAAAAACAACTCTCAAGTAATATTCATTGCTCAAAAAATGAACTTCTATGCTGCTTTTTTGTTTGTTTTGAGGGCACAATTAGATCACTAGCACAAAAAATAACTCCAGCATTAATGATTCTCAAAAGATCTTTGCAATGGCATCTATTAATCATCCTCATATTCTGCTTTTGGTCAATTAAAAATTTCAGCCGAGTCACATCTATTGAAGCCACTTGGTTACAGGCAAGTTACCAAAAATCTAGATCATTTCAATTATCATTGTCATCTTTTTTTTTTTTAAAATAATGTTGCATTTTTCCTAGAGAGGTTTAAAACAAAAATAACATGATGTATATGGGAAGCAATATTTGAACTGAATGCCCATATACATATATTCATAATATTCTTCTAATTAAATCTGTGAGAACTTGATTTGGGTTAGCATTAGCCTTCATCTGGTTTGAATGAGTAGTTCTGGCCATGCCTCCTACTTGTTGGTTAAAGGATATGAGTCCTCACAATCATGGATTGCTGATTTGATGGAGAGGAGCAGTGAACAACTTTTTGAAGGCAACTCCTCATAAGACCCTTGGTCATGATCCCATCTAAATTTTTTTTCATCTCATATTTTTTTCCCAACACATATAAATTTGTGTGGAGAATTGTATGTTGATTGTGCAAGGTGAAAGACAAATGCACTATTTCTAAAACATTGAGCCAATGTCAAATTTTTAGGCATATTCCAAAATTCAGATTGCTATAAAATGGCACTTTGCTTGAAAATCATTTATTGTGAAGAAGAAACAAAAAGTGGGGTTTTTTTTTTTGGCTTTATCAATAGAAAAAAATGGTAAATTTCTGAACTAGGGCATTTTAAACAACATTATTTCTCATAACTGAGCAGCTTTAAACCACTTAAATGATTTGTAATAGTAAAAGAATAAGATCACACTTACCAGCTAAATCAGAGACTTTGAATGGTCCCATTGGCATTCCAAAATCTTCTAATACTTTGTCTATATCTTGTGGTAGACAGCCCTCTTCCACTAAAAAGTTGGCCTCAAAATAATAAAAATATTTTTAATGATCTTTTGTATTTTTTTTAAATATGTTTTCTCAAAGGCAAGTTTGTAGTTATTTTTTTAACATACACCAAAAATTCTTTTTAATTCATATTTTATGTCGTTTTCTTCACAACACATTAAAGAAATAAAATTTCCCCTCTCACAAACTTAAATGATCTTCAAATTACAATTTTTTAAAAACAAAGGGAATACTGATTAGATAATGTGATGCCCAGATTTTATCCCCCTAAGTCCATTATCCAGTTCATAGTTAGAGCACCTTAAAGTATAATAGTGATGAATAAAAATTTGGCATGGATGCTTAGTTTTTAAGCATTCATGAGTTATCTGTGTCATTGCACAATGAAATATGGCAGATTTGTTGGGTTCTGATGCTGATTATGGGAATGCAAATAAAGATATGTTTACGAGATGAAAATAAACTGAACATGGCTTAAGTGGTGCAATCAAATAATATTATATAAATGATGATGGCAGAGTTGTGTGGCTTCAATTTGATAAGAGTTGTGACTTCAAATGTTCATTTGATGGAATAAACAAATTAATTTTAAGTCAATTCAAGTAGTTAAAAGCAAGCCATCATAATGTTAGATTTGACATATCAAGGATTTTCAATGTTGACACAAGCAAATTGTCATAAATAAAACAATTGCTATTGATCATCATTAGAGATGTAATTTTACCTCAGCCCCAAAGCAGTGATGAGTCCTGTTACCAACAAATCCATAGGATGTCTTAACTAATACAGCTATCTGGAAAAAAGAAAATAATCAAGCAACAGAAAAGGAGATTAAGATGCATTCAGTGTTATGTCATAAATAAATTTTTGTCCTTCAACTTGTGACAATAAAGAAAATTCACATTGTAGTATATCATGTAAGCTTTTAAATCCAGTATGAGATCGAGAGTATCTAGCAGTTAACTTAGTAAATACAATGTAATATGTATTAAGCTTGTACATTGCAGTCTTAGCAGTCAGAGGAAGAAGATCACGGGACTTTTATGTAAGATGGCACTTGTCTGCTAGAATCACTAGAGCAACCTTAGATTTTCGGAATAAAGACTCCTTTAACTTGAACTACATCTTCCGACTTCTTTTCTGTGTATGTACAAAACACCACAGAACTTGGTGACGAGGTAATTATCACTTAGATCTAATATCTAAGCACTGAATCCAAGTGCGCAAGGCACAGGCATACATTAGATCTATCCGTTCCTGACTGTAGACTATGCCTACGCCAGACTAGACTGGATCTACTCCTGGATCTAAGAATCAAAATCTAGATTTCAGATATCTGGAGTTTGTTACACGAGTGAGCTGTACTCTGTAACCTTATTCTACCATCTGTATGGATGCCACTGCAGGACAAAGAACAATGGCGTCAAATATTTACTTTGAGCCCTTCAACCAATCTAAAGATGATATTGAGAGCTATATCGAAAGATTTGTGTGCTTGGTAACTGCCAAGGAGCTGCCTGCAGATAAAGTCCCAGCTGTGTTCCTAAGTTCAGTAGGTCCTGAGATATATAAATTACTGAAGAATTCGACGCGCCTGATAAGCCGGTTTCACTCTCCTTTGACGCCCTAACAGATAAATTGAAGAAACATTTGGCTCCTAAGCCACTTATCATCGCTGAAACGTATAAATTTCACTCAAGAAAGCAAAGAGAGGGGGAGAGTGCTGCTGATTATGCAGCTGACCTTCGCCGCCTTGCTATGTCCTGTGATTTCGCTGACTTTCTCGACCGAGCCCTTGGAGATAAATTTGTTTGCGGCATTAGTAACGAATCGGCGATTCAAAGGCTCCTTAAAGCTGAAGGCAGCACCTTCAAAGAGGTCGCCGATATTGCCACCCAGATAGAGATAGCTGAGAAACAAACGGCCTCCATTCAAAGACACTGTGCAGTAGCAGCAGTCCACCAGAAGACCGTCAAGACGACAGTTTTCAAGGGAGCCAAGCCGACCTGCTATAGATGTGGAGGAGAGCACACTGCGGACAGATGTAGATTTATAAAGGCAAGCTGCCGGGCCTGTGGTAAAGTCGGTCACATAGCCAGAGCCTGTAGAACGACTAAAAGCAAATCACAACCAGTTCCTGCTAACACTAACAGAAGGCAGCATCGGAAGCAAATTCACGCTATTCACCAAGAGGCCAAAGGTGAGCCAGAGGACTGCGAATACCTCTATGCGACAACCTCAGCCACAAATCATTCCCACACCAGGGCAGGGGTGACCGTACCACTGAAAATCCAAAATGTGGGCTTGGACTTCCTCATCGATACGGGAGCCAGCAGAACTCTAATACCAGAAGAAGTCCTGAGAAAGAACAACATCACCCTGGAGATCAAACCATGCTCTATCCAGTTTAAGGGTTACAGAGGTCAAGATATTCCAGAAAGAACACTTTTGACAGGAAATCATTGTCGTAGATGTGAAAGAACAGATGCCCATCCTTGGAAGGAACTGGCTAAAGGTAATCATTTGGACTGGCAAAACATTTTTGCTCTTTCCTCGAAACCAAATGAATTGTTGAGATGTTTGCTTGATGAATACAGAGAGACAGTGTTTCGGGATGAATTAGGAATGATGACAGGTTTCCAGGCAACAATCAAAATGAAGGAGAATGCACAGCCAAAGTTTTACCGTCCTCGACAGGTCCCTTTTGCAATCAAAGACCGCGTTGGGGAGGAGCTGCAGCGCTTGAAAAATCAAGGCGTTATCAGCAAGGTTGTAACAAGTGACTGGGCAGCACCGGTAGTAGTAGTGATGGATCAACAGAGGAAGAAATTAAGACTCTGTGGAGACTACAAGGTGACAATCAATCCCCAACTGAATGTTGACCAGCATCCCCTACAGACCCAGCAAGATCTTTTTGCCCATCTCAGTGGCCAAAAATATTTCACCAAAATAGACCTTAAACAGGCCTATCAGCAGATGATAGTGGAGGAGAACTCTAAAAAGTATCTCACGATCAATACTCACAAAGGCCTCTACCAGGTAAATCGACTAGCCTTTGGTGTAGCCAGCGCTCCGGCAATTTTCCAATCTGCAATGGACCAGATTCTCCAAGGCATCCCTGGTATACTATGTTACCTAGATGATATTCTTGTCACCTCCACAGATAAGGCTCAGCATCTAGAGCGCCTGCGTGCTGTTTTTGAGCAACTTAAACAGCATGGACTCACTCTCAAGAAAGAGAAATGCAAATTCACGACTGACAGTGTCACTTACCTGGGGCACGTCATTGACGAAAAGGGTGTACATCCTACACAAGACAAGGTGGAAGCAATAACCAGTGCAGCGCCACCCTCAAATGTAACCCAGCTCCGATCCTTCCTGGGACTCGTCCAGTATTATGCCAAGTTTCTGCCAAATCTGGCATCCGTTATGGAACCACTTTATCAGCTGCTGCGCAAGGAAGTTGGCTGGGAGTGGAACAGCCAATGCCAGAAGGCTTTTGACACAGTCAAAATTATGCTTGCCTCACCCCCTGTATTGGCTCACTACGATGTGACACTCCCCATCAAGATTGCAAGCGATGCATCGGCCTATGGGTTGGGTGCTGTGTTGTCGCACGTTACAGAGGAAGGGGAGAGACCTGTCGGCTTCATCTCAAGGAGCTTAACACCATCTGAGAAGAACTACTCTCAGATTGAAAAAGAAACCTTATCAATAATATTTGCTATAGAGAAGTTCAACCAGTACATCTATGGGAGGAAATTTGTGTTGGTGACAGACCACAAGCCACTGATAACTCTGTTTGGTCCAAAGAAGGGAGTCCCTGCAGTGGCAGCTGCTTGACTGCAACGTTGGGCGTTGAAATGGTCAGCTTATCAGTATGACATAGAGTTCCACCGTACTCAAGATATGGAAATGCCGATGCACTTTCACGCATTCCACCTCAGATCACAGTTTCCTCAACTCCATCTGATGTTCCAGTGTTCTACAATACAGTCTTGGAAGATCTTCCTATCACTCCAAATGAAATTCGAAGCGATACAAGACGAGATCCGGTGCTATCCAAAGTCTTGTATTTTACTCTGAAAGGTTGGCCAGCAAAAGAATCCAACCCTGTCATCATGCCATTCTTCAGAAAAAGGGTGGAGATTTCAACAGAATTTGGCTGCCTCCTCTGAGGTTCCCGGGTTATAGTCCCATCAAAACTGCAACATCGGATCATCAACGAGCTACATGAAGCACATCCAGGTATGGTGCGTATGAAAGCTCTGGCACGTAGCTATGTGTGGTGGCCAGGCCTGGATGATGACATAGTCCAAGAGGTGAGAGACTGTCTCAACTGCCAGCAAACGCAGCGCCAGTCACCATCTGCTGCACTGCATCCGTGGAAATGGTGTATGCGGCCATTTCAAAGAGTTCACATTGACTTCGCGGGGAAAGATGGCAAGAACTACTTTGTGGCTGTGGACAGTTTCAGCAAATGGCCAGAGATCGCTGTTATGAATACGACGAATACTGAGAGCGACTTTCGCGCGTTTTGGCCTGCCGGAAGAAATTGTTTCAGACAACAGTCCGCAATTTATTTCCGAATAATTTGCCACATTTCTACAAAAGAATGGAGTGAAGCATACTAAAACACCAAGATATCACCCTGCTTCCAATGGTCTGAACGTATGGTTCAAGAACTGAAGTCAGCGCTTAACAAAGGCCAGGATTTACAAAGATTCCTTATGGCCTACAGGAATACTCCACACTCAACTACTGGATGTTGCCCTGCAGAAATGTTCCTGAAACATAAAATCCGCACGCGCCTCAGTTCATTGAAACCAAATCTGGCTACTCACGTAGAGAAACAGCAAGAAGCCAGCATCAAGTTTCACGACAGGGACACTAAAACAGTCCGGTCCTTTCTACCTGGTGATTTTGTGCTGTTGAGAAACTTCAGGGGCTCTACCAAGTGGGTACCTGCAACCATCCTGCAACGCCAAGGTCCCATGACCTATATCGTACGTCATGGGCATCGTGAGATTGTGGTGCATTTGAACCACCTCAAACCAGCATCCGCAGAGGAGCGGAATCCACCTTCGCCTGTTCCAGATGTTGAACCGCAGTTGATACGCCAGCAAAACAACCCAACAATGTCTACGGGCACTGGAAGAGTTCCACCTGACGGCACATCATCTCTGCATGGTGGCACACCGCCTCAGGTGCCTCCAAATCTTCAGGTTGAGCCCACAAGCTCACGACCTCACATTCTCTCTGACAACGTGTCTGCGAGAGAACTACACTTTAAAACCAAGAGTGGTCGTGTTGTGAAACCGCCAAACAAATTAGAACTATGAAAATTATTGGCAACTGCAGCGACCACAAACACTTACATATACACTTAGTCGCATTTTAGACACTAAACTTAAGCCCATATGGCCATGATCTCCACTCGCGAGATTTTCTCTATTTTCCTGTCTTGACAAGATAAAGGATGTAGTTAGCTCACACATACACTGATTCATACTCATCACGATCTTCACTATCAACGCACGATATTGATGGACTATGCTTTATTATTAATGTATTCTTGAATTAATAATAATAAATTTTAAACATCATGATTGGTAGTTGCATCTATTGCTCAATATATGAAGAGCCTTAAGAAGTAAACTGAGATTTACATATTTTTTTTTCTTGCAACAGTAAGAAAAACTTAATATGTTAATACAGCTATTTCATAAAAGTAATGACACATCAGCTTGGCTTGATAATGTCTATATTATAATAATATAAAAGGATACATTTTTATCTAAGAGTGGGGGAGTGTAGTATATCATGTAAGCTTTTCAATCCAGTATGAGATCGAGAGTATCTAGCAGTTAACTTAGTAAATACAATGTAATATGTATTAAACTTGTACATCGCAGTCTTAGCAGTCAGAGGAAGAAGATCACAGGACTTTTATGTAAGATGGCACTTGTCTGCTAGAATCACTAGAGCAACCTTAGATTTTCGGAATAAAGACTCCTTTAACTTGAACTACGTCTTCCGAATTCTTTTCTGTGTATGTACAAAACACCACACACATGTCTTAGTTTTGTGCAGGGTATTTGAAGAGGTGTCATCCATAACTTTAATTAAAGCAAAGTGGATTCTTTCAATATTTGCAGAAAAATTGCTATTAGATATATCCATAAAGGTGTTTCCTGGTTTGTGTTCTCGTAAGCCAATTCATGGCCCCATTCAATTTGATAGCCGGTTTTAATTATAAATCGATTGTGCAGAAGGTAACTGTCAGGTGGAGTCTGATATTCTTAATTTCCTCTTTAGTTGCTTCCAACTCCTGTTTTATTTTTTAAAGAAGTCAGTAAGCGATAAAAATAAATAAAATAAAGAATCTGCAATATCTTAACCTCAAAGAGCTTAGATATGAATTTAGTTCTTTCCTGCCTTTTCATTTGTTACATGTTTTGTTAAATTATGACTTGTCTATGTGAATGTGCACCTCCAAACATCTTACATGTTTGCTTCTTTTCTATTTTTTTTTTTTAGAAAAGTCATGTTTGCATTTCACCCATGGATTCATATCTCACTGATATATTGATCTCATAGTTAATGTGCTATTTTTCGTTTTGCATATGAGATATAGCTCCTTCACCTTCTGTTCACTTCTTTGCTAAAAAGACTTTCTTTCATTATTTCATTTCCACCAAAGATAGTTTTGTCCAGTATAATCTTATAAATTTGCACTGTTATGCCAAATACTTTTGGTGAGTTAGATAATTCTCAAATAGCCTAGTAGAATTTTTAGGACCTTTTCTCTCTCTAGTTTTCTAAATTTATGAGTACCTAAAATTAGTTTGGCAATAAAGATTATATAATCAGTATTAGCTTTTGATGTCCGGCAATTTTGAGTAAGATTTTGAAAGTTGCACAAAGACGCAAAAGTTTATATTCAGACAGAAAGTATTAGAGAAAGAAATGATATTGATGTGAGTATGACTTCGTCTTAAAAGAAAATGTTAATAAGATACTGCTTGCATTTATCTTTGACATATTGTTTGCCGACTTATATCACCTTCATCTCATTATTCTCTGGAGAAAAACCTTAAGTATGCTGTTCTAGCCTCAAAATTCATTAATCATTAATAGGAAGATGTGGGCTTTTAAATTCACTTTTAAACCCCTAGACATAAGTCCTCTGATTTCAATTATGAAAACATTTTACGTTTATCTATAAATTTCTTCTAAACTTCATCTTTTAACTTACGTATTAAGTTTTTCACTAAAATATCACTTTATACTAATGATAATTAAAATAAAATGCCATAACACTACAAAATTGGTGATAAAGACCAATGATTAGTAGTCATAATGGTTCCTGGGTCAAAACTGACCTTTCCAAGTCGCCTACCAAATTCCATTACTGTGGCAACAGTTGCTGGAGAAGTTTTGGTTCCATAAACATTTTCCATCAGTTTCATTATGAATGCCGGTGCAAAAAAGTGGGTACCAGCTACTTTGTCTGGTCTATTTGTTGCAGAGGCTATCTGTTGATTGAGAAGTAAGAAACATCAATGACTGAAATGCTATTCTTATCATTATGTATATCATTTGGTCTCAATAAGTTACATGTAGCTATTTTGACACTTAAAGATTTTAAGATTTAAAAAAATGCTTCTCACTGAGTTCTCAATGTTAAAAGCCGTATGAGATTGTCAAAGACTTTTTAGTTTTGTTGATCTTATGAGATCTTTACAAAAGATGGCTGTGTTTTTTAATTCCTTCTTAATCCTTTATGATGAATGCGGAATGGATATCTCTGCATTATTCATAACTGATGATAGTAGTGTATCATTTCTTTACATCAAGCTGAAAATTTGAAAGCAAGCAAAGCAATGAACTATTTTTCAAATTGTGCAAAGTGAGAAATTATCACGTTGATTATCTTCAAAAAGGCACATTAAGCCATGATGGGAAGCTTGGATCTGATTTGTTAAGACATTATCCTTTATCAAAAATGGAAGTATCGGATTTTGAAACAAAAGATTGCAAAAATCATCTACACTACATAAGCAAATAGATTGAACAAGCAGAATTCAGTCTTATCTTTTTTTTTTCATTATGAGGCACATATCATGTTTTAAGGTGGGACTGTTCGATTGTTTTCAGAGCAATTGATAAAATTACATGAAAGACTGAAATTTGAATAGTCTTTAAGACAAAACTAAAAAAGTGGTATTTGATAGAGCAGTGTTTTTGTAATTGTCCAGCTTTAGTGTTTCTTTTCTAAATTGCAAAATGTGAAAAATGAGTTTTGCACAGGATACCAATTCTTGAGCTTTCTATTCGCCATATATTCTCTTAGTGGGAAGTCCAATAAGAAAAAGAGGGGTCAGTTGTGATGTCTTGTCCTATAGTTATAGAATTGATATCTTACGGTGTGAAGCCAAGTCTGCAGTTAGTGTTAAGGTTGGTTTGTTTGGTATGTATCTAATAAAATGAAGTCATTATCTGTAGTCCGTCTTTTCTTTTCTCTTGAATTATTTTGCTACAATTGGGGTTGAGAGAGACAGAGAGAGAGAGAGAGGGGGGGAGAGAGAGAGAGAAAGAGAGGGAGAAAGAGAGAGAGATGGGAGAGAGAGACAGAGAGTGGTAGCCTGGTCTTTATATCACTTATTTCTCTCCTGCTCTTTTCTCTTTTAGGATAAAAACTTCTTCTTCACTTGGGATATTGCTATCTACATTTGGATCCAGAGAGACATGCCCAAATTTAATTCAATTCATGTAGGAAAAAACAAACAAAACCACCCATTCTCGGCTGGGGTTTCATGTAACCTGAGAATTGTAATAAATCATCACATTCACATAGCCATATATAACTTACACCAAAAGAGTTTGTTTGATCCAAGAGTGACTTACTGTTCAAAAGCATTAGTTAGATAGGAACATGGGTTGATGCTTTTCTGACAGTATTTTATTCCATCTTTCTTTATTCAAAAATCTACCTTTCCTTCTCTTCTTTCGATTAGAACAAATATGAAAGTATCAAAGTCAACAAAAGAACACATATCACTCACTTAACAAATTTTGAAGCTTTCAATAATATTTATGTTCTTTTTTCATGGGAAAGTAAAAAGCTACAATATTTATTTATTACTAAGTGCACAATATTCCCAGTTGCTCTGTTATGTGCACTTTTATATAATTTGGACTTGGGATACAGCAAAGGGATTCTCTGCTTCACAGTAAACTGAGATGAAAAAGAAGGATCAGACCTAAAAATTGTCTTTTATTGTCAACTTCAAAATAAATAATCTCTATTTTGCCCACATTTATTGCTTTGAAAGGACATAGAATTATTTAAACCAAATCAGTTTCGATATAACATGCCAACTGCTAAAAGGAGTGAAAGTTTTGAAAACTAATGTAAATCCTGCATGACTTATATTTTGATCCGTAATAAGTGGCACTTTACAGAAAAAGATGAACTTCTTTCCGTTGCAACATGTACCTTGTCAATATCCAAAGTTGATGTGTTTGAACAGAGGAGAGTTGAGGGTTTACACACTTTGTCTAGTTGAGCAAAAATCTCCCTTTTAAGTTCAAGATTTTCATACACAGCTTCAATAACCTGTCACATAGATTTTGATAAAGAAAAATATATTTCAAAATGATTTAGAAAGTCAAAGAGTTTCATATTACCGTTTTAAGCTATACTTATGGAAGATTTAAGACTTTAAAACTATGACTATAAATGACTAACACCTTTTGCATAGGCTTTAAACTCAAAAATTTCTATTTTGTTTTACAGAAATATTATTATTTATAATCATGTGACTAGAAAGCATTTTTCCCTTCATCTATCAGTTCAGATTGTAGTAGTCCATGAATTAACTTTATTGCCCTTCCATCTTTTCTATTATATGCTCTTGGACAAAAAAGTAGACCTCTGAAAATGGATTCAATTTCGCTTCTATGCAGTATATAGATTCAAAGATACAAAATAATTTTGAAAACCATAAAGGCAGAGCATGAAAGAAAATTACATACCATATCAACATTGGAAAGTTTGTCTAAAGTAGAGGTTCCTTTCAGAATTGCCAAACATTGTTCTTTTTGCTCCGATGTCATTCGGTTTAATTTCACACTGCCATCAAGGATTCCAGATATGGTCTTCATGGCCTTTTCTAACATCTGTAAAGTATATGTCAATATCAATGCATAGAAAGCATTTAGTAATTAAAATCAGTTACATTTAGTAGTATAATTATACATATATATATATATATATATATATATATTAAAACTGTATATATATATATATATATATATATTTCATCGATAAAACTGTTTTCATTGACTCAATATCCCTCAATGAAAAGAGAGTATGGAGCTAAAAAAATAAAACTAAAAACAATTGTAGAAGGACATTTTAGTTATATAGTACAGGTCTTTATGAGTCTTATTATATGAAAACTTTGATTTTATCAACTGAGGTGAGTTTTAGAAATACGGAAAAAACCCTACTCTTATTACTCTTCTCATTTTACGAATGGATGATGGTACAATATTTTTCTTCAAAATTACTCACGGCAAGCTAACTCTTCCACATAACTTTGCCTGAAACTACTTATGTTGAAATGTAGCATTTCTAGCAATTTGATAATAAAGTAAACATAAATAGATATTTTCTTCACAAAATGTTATCTTTTGTTATTTTGTTTCATTTCATATCTTTGATTAAAAGTGACATGCCGAAAGTGCAGCTTGATTTACAAGGCTTCATAATTATCATTCTTTAGAATGCAGAATAATTTCTTTCACCTATTCGGACTGTTCTGCATCCCTTTGAAATCCTTCTTTTTGTTGGTGTATGTACAACCACATCTTCCAATGGAAAACAAAGGATAAAGATTGATTTTGAAAATCCTTCCCAAGTGGGACCATAAGGAAATTCATATCCAAACTACTGAGGGTATTCAGAAATGCAATAAAGAGTGATGGTAAATGTTCTCCTGTTCCAAAGTCTTTTGAACCTACTACATAAGCTTACCAACCTTTTTGTTTTTTTCAACCAGAATGACTGGCACGCCAGCTCTTATCAGACAAACAGCAATGCCAGATCCCATAGTGCCTGCACCAATTACACCTGCAGTCTCTATTCTACTTGGCTTGGTGTTATGTACAGATGCACCACATGGGAGTCTCCACTGAAATGCCGCAATAAGATATGAATTACAAATGCACTACAAAATTCAAAAACCTAACACAGGTGCTTTGTACAATATTGAAAGTCCTTGAAGTAATGTTGCTGCTTAGAAAAAAAAATTGAATTTGAATATAAGGGTTTCTGTCATTGCACAGAAAGCCTCATAAAAATAAAAGGAGGAGAGATAAGGAAAAGAAAACAATCTTAATTTAACAATTGCAACTTATTATTTAAGTGATGAAACAAAATGTTAAAATATTGCAAAACAAATGAACAGATGCTGCCGCAATAAAAGGAAAAAAAAATGAAAACCAAAATTTAGCTATTGCCAGCAAAACAAAAACACCTTAGGTGCAGATCGGTCAGCAAAAAAGGAATACTGCAAAGCAGTCGACTGATAACCAGTCATGAGTTCCATAATAAGCCTTTGTTCCTCTTCAACAGCCTTATCAAATGACATTCTGACTGAATTCCTCACAGACTTCAAGCAGTACTGAAACAAACAAAACATATCATATACAGGGCACAGGAACCAAAATTTAAAAAAAAATGGCACTCGATCATGAAGAAAAAAAAAAAGCAAAACAATGTATAGTCCTTGAACAACAAAATTGTTCACATTAATAATGTCATTAGTTGTTTTTTTTTTTGTTTTTTTTTATATAAATTTTGAAAAACCTTGCTCTTTTGTAATGAAAATTGTTGCAAGAGAATTTAAGATATATTTAAGAGGGCAAAATATATTTAAAAAGAGATTTACAATTGATAAATATGTACTCTCACCTTGATCTCAACAGAATCTCATTCCTTTCATATTGAGGTTACTTAAATGTTGGAAATAGGAGAATAATAAAATTATTTTTTGCTATAAGTGCTTTTTACAGGAGCATCAACTTTGAGATTTTATTTGAGAAAAAACTGCAAAAATTTGTATTGGTGTCTGAGCCCTCTCCATAATCAATCCCAGCCACTATTTTTTCACTAAGTGGGCTTGGTAATAAATTTAATTTTCAAAATTATGTCCAAAGGGTAAAAACTAGAAATCTTCTGGGGAATGTATTGCTCTGAAATAGCATATTATGCCCACCTCATACATATTTAAAGAAAATTTTCTGAGAGAGTAGACTTATTTATAAAGTCATGACAAACAGCAAGCAATAAGTTCTATGAAAAGACTTACGATTGGGGCAATCTGTCCTCTAGATTTCCTTTTTACTTGAGCAAGGGCAACTGAAAAAATTGATATGACATGACTCTTAATAAGATTAGATTTTATATATGAAGACAATTACCAGGATATACGTCATTATCTCAGTGGTAGGGCAACAAACTTGGGTCCAGAGTTTGAATCTCACAAGGGCCAATTGTGAAGAGATTATAGTAGCAAGTCAGCCTTTCCTACCTAATAAGAGTCATATTCTGCAAATAAAGGGCTATTCCCCTAGATAATAGTCAAAGAATAGTTGATCATAATGCTATTTGTTTCACCAAAAATTGTTGAGATTCATAAGTTTTATAATGAGAATGGCTTTTTGAAAAATATTTTGTAATCAATTTTTTTCCCCATTACCTTATTTGCTGTCTTATTTTTCTCCATGACAATATTTCAATTATAAAATATTTGTAATCAGAAATAAAAATTAATTTAGAAAAAAATTTAATGTCTAGGAACTATATAAAACCAACCTTTGAAATGCTGCCAAACAACAGCCAAACTAAATTATTACTTCTGCAAGTTAAACGAGCCCATCGCAATGAAAAGAAAGTAAGGATACATTTAACTGTAAAAACTATCACACTTAGAAAATATTCAAATCTGTGTTCTTTTCTTGGATTTTTTTCATACAAAAACTGATTCACTAATAATGGCCTCATGATAAATTTGATGTAATTTGGCTGAATTTTCTAGTTTTGAGTAAGACTTTGCTCACATCTCTGAACTGATTGCACACATTACAAGTTTGACCTCCTTATGGGTTTGAAACTTCATTTTATTCAGCACCTTTCACCAACAATATCTTATTTTTATCTCTGCAGTGAAAGTGTCCACTTTTGTCATCACTGTGTCATGCTGTGTAGCTTGTCCAGGTCTAATTTTATCTTTAGCCTAAAACTTTCATTTTGGAGCATTTTCAGAGAGTTGTTTAGTGATACTGGGAGTGTTACTCTGTCTTTATTGTCCACAAAAAAGGAGTTCATGGTGACATTGGGGCTGGAACACATGAATCCCTTTTTACAGGGCTCCAGCTGGATTCAAGAATTTTGAGGGAGAGAGGAATATCCTCACATTTCTTGTTTAATGATTGGTTTGAAATTTTTCTTAGATAATGGATCCCAAGAACTCTTTAGGCTGTTTCCTATAGAAAAGGACAAGTTTTTCCTCATGTGTTTTTGTTAGTGCCCACAGTTGTATAAGAGTATGGAACTTATCAAGGAGCAGCAAAATTTGATTCTTGTACTTTTTTTTTATCTTGCCTCCGCTATTTCATATATTTGCTACTTGGTTCAATGTTACACTTGACAGGCGTTCCTATGTTTTATGTGCTGCTGAGAAGTGATTTTACTTTCTTTTTTGTTTTTATTTCCTTAAAATCTTTTTCTTATCTGTGTGTGTTTTGTTTAATCAACCTTGATTTTAGGGGTGTAGTTTCCAATGATAACTCCTAGTTCTAAGCTAGTTGTTTCCTATTAAATCAATATTGCCAGCATATATAATTTCTGGAGGGAATGTTTGCTGGTGAGCAGTTTGTGCCTCTCTTACATCTTTAAGTGCCTTTCCTAAGTATGCTATAAAAACTAGAGGGCTTAGCTGCCTTGCTGTGTGTTGTTGTAAATGGTTTTTTGGTTATCGCAGCTGTTCACATTCATATCTTATATGCAGGAATTGGGAAATGCACAGTATTTTGAACAGGCTGTTTTTGCTTGTGATATCAAATGCAGCAGACATGTCTATCCCTGATTATGTTTAAACATAGTTGGTTCAAATTTAGAACTTTGGTTTTAAGCCATCGGTGAGCCCATACTACATCTGATGTGCTGCAGTTTGGTCTGAAACTGCTTTGACTGTGAGAGATACAATTTTTTACCTTTGTTTGAATGCGAATGACATCTATAATGAAAAGTAATAATGGGATAGTTTCATATGGTCGTGGATTGCAGATTATGAGGTAATCACTTGAGTTTGGGTAACGTTATCAGCAGTCCTTCATTGATTATAAGATGTTTGTGTAGCTCTAATGTTAAATTTAAGATGCTTGTGACTTGGTCATCTATTATGTTGAGTGCATATTATAGGCATTCATTGCATATGTTGTCAACCCCAGGCGCCCGCTCACTGTTTAGCCTATTGATGCTGTTCCCGACTTCTCTAGCATTTATGGGATTGTAGAGCTTTTTGGCTTTCCTGCAGAAAGGTTGAATATCATTTATGTTTTCATCTATGAATCTGTCTTTAAAGCAGTGTGTGATGATGGCTTGTAGTCCCTCAGGTTGATATTTTTACTGCCCCCTCTCTTGTTGTTTTAACAATGTCTTTTACCAGCTCATCCAGACATTCAATTTTAAACTCTTTTGTTTTTTACATTATTTGGCAAAGAGCAATGTGACGTAAAACTCTTTACAACAGATGAGTCTTTCCAGCCTATCACACATCTGTTCCCTCATCTCAGTGAAAAACCAAGTAAGATATGAGTGGTCATCCATGCATAAACAAACAGAAATCAATGTTGCAGGTGAATTCTAGGAATTGATCTTGAAAAAGATGTGATGTAGCAGTCCATTTTAATTTTCACAAAATTGAATATGAACTTTAAAGGATTGACCTACATAATTCTCAATTATATACCACCTGTCTGCATCCTCTTTTATTTTTTAAATTATTTAACTTAGCAATTGTAATGATTCATATGTATTTTTATCAGTGCCCCAGTTTTTTGTATATCCATTGGCAAATTTCCTTTGGTACAGAACAGACTGGTCACTCAGGTCTGTTTAGCCGATTTTATTTACTTTAAAATTCAATTTAAAAGGAGAGGAGTGGGAAAAAAAGGATGAACTATACTTCTCTGAGAGGTATAGAAGCAAGTTCTAAGACAAGTTTCTTAAATCCCGAAAGGGCAAACATTTTAATCATCTTTACTCCAAGCATATCCTGATCTCTTCTAAACACTACCTTACTTTAGGGTCTACAGTTCTAACGGATGAGTTTGTTTAAATCTGAGATCCTAGAGGAGTACATCAATTCAAGATAAAAGAATTCCTGAAAAAAAAAAACCCAATAACAATAGGTTTTTTTAATTCTATATCCACCATCATGTCAAAGCTTAAAGTCCTAGTCCTACATCTAGAAAAAAAAGTCATGTAAAAGTTATTCCTCTTATGGTTTCAAGAACATCATGCTCTATAATTCACTCATGTGCCTTCAAGTTGACAAATATGTGAGATCAAAGATTCAAAGACTAAAAATGGAAACTGATACAATCCCAAAAATTTATGTCCCTTTCTGTCCAATGTTAGAGAACAAGAACATGCAAGTAAGACTGAAATAATTAACAATCTTTTTCAGAAAGGGCTATGTTGTGTTAAAATTCAGTGAAGACTCCAACAGCCTAAACCATTATAAAGGTATGTGCTAAAATTTTTCTTGCAGAATATGTATTTGGCATTTAAAGCATTTTATCTTATTTTATCTGTCTGAATTTGTCCATTTCAAGCATCTGTTTCAGGGTAAAAGCTTTTGCCTACCGTGCAAGGATATTTCTCAGAAATTAAAGGCAATTAATAGATTGATTTTATAACTTAACCTTTGCAAACTAGAAAAGAGAGATGAAACGTTATACATTGAACTCAACCCCACCTATATCGCCCCCCGTCACCCGTATGGACCACTATATTGTGTACCTATATCACCCGTCAACGCCTGTTCACTTTCACTTTCTGTCTACTTTCTTTCCTTATAACTACCGCAAATCTCGTGCAAACCTCATTTACATTAAGAGGACACGTTAGACTTTGTTTTGGTTAGTTAAGTTTCGTTTTCGGACTAAATTTAGATCTAAAAATCTGGTTCGAAATTGATCGTTTTTGTCCACGATTTCTAGGCCTAGGCTAGATCTAAACTTTGAGTTAAGATGGATGATCACTTGAATCATCTTAGGGATGCTATAGAAACAATTTATTTTGGTTATCTGTATGGTTATCCCTACAATCAGCATAAAATAATGACCATTGTCCATTTTACTTCGGGAGTCAGATTGTAATGTTGAGATGGTGGTGAAATGGGATATTGATGGTAAAAAAATGAAATGGTGGTGGAGTCAGCCTGAAGTGAATAAGAAGTCTTTAAAAAATGGTTTACTATCATGAAACCTTGTTTTATTAAAAATTCAACCCCGCTAGTTGTTTTCACAATTTATTTCATAATTTTATCTTGTTTTGTTTGATTGTAATATTTTTTTTAATGCATAGATCTATTTTTTTGTACGGAGTTACGTCCCTTCTCTTAGGGTCAGGACTTTACCTAAGCTGGAGTTCTTTAGATGGGATTAAGTTAGGAGACATAGAAAAAAAAATAAAAAATTTTGTGCCTCATTTCCACAAAAATAGGTTTCATAGTGCATCTGTGCACCATGGTCACGCACCTACCTTCAAACAAAAGATCTACATTGGCTGCATCTTTTACATCAAGTCTACTGAGCCTTCTGGAATCAAGAGGCTGGCCAATCACTTTTGTTGCAAACTGCTTTGCTTCCTCGAGAATATTCCCATTACACAACTGCACACAAATTAAAAAAAACAAGCTTTCGTTACACAATAGGCATATTTGCATGAATTTAGCTTCTTTTTAGAATATTAATAAACAGCATAGCTTCTTTATCTTGATATGCATAGGAAAAAACATTTTGCTTTATTTTAAAATGTTGGAATTTGGAGCAGACTTTCAATGAGTTAAATGAATGCAAAGTAGCCGTCAAGTCCATTTATCTGGGTTTGAAAACACAGAGTCAACAAAATTGAAAAGCTTTCTCTGGAAAACAAGTTAAAAAAGGTAAAATTTTGTCCATGCTTATGGAATGGAAGGAAAAAAAACTGTGACACTTTTAGCAATGAATGCAGATTTTCTCTCAGCTGTACTTTTGAGGGTTAAAAAAAAAGTCAGTATGGAAATCAGTTAATTCTGTACTTTCCAAATCTATTTAATACTTATGAGAATGCTATGAATCCTGGAAAAAGTGACTAAAGGTGCTTTGCCTCGCAAGAATCTATAGGTACGCATTTATTTAATAAATGAATATTTATTTAGTATTTAATACATAATAATGAATGCATGAAGAGATCTATAAATTTGGATTTTAGAAAATTAGCCAACAATTCTAATTGGAAATGCTTCTTTGCTCTATTTCTACAATACTGTTTACCAGGCAAAACAGTGAATTCAAACATTTTAAACGTGCTGATCAATGCTAGTTTAAATTCATTTTTACAGTAAACAAGTGAACATCAAAGCTGAACCTTGTCAAGAATCCCATGCCTAAATGCATCCTTTGCATTCACTTGTTTTCCAAATGCTATCATATCCATGGCAAAAGCAAGACCTGATAAACGGGGAAGACGAACTGTTCCTTCAGCTCCTGGGAGTAAGCCAATAAGAACCTCTGGAAAACCTATCCTTGGAACAAATTAAAATAAAATATTTACAATTATGTTTAAAAATCAAATCCTAACCTCTTAACAGTGTCTCTGTGCAATTAATAAAACATTTTTCTTCATATGCAGCAAGCCCATTTTTTCATTTTTTTAAAATGCTTTGCTGCTGTACTGGTAATGTAAAATTTGTTTTGACTCTTTCCTGAATACCAGTACTTTCACTAGAGATCCTGCATTCAAATGAGTCTAAAGTTTCTGTGGCTTTTTTAACAAATAAAATGTCATTCTGGTCATATGTATCATTCAACTGTTCAATTACAATGTCCTGTGAAGTGTGTTATTTAGAAAAGATTAAATGCACTATTTGTATAAAACAAGTTTGTATCTTTGTATAAAATATAAAAAAGCTGTGTTTAATTTCAACCACACAGGATAATAATTTGACTTTGAGCTTTTGGAATTTCAATTTATCAGCACCATATCATAAGACTGTCGAGGAAGCAAGAGAAATGGCACTGGGCATAGATCGTTTACCACCAATCCCTTAAAACAACAAAACCCAAATGTTTAGGCAACAATGAATAGAAATACATTGTAAATAGGAATTCATGCAACAAGATGAAATTACTTCCTGCATATATCTCTTAAAAGATTATTTTTATATCTTTAACATACAATTTATAAGTGACTACTTAAATTCAAGTTGATTTAACTCTGTGCTTTGTTCCTCTCTGCTTTATCTTTGAAGTTTCTCACCAAAGATGAGTATTTTGAAATTCTGTTATAAACAAGATCAGGTATTTATCTACATTTAAACTTTTCATTTCATAAACTTAGTACCAATTCAAGCTTTATGGAGTTTGGAACTTCCAAAAGGCTAAGAGAAAAAATCAAAGCGCTGTCTACGCTAACTGTATGCTTGTACACTAGCTACCTTTCAACATAAACTACCTTGCATTTTCACTGGCAATCCTGTAGTGGCAACATAAGGCGATCTCAAGTCCACCACCTAGAGCAGTACCATGTATTGCACTTATCACAGGTTTACCACTGTTTTCTATGGTGTGACCAACTGCTGTCAACACTGGCTCTAAGATGCACATGAAAAGATGGATGTTTTAGAAATGCAACATTGCATAAATAATATGCAGTTCTAAAATTGCTCCCTCCATAAAAATACATGATTCACCTTGAGACAAATAGAGGCAAAGGAAAGTATGCAGAATTTATTTTAAAAGCTGCTCATATGTATCTCAAATAAAGATTAATAAAGATATATTTATCAAGCCACTTTAAAAATTTCAAAAGATTAAATAAATGCAATTTTCTTTTCATATAGGGATAATATTCTTCCAAATAAACAGTCTCTTCAGGCATGAGGTTATATTGCTGTATAACTCATGCTCAGATCTGATCCAGCATTTTTTTACATTGTGAGCAAGGCATTGCATCATATGTGTCATATAGTGACACCTAGAATTGAAATTCCACATATATATATATATATATATATATATATATATATATATATATATATATATATATATATATATATGAATAGAACCCAACTCTTAGACAATTTTTGATGCATTGATGTAAGCATTCAAAACAGACAGGACAAACAACTCTTAATTTTGAACCAATTAATAGGGAATTCCTTAATAAATATACAAAAGCAGAGGGTTTGAAAAGTTTTATAGGTTACTTTTTATTTTTGAGAGTGCGTGTGTCAAATAACAAAAACCATAAGCATACATAGCTGCCAATGGTGGATCAAATGGTTTTTATGAAACAATCAATTGATTTTTACATCATTGTGAGTCAAATTTACAAACTTTCAGTGAATAATAAAACGCTCAGATTTTTATAATCGTGCAGTAGATCAGCAAGGTTAGAGAATCTTTACTATTAGTATTTAAATTTTATCAAACCCAAAGCCATTTTGTGAAGAGCACCAGCTTAGGGCCTCTCTATAGAGCAGGCAGGAAGTTTCTTAAGAACACAGTAGCAGGCTAGGATGATACAATATATTTTGGAAATTAAAATGGACAGAAAGAAATTATTAGAAATATACATGTTTATACAATATAATACTTCAGATCAGCATGAAGCAAAAATGAAAAATAAACTTATTATTACATACTCCAATTATTGGGTTACCTTTAACAGAAGCATGTGTATGAAATTCTCGTATGTCAGCACCGCATGGGAATGTTTTTCCTTCCCCAATGATGACTATAGCTCTGACTTGTTCATCAGCATTAGCCCTTTTTATTCCTTCAAAAAGTCCTTCACGAACATGGTGACTGAAAACGAGGAAAAGAAAAAATACTTTGCTTGATATGTTTTTAATGATAATACATTGGGACTATACAAATAGAGAAGTATTGGGAGATTAAAATCATTAAAGTTCCCAATTTGCATGAGGTCCTATAAGGTATTAGTCTTCAACTGATATTTATTTGACTTTAAAACATGTATGAGGCATGACTGGGTTTTTGTTTTACCACTCCAATAGGAATTGAGCCAGGGACTTACTTACTGTCCAACACTCTACCAACTTTCTGGTGTCTGCAAGATATGCCTTATATCATCCCCTTTTATTAGGGTGAGGACTTTACAAGATGCAGAAAGAAAAATTAAAGCAGAGGCACAGCACTTTTTCTCTTTGACTACATGATTTTTAATTTTTGACTTAATAATAGATATGCACAGCTCAGCCGCCCCAAGGATTTGATAATCTAAATGTCACTACTTTACTTTATGTAGTTAGCCTATGTCACAAAATGACATAAATGCAGATTTTAGATGTGGCTCTGCCATAAACCATTCTAGAGCATTGCAAAGTTGAATAAAAAGAAAAAGAAGATACATAAAACCATGAATTTTTTCCCCTAGTTTTCAATACAAATGCATTTACAGTCGAGTCCGCTTATTTTGAAGTCATTCGGATAAAAAAAGGACTTCGAACTATCAGAATACATAGAGAAAGAGAGTTAAAAAAAATGATGACAGATCAGGAATATCATACAAGTGTGCAGGGGGTGGGACTGGATCTAACCCTTTTTCTCTTGTAGCCTTGTTGCAGACTCTTGCCTGTAACGTACATGGGCAAACACACACACACACACACACACCAGAATCACTTGCCGCGCGGAGCATAGCACTACATTACTTTGTTTTACAAGCCTGGAAAAGTGCTTGCACTGTGTTAGAATAAAAGAATCACGCCAAAATCGGTTCAAATTAACCAGATCCTTATTTCAAAATTCGAACTAACCGATATTTTTTAATAAAGCTTAAATAGAGAAATATTCAGTAAAATTAAACGACTTCAAAATATCCAAGAATTCGAACTATTCGGATTCGAATTATTTGGACTCAACTGTAGAACTTTTAACATTTTTAAAAATATATTTCACCCAGTAATCCATATATTGTGCCCAAAAATATAAGTGGTGGAAACCTATAAAATAGATTATTATAAGTGCACCAGCACATTCTATTTATACAGATATACTAAGTGCATAATCGTCACATCTGTCCTTCACAGGGCTCTTAAAAATTAATTTGTTTCACAGGACTTATTCAACGCTATGAAAATTTTCCAAATGAGATCTGTTGCCAAAATAATTTTTTTCCAGTAGAGATTCTTTTGAAATCCTTAAAAAGTTTTTTTCTACACTCAGTTGACAACAGAAGGACTTAAGCAGGTTACATCTTAAATCTTACTTAGAATTTAAGTTCAGTTAGAGGGAATCATAATGGGAATCATAATCTATCCTTGTAAAACATACAATAAATTTATCAACTCTCTACAGTTGCACACCTATTCAAATGCCAGACCATAAAAAAGTCATTTTCTCTTATCTTCAAGTAAGTTCCTCGTCTTGATTGAAATAACTTTGTTCATCCTCCTCCTTGTCTTTATTGGATTCACTAGATAAATCATTCTCACCCAAAACAACATCAGACATCAATAGATGCACAATCATCATCTTCATGCTTAATGTATTTGAAGCTTTTCATTTTCCACCGACATATGGGAATCAATTGGCCATCACAAATTGTGCATGATAAACTTAGCATATATATAAATGTATAAACTTGGGCACAGCGGATCTGAAGATAAGGAAAGAGGTGAAAATTAATGAAAGGGTTGATATTATTGTTTATTTCTGAAGAAAGAGGAAGCAAAGAGAGAAAGATCAGACAGTAAAGAAAGAAGAGAGAGAGAGAGAGAGAGAGAGAGAGAGAGAGAGAGAGAGAGAGAGAGAGAGAGAGAGAGAGAGAGAGAGAGAGAGAGAGAGAGAGAGAGAGAGAGAGAGAGCAAGTTATGAAAATGTAAGTAAACCCAGAGGCAAATAAAAGACAGAAAGAGGGACCCAGAAACATGGAGAGGTAGCAGGAAATGAGGGGAAGAGAGATGAGAGACATACAAGATAGAAAGTGAGAGAAAAAATAAACACAAGAGTCTGAAAAGACAGACAATAGAAACCGCATAAACTAGATCATACAGTGTGTAAGAGAGAAAAGAGAAATGGAGAATAAGAAAGACAAAAAGTAAAAGCAGCAAATGAGAGACAAGAGACGCAGAAAAAGAATGTCAAGAAAGGGTGAGTGAGAGATAGGGTGGAAAAGAGAGAGAGAAATAGAATAAAATCAAGAGTAAGGCAATAGAAAGGGAAAGAGGCAGAGAGAAATATGCAGAGTAAAGGACTGGGACAAAGAGACAGATACACGAGAGCCAAAAACAGATATTGAAAAGAGACATGAGAGGGCAATATCGTCACTGTGCTATGATTTTGACATAAGTCATTTTCGCTACTTTTGAGATAGACGAAAAAAAATCTGTTTTATTACCTTATTTCTGCCTCAAATTTGATACAATTTGCCAAACAAGTTCATTTTATACTTCTACATATGCTCATAATGAAATTGGTTTTATATCTTGAAAGTTATACATTTTATTTGACTTATGCCTTTTTGCATCTATAGCGATGGACTTATGGAATATAGTATGACTAATGCCAAAATGCAACTGAGCCATTTTGTGACTTATGTCATTTGAAAGAGTTGTGTCAAAATGCAATTAGCAGCAGTTTTTGACTCATCTTGTCACTGGGAAAAGACCATTTGACCAAAATACATGTATGTTCTTTAATGTGCTTTTTTTTACATGAATCACAGTAATGCTCCAAGCAAAATCAAATTCAGACCACAGTTTTAGTTCTAAGCAGGATTTGAACTCCGAAAACTCTCTGTTTTCAATCCTCCATGCTACCATTGTACTCTAAAATCATAAGTAGCATGTTAGGTCATTTTCTGTCGTTTTATATTTTTTAATTAAGTTATTATGAGTTATTTCCTCCCTTTCGCCTTTTTTTCTGCAGGAAAATTTGAATTTGGGAAAAAAATTCAAACACTTCAGCCATAATTAAACATTTTGTTTGACAACTCTGTTTCTCACTAGACAATGATAGTAGTAATTTCACAAAAAAAGCGGAATTGCCCATTAGACCCATCCAAAGAGTTATGCCATTTAAGTACTGTAAAACTTACTTTAAAAAAAAAAAAAATGTGAAGTATATTCAGATTCTTTTATGGGTCAACCTGGATTAACTTAACTTACATTGAAGATTTGCCATAAATTTAAAATTAAAAACACAATAAGATTGCAAATACATAAAAAATTCCTACACTTGTTTTGTAACTTGTTTATGATGACAATAACTGTACGTCTCATGACATTATTCCGCTCGCGTCTAAAGTGAAAATCACAAATCAGTTCCCTAGGTTTTATGTATCTTGCATAATGTGACAAATTTTGACACATATTTTTGCATTGTTCTTTCATTTTTATGCCAATTTTGCATGATTTGGGCAAGTTTTGGGATTTAGCAGTGTTCATAATGAGGAAAAGTCAAAAAGGAGGAAAATACACTGTAAGAAGTGCCAAACATGCGATAGAAATCTCGTGAGATCCTATCACACACACAAAATTTAATAAAAAGGAAGCGTAATTAACTTCTTGCAATTAACATACCTTTGAATGCAGAAAAACATGCTTCATGGGCTTGGATGAAGGTTTAGAGTAATTTTTACTTTTGCCTCTTAGAAGGAGGCTCCTTGGTGGGAAGCTTCCTTTTGGCAGATTATCTTTCATGGGCCTTTGTGTGATTTTGTAAAGCTTGCTTTACAGCCCTCTCTCTGATCTTCTTTGCACTAGATTATAACATTATGAATGCTCTAGATATCTAGATGTAGATTTAGTATGGACTAGAAATCTCTAGATTCTAGACTAGATAAATATATAGATAGCTCAGGTCAGAGGCAATTGAAAATGGCCCTAATCGAGCGAGGTGAAGACTGAAGAGGCTTAACAAAGGCTTATGCGACCCTCAAGCGCTAAAATAAAAACCCACACTAACATTGCAGTTTTCAGCAGTTTCGACAATGACAATGGTGGAAGCGTCATAAAATTCGACTATCGAATACGGGTTGGATCGACTGCAGCATCGTATTGTCAATAGATGGAGGAAAAATTCCACGAGCGAGGCAATCACAGTAAAAAAGGAAAAAGGAGGAAAAAAGCAAGGAGGAGTGAAAATCGCCGATTTCCGCGGAAGATTACGATCACTGATTTAGAGGATTTTATTTTTAGCACAGTTTGATGTTTAAAGAGGATGTGGCATTTTTTTTGCATAAAGCCGCGTGGTCAGACTAATGTGCTTAACTTTTTTATCTCTAGTAATGTGCCAGATTCACTATAATTTATTTTAACACATGTTAACCATCACATACATAGGAGACAAAATACCATGTATTTATTACGAAATTTTATTCATTGACACACAGATGCTAATTTTATAAAAAAAAATTTACTCAGATATACAACCTCTTTATCTGACCTCGCATAAACTCAAGCTACACATATTAATGATGAGGTAGACTGTTAAAAAAAGCTTTTGGCAAAATCTGCCATCACATGTTTTAATAGAATGTAGGTGACAAAATTTCTGAGCAGTTATTTTGGGCTGTTCCTCAAAAAGAGCTGTCCATGACTTGTTTCCTAAGTTGAGCATGCAAGGAAACAAAGTCCAACTGTTTTTCCAGTGGAGCTTGTAGTGCTTGTAGCTGAATTTAAATGAACATACATCTGACACTGTGGAGTCTACCTTCCTCTCCCCAGGTCTGATAAAGTTCACAAACTCTCCATTCAGTTCATAGCACTCAGGAAAGCTCAATTCCTTTACCTCATAAGGCCTTGGCTGTTGTCATGCCAATTGCATTATAATGGCATAATCATGCGGCACAAAGCGATCCACATTCATTTTCCTATCTATCATGCTGTGCATAGAGTTGCACTCCATTTGAGTGTACCCTGGAACGAGATATCTGTGCTCAAGAGCATTGGAGACAGTGCAGCATTCATTTTGACAGCCGCTGCCATCACTCCAGATTATTATCTTCCTCATCTGAGTGTTCTTGTCTAAATATGATGAAAAACGTTGGTAATGGATACTGGCAAGCATAGCACTTGATAGTTCCCCATTCACTTCATCAAAAACGTAGCAGTAGCCATCCCTTATGGTTAAGTTGTAGAAAGTCAGATTACGCACCACCAGTTTTGTCTTATAGTACATTGCACTTGCTTAAGTGGCTGGGCATGTCATCCTTAATTGTGGATCCATTGTCCAAAAGGAGCATAACTCATTCTCTTCACATACAACTTTTTTTTTTCAATATGCATTTTATAGCTTTTTCTATCCCTATTGTCGTGTTTAAAAGCCATACAAATGTCGCATTGATCCAATCTTGGAATATGGAACGACATATTCTCTTTTTGGAAGGTTTCCGAAAAAAACTTACCAGCCAGTCCTCTCATGTCAGCTTTGATACAATCAGCATTGTAATCTGCATGCAGCAATGACAACGTCTAGCCAGGAAAAATGAAGTGCTTTGTTTCATATGCTTTCTGTTTTCGGCAATTGTATTATGGCACAGAAGACATGACTTTGAGCCAGCACACGAGAAAGTCAACTTCTTCATCTGATGTGGGTCTATGAAGACCAGTTTTTGGCAGCGTAGGTAATCTCTCTCCTGGTGCAAGATCATCTTCTTCCAGCCAATTGCTCACAGTTCTTTGGCTGAGGCCGCAAACATCGTTTTACAAACGCGCATCCTCTCTCACACGGGTTTAGGAAGATGGTACTTATAAACTCATCCTTCAAGCCTTGCAGCCTTCAGGACGTTTCTCTTCCACGTCTCTCGATGAGGCCTCCTGTTGCATCGTTGTGGAACTGGAGATATATCTGGGAGGGGAAAGAGAAATAAAGGAGGGAAAATCAATTAATGACCTTTAGAAAATTTGATGGTTGGCATATAGCTTTCTAGTATGTACCATGGTTTAAGAAAAAAAAGTTTGATTTAAGCTGTCAAAAATTAAAATAACATTATACCTCTGAAAAAATTATTCCCTTTTACATATTTTAAAGATTTGAAGACAAAACACCAATACTCAATATTATTAACTGTAAACAAACTGAAGGAAAAGCTAAAAAATGACTGAATGTAAATCAAAAAGACCAAATTTTCTGCAGAATACAAAAAGGAAGACTCAAAAATCATAACACATTAGTAAACATATAATGGAAACCATATTGGAGGAACAGAGAGAAAGAGGTAGAATCGTAAAAAGGTGGGAACAAGATGATGAAGATTGGCTCGGAACAAGCGCAAGCAGGATGAATGAGAGAAACTACTTTCTAAAGATGTGGTAAAAGAAACATGCTAATGAAGAAAACAAATCAAACTGAGCATTGGATACTATATTACATACTCTCATTGTCAAAGTCCACAGTGCTAACGTGAGAAATATCCAGGCTGAGATCACTTGCACCTGTAATACTCAAGATTGATTCAGCATCGCAGTCTGAGGAAGTAAAATGTAAGATAGATATAAGATAGTTAAGTATCTTTAGAAACAATGAAATAACCACCACATCATTAACAGTCTCACAATGTGGTTTAGCAAATTACAAACTTTGGAATTACTTTTATTATCACAAGAATCATGTACTTGTAGCAATACACTTCACTGTCACAAAAACATTCACATCATAAAAACATTCGCTAGCAAATTTTGATGGTTTCTAAGGATAATCCATACATAGTAGATTTGCACAAAGATCCAATAATATGTTTATCCTGAATGTTTTCACTTTAAAAAAAATCTTACTTGATGCGTCCTGCGCTGTGCAGACTTTCTCATCACTAGGACCAATGTCCCCAACAGTACTAGGCATGGTTTCACTTGATACAGTCTGAAGGGTGGTAAGCTCACTGGATGCGGAAACTAGAGACAAGGCAGGAGCTATCATTAAAAGATTTTCCTTAACTGCAATGAACATTAAATGGAAAAAACTATTAAAATTGATAGAAAAATTTGCAAAATAACACTATGATCAATGAAACATGTTCAATTCATTTAAAGCAAAAAATAGAAGTAAACCCGTTACCACTAAATCGGAAGTTTTGAATCAAAGGAAGGTATTTATAAAACCAAAAGTAAAATGTTCTCACTTGTTTCATAGACTAATTTAAAAGCTAAAGTAAACCACTTCTCACTAGGCTCATTGTCCTGCACTGTGTAGACTTTGTTGACACTAGGTCCAATGTCATAAACGGTACCAACAGTCTGAAGGGTGTTGAGCTCACTGGATGCAGAAACTGGGGACAGCGTATCAGAGTATCTTTAATTTTAACTATGATCATACCATACAATTAGGCCTCTACTTTATAAAAAAATAAAATGTTAGTGTTAGTTGTTTTTAGGCAGGGCTTTTACAACTTACAAATGAATGAATGAATCATTGGTTAATTAAAATTGATGGTCAGCAACTAGGCTAACTCATGGACAGGTTCTGCAATTTTTACATGTTGCTAAACAGACAGAGCCAGGTGACCATGAGGAAATACAAATCCAGTGAACAGCAATATTATTAACATTTCATGTTTGAATCTAAGTATAGCAGCTAAATCTATTTCAGCTTACATCCTTACCCAAGACCTAGGCTAACTGCAAACCGTTAACAGGACAAACTATTCCATGGCATCCTCATGATTAATATTTTTGTTATAAAAACACAAAAAAAATATAAAATTAATACTATTACTCACCTTGATTAGGACCTATATCTAGATCTAGATTTAAATATAGATCCTCATCTGGAGCAAGCTTGGAAGTTGTACTTGGGGGTTCTTGATTTTCACCACTGCCTAGATCTAAATCTTGTGTCTGATCATTTCTCCTCAAAATCCAGATCGCTGAGAATCAAATTCATTACATCCACAATGGACATCCTTTTAGCCATTTTCTTGTGCTTTCAGAAGTCAAAGGGAAAGATGTCTTAACGATCTCGAAATCTAAAGAACTGATCTAGAATTTTTAGATCCAGAATAGTTTCCCGCAGAGAAACTGAGCAGAAATGAAAACAGAAGTCATGCCAGAGACGTCTTAAGATTACACACATCGATTTTATGCCAATTTGAGTTTGTGCTTTTTCGGCATAAGTCATGATAATCGGACTTGGGCCATTTTGCATTTGGTGTGATTTTGGCATAAGTCTTACTTGTGCTGATTTGACTTAGGCGCATGATGGCATAAGTCTGATGATCACTTATGCTATATTGTTTCTAATAAGATAATGCAAAAACCTATTAGCGCATTTTTAATCTGAAAGTTTAGTTAGATAGATCTCATTTTCATCTTTACAACGATATTTACAACGATATATCACTTGCATTTTGGCGTAAGTCTCACTTATACCATAATCGTAGCACTGTGACGATATTTAAAAAGGGACAAAACTGAGAAATAATAAAGAGCAAAGGAGAGAGAGAGAGAGAGAGAGAGAGAGAGAGAGAGAGAGAGAGAGAGAGAGAGAGAGAGAGAGAGACAGACAGACAGACAGACAGGCAGAGAAAGAGGAAGACAGAAAGAGAATGAGAGATACCAAGAGAGAGAGAGTGAGATACGGAGAGAGAGAGAGAGAGAGAGAGAGAGAGAGAGAGAGAGAGAGAGAGAGAGAGAGAGAAAGATATGAGAGACAGATAAGAAAAAAACCAAAAACAAGATATAAAGTACAAACATCAAGAGGTGAACGAATGATGTTTCTTTTACTTTTTACAGTGGGCAGAGAGAATTGGCCTTGTCATATGGATAGGTTTATGATTTTAGTTCTTTCCACTTTAAATCAATAAATCAATCAGGTGCCATGTTCTTTAGCATAAGGCGATCATGACCTTTCACCCACCTTTATCCCTTGTCACTTCCAGAGTATCCGTCATTAGTCTTACTTTGAGCCACTTTGAGCTACTTTGTTAGTCCATCCCACATCTTCTCACACTGTTTTCCCATGCTCCGTTTTCCTTCAATCATTCTAGTTCTTACAAGATGTTCTGGTTTCTTTATTCTCATCACATGACCAAAAGAGGTTGCTTGGCGTTTACGTATTCTTTTTATGAGTGATTTTGTTGCGTCCACTTCTCATAACACTGTTTCATTTGATTTCTTTGCAGCCCATGAGATTTGTATGATTCTCTAAAGGAAACACATTTCTGTTGCCTCCATTTACTTTTCCAACTGTTTTGAAATTGTTCCGGCCTCGTATCAATACATCATAATAGGTTCAATATAGCACTACAGGGCTCTTCTTCTTGTTTGAGTCAAGATGTGTTTATTTGTTAGTACTGACTTCATTCTCTGGAAACACTTTTTGGCTTGCCCTATTCTTGGTACAATTTCAGTGTTGCTGCACCCTCATTTAAAAAAAGTAGGGTTTTAGAAATGGCCACTGCTCACTTAAACACAAGATTCTGAAGTATTTAATTTTCTCAAAATGAAGTTTTGAGGCATCTTTAAAAAAATTGCAAGAAACATTTGGGATTTTCTGATCTTATTATTTTAAATACAGGACCTATTTAAAAACAATTCCCTAAAGTTCTTTTTCAATCCCCAGTGTACAATAATGATAAACATATATATTTTTTTTGGCCACTATCATTTTAGAAAATAGGTCACTGACTCACGCTAAATCTGTTTCCAATGATCATGGTTCTCTTATCTTTGAGTAAGGACATGTGATCGATTGGCGTTTCTAATGTCATCCTTCCCCTCTTTTCCCCAAAATAGTGGTCGAGTCAGCAAACTTTTATACCATTATACCAAGCCCCCCAAAAAAGAAATTATTCAATGAAAGCCTCTATCCAGTGTAGAGCCAAGAAAGGAACAGAGGGAATTACTGTTGTGGACTTAATACACTGCAACTCTTTATATGCATGCGTTTAGTATTGGCTATGTTTGTGAAGTTTACATTTAAAAAAAAAGATACGAGTCTAAGAGCTCGAGTTTGCCAAGTTCAAATTGACCCTGTTAGTTTTCAGTGCAATTACCATTTTTCCTGTTCTCTGTCCCTAATTTTTTTTTCTATTTCAGTGACTTACTCAGTAAAATGTCTATAATAGATCTGATTGTATTTTTACAAAGGTCATCATTTAAGTTTTAATCCTAGTGACATCCTCACTGAATGAATGCTGATTTTAGATTGAACTGGAATCACTAGTTTGTATTCCATAAAAAGATACATTATTTGCTCCATCCCCAATAGAATTTCGGCATTTAAAAGAGAGAGAATATGGGTTTGTCTGGAGCTAAGCTTCTCTTGCACACTTCTCTTTTAGTTTTGAAAACTTATTTTTTAAGGATTGTATCTCCTTTCCTTAGCTCAAAATATTTTTATTTGATGTCTCCTATGTCGTTTCAAACAAATGAATATATAATGCCAAGCACCAGACAAGACTCGAGGATGGACCTTGTTATTTGGATCTGATTTCCTTCTATCTTCCTTACTATCTCGAAGTATCGGTAAAATTGCAGATATCGGCCCACCTGAAAATTGAATGAATGTTTCCCAAACGAAATCGAAACTTGCAGTTTAATTGATGGGATTTTAGAGCAACACAAAAATGCTCATATCTTGAAAAGTATTTATTTGCGACGAATAAAACCTTCATATTCGTATTCAGCATATCAAGTTCATTCAGAAATAAAAAAATTAAAGCTTAGGGTGAGTTGGGCCCATATCTGCAATAATTCCGAAGTATCATGATCATTCTTCCATACTCTCTTTGCTCAGTTAATATGTAACTGCCCGTAACGCGTTTATTTAAAAAGAGGGCTAGATCTATCCCTATATATATGTATATATATATATATATATATATATATATATATATATATATATAACATTGATATTGTCTTACCATACCTCAAAGCATTTACTGGAGGGTTGTTCACACCAAGAATGGCCACTTTCTGATCTACTGAGTAATCCACCATTATTTTGAACAAAATGATCGGTACCGGCAGATGGAGATAATTATATCGAGATAAAGATCTATGTTAGCTTTTGCTGTTGAAAGACCAAACTTTAAAAAAAAAAAAACGTCACGCCGTTCCTCTAGTGTTTCGCTTAAACAAATGTAACGTTTTACTTTACAATCCTGCTTACTGAGACTCCACCATCTGCTTGTTTTGATAGGCGAGGGAGGTCATGGTACACAGTTCAAAAGCCAAAGGTCATGCATCCGGCTTGGTCTTGTCCAAGGACTTCACAATGTTTAATTGTATTGAACATTTAGATTAAAATTTTTACAAGAATAGCCATCCCGTTCTGCATAAGTACGTATTTAAAAGAGACCCTTAACATCTCGCCTTCTCACCTCTAATTCATCTACCGCCGCTTTCCGTTAAAATTATAATAAAACGTCTTTTCTAAATTTCTGAATTTTTGTTTCGTAAGAAATGCAAACTAGCTTCAGCATTTTGCGCACTGCCCCTACCCCGACCAATCATTTATCTAGTCCCAATCTTATACAACTTTTAAATATCACCCTCTTCTGTACATTCTCAGGAAGCCGCATTAAAGTTTTAAGCGAAACGTTATCAGTTAAATTTTTGTAGTGGTTTTATTTTTTGTTTTGTTTTGTTTTTGTCCCTTCATTTATAAAGTAGTGTGCCTGTTCCTTTTTCGCCTCTGTAATTATACAATTTATAGACACCCGCGCCCTTTTGCATCCTTTGTAATTATCAAGTTGTCTTCCAAGTGTGGTGATTTTACACGTCTATTTGGATATCTCTCTCTTTTTCTAAAAGGAAATAGGCACACAACTTTATAATTACGGGACAAAAAAGAAATAACCAAACTATTATCAATTCAACACTTAGATAGTTGGTTATTTCTTTTTTGTCCCGTGATTATAAAGCTGTGTGCCTATTCCCTTTAAGACCTTGTATTATACTATTTATAGACACACACGCGTCCTTTTGGATCCTTAATAATTACCAAGTTATCCTCCACGTGTGATGTTTTTGCTCTCTCTCTCTCTCTCTCTCTCTCTCTCTCTCTCTCTCTCTCTCTCTCTCTCTCTCTCTCTCTCTCTCTCTCTCTCTCTCTCTGTATACCCGTTAACATTCTCATCTAATAGTTGTTGGGTTTTAGGTATATAGGTATTGAATGCAGAAACATAGAAGCCATCCAACACCGCCGCCAGTTACCTAGTTGAATTAAAACTATAATATGTGAACAATATGGAGACATGAAGCCTATTATCACTTTATACAAAAGTGGAAAATTTGCTTTGTGAAGAATGCCCAAGTGACCGATGCTTGTGGAGTACTTTGTAAATTAGCTCCTAGGAAGAGTAATTCAATAGGAGAAAACTTTTAGATTTGAAATGCACTTCACACAATGATATTCAGACCATGATAGCATAGCAATGTAAAACTTAGTGTCAGAGAAGTGACAGGTGATTGGAGGCACATGACTTTGCTGCTTGAATGTATCATTTAGCAGTGTGATATTTAACAGAAGAAGATTGCCTTTCTTTCATTTTCTCATGGCCAATATGGGTCTACTAAAAGAGGAAAAGAAAACAAATATACATATATCTATAAATAAAAGAAAATTTAGAGAGTGATCCTGTATTGAAGTTTGTTAGAGCAGAAGTGTATGCTAACTCTGGTTATGGATCTGCATTCCATTTACATGTCAATCTCCAAAGTTTTTGATACTCTACTTATTACTTTTAAACAGTTCGCATTGTACACCCTGCATCTGTGCATTTGTAAATTTTATCAAAAACATAAAAAAAAAAAAAATTTTTTTTAAAGCCTTTTTTGTTAAAGTAAAGTGGTTATCCATCAATGACAGAATTTAAAATTACATATAATATTGAAGTTCAACATATGTCTCTGATAGAGCATTTGAGACACTAATGCCTCTCTGACTTATTTAAATTGATGACGTTATGGCTTTTCAGAATTTAGCTTAATTGTTCAAAATTTTCAAGTTAACATGAATTTGCATTTTAACCAAAACACTTGTAAGGTGGTTCTTTGTGTTTACCCATAACAGTAAAATGTACGAGATAAAACTTAATTTGGCACATCATTGAGCTGAAGCTTGTTAAAATATACTTTTTAATATCATCAAATAATAATACATATATCAGGCTCACATTTTGTTACCTTTTTTAATTGCAATATCACTGCATAAATCACAGTTCTAAATTTTTATAATATTTTTTTATCAAAGTCTTTAAATCTTTAAATGACAAAGCAAAATATAAATGCCATTTTGATCTATTAAGTGCAACAATTCAATTTGGAAGCATGGTGCTATAGTTTAATGCATACAAAAAAAGTATATTACAAACTTCGAATACAATATTTTTGTATCGCACTTTCAGCTGCCAGCCATGGTTTCATGACAGATCAATTTCATAATAAATGTATTCACATTTAATATTATCTGTTTTACATATTTATTTAAACTTGGGAATGAAATGAATGCATTTCTTAGAAAAGCATTTAGTTACCATGCTATGTACATTTGTCTAAATAAAACCCATGGACAATTGCAAATATAAATATATTCCATTTTAATGCAATCAAATTGGAAGTGTAAAATGCTAGAGGTGGTTTGAGATTATATGCTTACTACAGTATCAGGCGATGGAGGATGATACCAGAAACTAACAATTTAAGACAACTTTCTTGTAAACTTTGTTCATGATCTTCAAAGCATCCTATCTGGTTTCAGAAAATTTTTCACAACTAAATCAGAAAAGCTGTTTCAAAATAACCCTTTTATGAAAAACAATGCACAGTGTTATAATCATATATTACATTTTTATCTGTACAAAACAATTTAAATTGTATTCTTAAGGCTACTGAAAGTTTTTTAAGAGACACTAAAAAACATAGTCAAGTAAAGAAAAGGAAAAAAATGAATTTAATATATATATATTTTATAATTACATGTGAACAGTTGATAATATTCACATTAAAATAAATTTCATGTGGTTACATTCTCCACTGATTAATGGAATTTCAGAGTTTTGATACCATATAGTCATCACTTAATAATGATATTTCAAGGCAGTCATGTTTAACAATGGCAAAAAGGAAAAATATCAATCAAAGAAACTCGAGTTAAAAAGGATAAAACTAACAGCAACTGAATAGCATGGAGCTGTAAAAAAAAATTGATACTTTTTGAAATAACCAGGAATACATTTTTCCAAATCACTTCTAATTCTATGCCATAAAAAGCTGAAATTACTTTCAAAATGTATGTGAAATATTTATCAATTTGTTATTTCTCCCTTTGTTTCAAGATAAACAGGGCAAAAGTATTTCTTTTATATTAACAAAGTTTAAGCAACATTGATAAATATATCTCATTTCATCACCCTGCATAACCAAAGATAAGGATCTTGTCTTTGTATACATTGCATGCATAGTAAAGGCAATGTTTATGAAAGAAATAGACAATGCACTTTTTATGATAAAATAGTTCAAATTTATCCAAATCTAAAAAAAAAAAAATCTGTTTGAAATTTGTGGCAACTTGTTCTCCAGACATGACCTCTTAAGCAAATTCTATTGTATACTGTTGCCTTGAAATAAGACCAAAAGGATGCTAAGTTTAAAGAGATGTTTTAATTACTGAACTGGATCTCAAAAGCACTAAAATAAAATCAATGGGTGCTATCCCATGTATTTAGCACACAAATTTGTTTTGATAAATAATTCTAGCAAAGGTCTACCTCTTAAAAATTTTGGTCCATATAATATATGTTTCAATATTATATATCATGATAATCATTTGACATAAAAATGTCTAAAATTATTTTGCCAAATCAATCCACATTCAATCTTCCTTGAAGAGAACTTCAAAGGAGCATAGTCTTGATCATTTTGGTCTTGGTGATTTTTTTTTGCTTGGGTGAGAACTAGACCTGAAAAGGCAAAATGTGAAACAAAAGAATAATATCAAAGTTTGAAGAATGGATACATCTTTTATTTATTTGGAGCACTGAGACCTTTAATGTTTAGTGATAAACAATTGTAAATATTCCATACCGATATTATCTACAAGACTCTCATATCCTCTTGAATTTTATTTCAATCAAAAATTACTTATTTTGTAACAGGTATGGTGGATATTGCATTTGATGCTGTCAGGTTCAAACACATGGCCTTATTTTACTTTAAAAGGATGTTATCATGTGTGGAATATAACAGAGTCCATGTCAGCTACAATTTTTTAAAGCTTTTTAAAATTTCCTTAAACTGTATAACAGTATAAGCCCTAACAGTAATTCTCTAGCATTAGTAGTAGCAGCAGAATTAACAGTGGTAGTAGTAGAGATGTAGTAGTAATAGAAGCAGTGATAATAGTAGCAGTAATGATAGTGTAGTGATAGCCACAGCAGCAGCAACAACAACAACAACAACAACAACAGTAATAGTAGTAGTCTTATCAATAACAGAAAAATTCATTCCTTTAACAAATAATACATGAATGTGTATATAATATATACATATCTATTTATCTATCTATCTATCTATCTATCTATCTATCTATCTATCCATCCATCCATCCATCCATCCATCCATCCATCCATCCATCCATCCATCCATCCATCCATCCATCCATCCATCCATCCATCCATCCATCTATCTATCTATCTATCTATCTATCTATCTATCTATCTATCTATAATGATTTAAAACATATTGAATGAAAGTGCTCAACAGTAAGGAGCAGGATTAATAATTATGAAATACCTGGACTAAGGCCTTGCCATTACACTGGTGTTTTGAGCCCTTAGTTGCAGACAAGAAACCTACATTGGACTCAAAGACAACGATTTCTAAACTAGATTTAATCTACATAAATCGTCCTTTAAACTAGAACAAAAGAAATCAAACACATCTCTATGTGAGCATATTTGGAACCTGATGAACAAGAAAGCCGAGTACACTATAGAATGAAAAATAGTGAAACAAATGAAGCTTTACGCACCAAACAAAAAGGTCTATTACCTCTGTTTAGAAGAAAATTTTAGAATATTAATGGAGAAACCAATGCTGAACCGAAGAAAGGAAATTTTCTCCTTCTGTGTACATAAAAAACATTTCCTGCTCAAAAATGTTGTCACTTCGCCACACCCGCCTGATGAGAGCACCAGGGCTCGAAACACCAGTGTCATAGCAAGGCCTTAGTCCAATTATTTCATAATTATCATCTCTCTCTCTCTCTCTCTCTCTCTCTCTCTCTCTCTCTCTCTCTCTCTCTCTCTCTCTCTCTCTCTCTCTCTCTCTCTCTCTCTCTCTCTCTCTCTCTCTCTCTCTCTCTCTCTCTCTCTCTCTCTCTCTCTCTCTCTCTCTCTCTCTCTCTCTCTCTCTCTCTCTCTCTCTCTCTCTCTCTCTCTCTCTCTCTCTCTCTCTCTCTCTCTCTCTCTCTCTCTCTCTCTCTCTCTCTCTCTCTCTCTCTCTCTCTCTCTCTCTCTCTCTCTCTCTCTCTCTCTCTCTCTCTCTCTCTCTCTCTCTCTCTCTCTCTCTCTCTCTCTCTCTCTCTCTCTCTCTCTCTCTCTCTCTCTCTCTCTCTCTCTCTCTCTCTCTCTCTCTCTCTCTCTCTCTCTCTCTCTCTCTCTCTCTCTCTCTCTCTCTCTCTCTCTCTCTCTCTCTCTCTCTCTCTCTCTCTCTCTCTCTCTCTCTCTCTCTCTCTCTCTCTCTCTCTCTCTCTCTCTCTCTCTCTCTCTCTCTCTCTCTCTCTCTCTCTCTCTCTCTCTCTCTCTCTCTCTCTCTCTCTCTCTCTCTCTCTCTCTCTCTCTCTCTGTCTTTCTCTCTCTCTCTCTCTCTCTCTCTCTCTCTCTCTCTCTCTCTCTCTCTCTCTCTCTCTCTCTCTCTCTCTCTCTCTCTCTCTCTCTCTCTCTCTCTGTATATATATATATATATAATATATACTTTCATTAATGAGAAATTAATAGGATTTTCCTAATGAAGGAATTGAGAAAAGATCTTCCCCAATTTTTATCATCTTCAAAGTAGTGTGACGATGAATCTAATCTTTTTGCTAACTTGGTTTCTGAAATTCACTTTACTGGAAGCACTCTTTCTTTAAATAGTAGGTGGACAATACTTTGTGCAAAAAAAAATTATTTCCTGATGAAAAAAAAACATTTTAGATCCAGAATATAGTGCCTGTTTTGAATGATTTATATAGTTGCGATTAAATGGTTAGAACTACTGTATTTAATTATCATTGCTTAACTGTGTAATAAGAACAGCAATAAAAATAAAGGCAAGTTATATGACTTTATTTATTTAAACTGTTATAAAATGTTTTAAACATCCGCAGTTCCATCTATTAGTAAAGAGCGTAAAAATTTGTTGCAGAAATTTTGAACAGTGATAAAATCATAAGCAAGAAAACTTAGAATAAAAATAAATGACACACACAAAAAAAAGGAATTCCGCAACATTTGCACTCACAGTCATCATATACATATATATAGAGAGAGAGCAGAGTGAGAGAGAGAGAGAGAGAGAGAGAGAGAGAGAGAGAGAGAGAGAGAGAGAGAGAGAGAGAGAGAGAGAGAGAGAGAGAGAGAGAGAGAGAGAGAGAGAGAGAGAGAGAAAGAGACACAGACAGACAGACTGACAAACAGATAGAGCGTGAAGGGATAGAGAGTGAAAAATGAATTAAAAGGGAGGGAGAGGACCAGAGAGAGAAAGAAAGAGTAGAGTAGAAAGAATAAAGAACTTTTAACCAAATCTTTGCTTATCCTTTAGCAGCCTGGGAGATTCATTTTTTTACTTTCTTAGAACATTAGGCTGACACTGAGCTTTGGGTTCAATCCTTTGTTGAGTCCGCTGATTGGATTAGGTCTAGCTTTGCCTAGCAGACAACCCCGGAGTTAAAGATTATTAAGGACCAAGCCAGGGTTCATTGAGTTCTAATGTTGACTTTGGAGTGAATTTACGCTAGCTAGAAAGAAATTTGTGACTGCAATCTGAATGTAGACCATAAGTCTAAAGCTAGATCTAGGATCAAGAGTTCAAGATCCGATAAGTGCTGGGGTTTGGACAGAAGTTTTCAGATAAAACAAGTTGGGAATGACAGATCAGGTTGTTTGGAGGTATCTGTCTTCAATCCACTTTTGGAAATACCAAAAGTAGGGAAATATGGGAAATAAGAAATTTCTGTAATGCTCTGAATTGTACAAAATTTACCAAGAAAACAAGAAGTTTCTAAACATTGTTTCAAAATATTAGCGAAAGCTGCCCCACATGTCCAATCCAGGGCTTAAGTGATAAAAATAAATGAAATTAGAATGTTCAAACATGACTTCCCTGAATATATAAAAACTCCCTTATGAATTTAGGGAATCTGTGCTCCACTCTTTCAGGAAAGAAAATTTTTTTTAAACTCCATAAACATATGAAAACAAACTATTAAAATGAACTAAAAAAAAATATAGGACTGTAGCTTAAAATTTTTTGTATTTGCAGATATTAAATCAATTAGAATTTCCTTGTGTTTTGTATATGGTGCTTGAAAGGAATACATTGCGTGTAATAATTAGAGAATCTTACTTTACAGAGTGGAAAGCTGACCTCTTGCTCTGATAAATTGGAGGGCTATGCAGAGCCTTATCTGGTGATCTATGAGGACTTTCAAGGGAGTTTTCAGTGTCCACCCTGAAAATATGGACAGTGAGGTTAAAAAAGAGAGAAGTTTTAGGTAATATGAATCGAGAATTTCATAAATTTATATAATGCATCTGGTTAGAATAACTTTTGAAGCCAAATGCTTGGACCAAAACATAGAGGATATTTTTTTTGTTTGTAAAGATGCCTTTTGATATAACGTCTGTTACTTACTTTAATGGAATGAAGTTTTCAGGACTATCTTGTTCAGAAAAAGATGACAGAGCCCCATCTGTTGCATAATCAATCTGTAATCATTTGAAATACGCAGGAAACATTAGAAAAAATCAATGCATGAATATTTGATAGGTTAGTTAAGTTTGAAACAACTATTAGCTTTCAGTTATTGCGGTACTGGCCTTACATGATAACTGCTAGTGATACTCTTATGGTACTGAGTACAAATCTAGCGTGCTGTAGTGTGTTTATTAACTGTATGCTCAAAATCACATGATCTAAAACAGATTTAGTGAGGTCTGGATAGCTTACATATTTTCCAGACTAATGTGCCCTTGCGATGTAATTCATGCAAAGTGATTTGCACAAGGCACGAGGGAAACCACATGTTATGACTCATGATTAGCGGCATGTTAAACCTCTATATTGAAAAAAATTAACACTTGAGCAGCATCTGCATTGTCTCTGGGATGGTCCTTGGACCAAATTCTCATCTTTTTCATCATTTAGTTTGACTAATTTCACTTGCTCTTATTTTCCAAGAAATGTACAAAAAAATCATGGTTTGTAATCTTAATATTGATCTTTGTCAAGAACTAAATGAGAATGGACTGTCCCTTTTATTAAGGGCAGTAAAAATGTAATATTAACATAGATGAAAAAGATGTGACATAGCTGCAAAAAGGTAAACCTACTGAAACATTCGCTTAGGAATGGACCACACTTTAAATGAATCTGATTTGAAAGAAGTCAGCCAATTTTGGTCCTATATATATATGTGTGTATATATATATCTTTATTTCCCCTAGATGAGTGTTGGCCATTAACACATTCTATTGAAAGTTTTAAGATGCCAGGTCTGCAAAGTCCGCTCCAATATTTACCGATTCATTATTTTTTTTTTTTTTTTTGGAGGAGGGGGGGGGGAGGGGGGAGGTGTGTCTGTGATTTAAACTAACTGTTTATGGAAAATTGATTCCTATTCAATAGGTTTGATTAGATTTTTAAAAAAATTAGTTTAAAAAAGCCATATGAAGGGAAAACAATTTTAATATGGAACATTTTGATTGTTTGGCAGGGATTACAATGTACGTACGCTGGTAAGACATTTATGAAATGTCCATTGAATATTTTGTCAAAAATATTTTAACTCATTGAAAATCTATCTAATCTTTCATTTTAATGTTAATTATCAATATATCAGTTCTTATTTACAATACAATTTTTGTGAAAATGTTTTGAGAAATTAAAGAAAATACAACATTGTGATAGATAAACCTAAGCAAAAGAAAACTTCTCAATGTAGAACTCTGTAGTTCAATATTTAGAAAGGCTTGATAACAAAACATTCCACAATGAGTTTTCATTGCAAGGATCAATTAAGACATAAAGATATATGAAAACTTTACAGACATGGTAAAATTTTTATCAAATAAAAATCAAAAGTCACACCAATAAAAAACAACCAACAAATATGTGTAATTCTCTTTACCATGCATGAAAGCTTATATTGTACCAAGTTCCAAAATGAGCAAAAACAAAAAAATTTGAGTAGATAGATGGGGTTTTAAGATGCTTCCAAAATACTAGCAGAAGTAATAGTTATTTTCTTTTCTCAAAACTGTAATCCACCCAAGCTTAACTGACAAAAAAATCAGCAACAAGAGTGAAAGCAATTTTAATTGAAAGTAATTTTCCAAATTCATCAAGTTACCTGCTCATTAAATTCTCTATGGACAGCCCTGCTGAGTTCACTTTTTAAGGTATCAATATGCCCTCTGTGTGACTTGATTTCTTCCTCAAGTGCTTTAACCTTGTTCACTGCTTGATGCTGTGCATCCACAAAACCTCCAACTAAACTCTTTAAAAACATAATAAGAGAAATAAATAAAAATTTTACTTACAACTGCAAATTATCAGAGATGAATGAAATATATTTTTATAATCATGCAACAACATTAAGGAGCTTGCATAAAATACCAAAAGTGTTAATGCTTTATGCATTTAACCATATTAAAAAGATATAAAAAATGCACATAAGCTTTGGTTATAATGCATTTAAATATATTTTTCATTCTTCATCAAATTTGATTTAAAAAATGGAATCATGGCAACATCAAAATGTTGACAAGCTATGTATGCTTCATTGTTTTATCCATTGGCGTCTACAAAAAATAAAAAAGCAAGTCTCTGATTGGCTTGGTTCTTCATGCAGAGGTGTAAGCCAGCTAAAAAAAATGAAAAAGCAAGACTCTGATTGGCTAAGTTCATTCAAAAGTGTAAGCCAGCTCTTTTCAACACAAAATTTAAGTGCATCAACTTGGTTGGCAAAAAAATCTTATGCAAATTTGATATGTTATGTAAAAAAAGCATAAGGCCCCTAATCTTAAAGAAAAAAGAAAGACTAAATGAGAAGAAAAGAGGACTTCAAAACCAACGCATCAGATCACTCAACCATACGTGGTTGACGATGACAAAATAATTTTTCAGAAAAGTGAGGTTGCATTACATAAACCTTTACATTTTACTTTAACTGGTATCAAAATAAAAGGGATCGATTGCTCCAATTCCTACTAAAACAGGTTTAACAGATCGTTTTTCCGCTGCTTGTCCAAGGTTCTATCATAAATTACTCTTGAAATATTAACAACAAGCGGGAATTGTAGTCTGTGAGGAGAAATAAAAAGTGAATGTATTTTAACATTATAATAGTGCTGAATCTGAATTAATTTGCCTTTTTTAATTGAATTTCATTTCATTTTTTATAAGGCTATCATAAAATCATGTACTGCATGTATCATAACATCATGAGGTAGTGAAAATGGATAATTCTTGGAAAAAAAGCACATGTGAGGCCTGCATTTTGTTATAAGCTTTGATAAATACAATTTATGTAAATTGTCACAATGATATTAAAGTGCATTTTTAAAGTGGGTTCATTAACTCTAAACAGTACTAACAAACTAGTTGTGGTGTATTTTGTGCCTCAAGAAGACGCCACAAACAGTAAAACTATGACATTTAAGATGATGATATAGAAATAAAGAAGGCAATCAAACAACAATAGAGGCAGAAACAGACAGGCTAGACCTAAGGATCTAAAGATACAAGTGACTGTAAATAAGAAATAAATAGTATCAGAAAATCACAAACCTAAATCTATCGTTGTTTGACTACCTTCTTAATTTCTATATTAAAATTATGTCTTTCTGTCAAATGTACATCTTTCTAAGATCCATTAGAGGTTAGTTTGGTTATATCCTGTAAAAGTATGGACTCGATCATTCTTAGCGATTCAACTTCTTAGTCTATTCAAGCCAGCATCAAAGTTACTGTTCCTGAAGCTTTGTAGATGTGGATGGCTCATTGGCTAAGTGCCTAGTCTTGTGTCTGCAAGGTGATGGGTGCCATCCCTGTCCATTCCATCTGTCCTTATGTTTTCATGTCTTTTGTCTTATTTGTCAGTCTCCAGCTAGATCTAGGTTGATTTGTCTAAACTATTTAAGATGTTGGTGAGTTAAAATCATTTTGAGGATTTTACAATGACAGATATCTGAAAATTTTTTTTATATTTTGAATTAAGTGCATACCATACTTTATGGCGAGTTAAAAATTATTTCTTTTTAAAACACTCTTAGTAATGGTGAAACTAGAATTAAACTGACTTTTTTTTACCCAAAATGTTTACTGTTTTGAAAAAGTAAAATAAAAAATAGTTTTGATAGCTTTGTTCAATTCAGTTTCTTCAGAAAGTGAAATCACCTAATCTTTTATCTCCAAAGCTTGGAGCAACTGCTTCTTCATAGATTGTTTTAATTTATTTAGGATACAGCCAATAAAGAGGCAAAAAGTTTTAATAAGTCACCTGTGCTTCCATAAAATTACATAGATATGAAAATTTCTATTGAAACTCGTATTGTATCTGGGACTGCTGTACTACCCTGTACGGGCCCAAGTTTCATTGCTTATACTTTAAGTAGAATATCCAGGTTAGGCATGCCAACATTTTTACTTCTGCCTAAATTGACTAGATGTGGCTCAGTTTAAAAAAATACGCTCATTAAAGCAAATTTGTACAGAATTGTTTATGTTGACTCTAAGAAATGTTATTTCCTTAAATGCTGCAATAAAATAATAATGCAATTTCAGTAGCTTATACAGCCATGGAACAATTTGTTTGTACTATTTTCACATTATGTCATTCATCTGTTGTTGTTTCACCTTAATTTTCAAAGTCAAAAAAGAATTTTTATTACATAATTTTGCATGTTTAGCTTGTAAACAGGAGTATTCATTGCTAAGGGAGAAAAAAAGCTCAAATAGTTATGATGATTTAACTTTGTTTGTTTTGGCCATCTACATATAAATTACTCTGATGTAAATAAAGAATAATTTTTGCTGTTTACTTATTGTAATACAAATTTCCTCCATACTAACAATTTTCATAGAAATTTCAAAATAACATGACTTCTGTAAAAATAAAGTTATAAGGGTTAAACTCAGGGCACAGACTCAAAATAAATTTTCACAATGATGGTCATAAAAATGTTTGCTCTAGTTGTAAACTTCAACTGAGTATTAGTGATTAAATATAAAACAACTATGGTCAGGTAAAATAAAATTGTTTGAGAATATACAAAAACCAAAGACTAAAGTAGTCTTTGGCCAAAAGTTAGATTGAATTCAAGTTACATTAACTTCAATACAAATAACCTCTATCGGATCTAGATTTATTTTTCCAACCTGAACAGATATGAGCTCGGGTCCAGCCCGCCCAATATCTTGAGGAATCAAATCTGCATCCAGAAGAAGTCGAGACAAGGAAATATCAGATGTCTTGATGTTGGGCTCTTTGAGGATGACAAATTGTTTCTTCGCCTGTTTAAGAGATATCCACAGATATGTACAGAGTTAAAACATTTGAGACAGAGTGCAGTCTCAGGATCAATGCAATCAACTGTTGTAACATTTATTCTAAGTGATTTAGAGATCAGATGGCTTAAATTGAACCAAAAGGTCATAAATGCAACAATATGATAAAGATTTTTAGAAAGTTGGAACCTGATTTAAACTACAATTTTAATTTAGAAATCATTCAAATTTTTTTTTTCAAGGAAAATACATTTTTTGTGCAAATATAAATCATACCTTCCCAAGAGCGTTTTCCACATTTTTTATGTACTGGGCTAGCACTTCTTTATCTCTGAAAATATTGGAAACAGCAAGTAATCTTTTATAAGTAACTGATTTTGAAACAATTTTGTATCTTATGACAAAACCATGAATGTTTAGAGACATTTCCAAAACAGTTAATTATAATTAGTAAATATTGGTATGAAAAAATATGAAAAGTGAATAATCACATGACTATAATATAAATATACACTTTGAAATAGTAAAAAGAATTCGTTAAAGATTTGAAGCCATCAAAATATTCATGATAAAATAATTAAAAATTCCACCACTGAAAGCACTCTGAATAATTATTGAGAGGGTGCCGCTATCACAATGCATTTTAAATTTTCAGCACACATGCCTATATTTATCTTACTTTGCAGATGAATGCAAGGCATTTTCAGCGTCTTTGAGATTACTCTCCAGTGAGTCTCTCTCATATTCAACCTGACTGAGCTGTTTACTGATCTGTCTTAGTGCTTGCTCTTTGCGCCGCAATTCGTTTTGGGTCTCTGTCAAGCCCTTGCGCAGATGAAATGTAAGCGATATTATTTGGTTGATTTTGAGATATATATAAATTGTGATACACACATGTACTTCTATCAATCAATCAATCAGGTGCCATGCTCTTCAGCTTAGGCGATCATGACCTTCCATGCATCTCTATCCCTCATCTCTTTCACTTCTATAGCATTTGATAAAATTGCCCATTTTAGCAGGCACACCAAGTGATCTGTTTAACCTTATAAGTTTATTCAAAGAATATATAACAAACTATAAGCAATCAAAGTGGCTGTCACTTATTGAACAAAACTTCTATGTAGATAAATTGCTTAATAAAGCCAGTGAGCAACAAGCGATGCAAGACTCTTTTTTGTAGTTCTAAGAAGCCCTCATGAACCAGACCAAAGGTGAAAAGGTAAGATCATAAATTCAGCTTCTTCTCAAGCACCTCAAACATTCCCCAGAAAGTTTCAGAAGCCCTAGAATAGAATCATGTCTCTGATGTATATGATCAGAAAAATGTAGCTGATACAATGAATTAAAAATGATAAAGAAAAAAAAATACTGCCATGAGATCTCAGGTCAGACAATCTACTAGATGGCAATCAAAGTTCCCTTCCATAATGGGATGCTACTCCTATATCCTTGAATTCTCCAGTTAGAATATTTTCCTATTTTGATATTACTGATCATCTCATAATTTAACATAAAACTTACTTCTTGTACTTGCACAAGATTATTCTCTTTATGCACACCATCAGAAGCACATACATCAAGGCGAGAGGTCAGTTCCATTAATTGATTGCTTTGTTCTTGTAAAAGAAGTTGAGCCTTCTGTTCCCTTCTGAGCGCACTGCTCAATTCCATGCAGACTCTTTCAAATTTTGACATTGGAACATATTTTGTTCCCTGCAATTAATTCAGGAAATGGCACTGCCTATAGATTTGAATTATCAAACCAAAATCTTTAATTCATAAAAACAAATACACTATTATTTTGGAAGAATGTCACAAAACATTTATTGCAAATGAAAGTAAAACATTTTAGTTTTTCAATTGATATCACCTGGTATTCAAAATTTGCCAGTTTTTTGTTTGTTTTTATTTTGTTTTGACATTTTAATCTACAATGGCATCCAGAGCCTTCAAAAAGTATATCTTGACAGATGTGCAAAATATAGGTCTTCACGTGTATAGAAATTTTCTTTCAACTTTACAAAAAAAAATGATAAGAATAAATAATGAGAGAGAGAGAGAGAGAGAGAGAGAGAGAGAGAGAGAGAGAATAAATATTAATAGAATAGGAAAGAAAAACAGACGAGAAGCCATATACTAATTATACAATTTTAATGTATGAAGTATAAGTTTAAGTCTAAATAATTGAAATTTAGCTAAAAATTGTCTCCATTTCATCACTCTTTCCGAAAAATATAATTCAAAATGAGCATTTAAGTGTATATACATTTAATAATATTGTGCCCCAAACTAAAAAGTTGTTAAAACGACTCCAGGCATAGAACAAAAAATTGATAATTATTGTGAATTTTATAATTTATTCATTATTTTATTGAATTCATCGTAATACATAATTGATGTATTTCTTGACAAGACAAAAGCCTTTAATATTGTATAAAGTAGGGACAGCTAAATAAACTGATTCCATGTGGAATCGCAAGTAATATGTATCAAAAACTTCCTAGAGAGCAGGAAAACCAGGGCCAAAGTTATACATTGAGCAAACAAGTCAAGCTTGTAAATGGGATTCCTTATTGTAGCATCATCACTTTAAATCCTTTATCATCTTCAAAAATAACATTTTCAACCAATTAGGTGTTAAAAAAAACATGCTTCATGCAAATAATTTTGCCATAAGGGCAACAATTATACTCCTCCCTACAGCAGACAAATAAGCAAGAATACTAAAAATTTGGGTCTGAAGCAAAAAAACAGAACAAAAAAAAAGTGCACATACATACAGTAACACTTATTAACAAAAGATTTCTTTGATAATAAAATAACCTGGAAAGCATATAACTAGTGCAAAGGCCTTTAAAAATGGCCATTAAGAACTAAACTTACTGGTCATCTACAGTGTCAAAAGATAAACCAATCACTACCCTAATCTTTAGCAAAGGCAAGCATAACCTCGATACTAGATTTAGCCACTTTGTTAGTCCATCCAGAAACTTTTCTCCCCGTTTTACACTGTTGTTTTTTCCTTCAATCAGTTGTTACAAAATGTTCCAGTTTATTTTGTTCTCACATGGTGGAAAAGGGTTGCATGGCGTTGAATCAACTTCCCTTAAAACTATTTTGTTGATTTCTTTACACTCCATGAGATTCGCTGCATTCTCAACAGGAACCACACTTCTTCTGCCTCTAGTTTCTTTTGTAGCTATTATGAAATTGTCTAGTCCTCGCATCCATACATCAGGCCTTTTTTTCTTGTGTGGATGGTGATGTATTTATTTATAAGTACCGATTTCCTTCTCTGGAAACTCATTTTTGCATGCACTGTTTTTTATGTAATTTCAGTCATGTCATATCAGTACACAATCACTTGATATTGAAGTACCCAAGTATTTGAAATGATCCCTTTTCTTGAGCTTATTCTTATTGATAAAGATTTTGATTGTGGACACTCATTGTTTTGACTGACAATCATTACTTATGGTTTTTTTTGCTGTTCAAATCTTTCTTCTACCTTCATAGCAAATTTTCTTTATTTTTACAGTTAATTCAGTCATCAGCACATCTTGAGTTGTTAACATTGTGCCACCTGCTTTCATTCCTGGCTATCCTTCTATGTTTGCATAATTATTTTACTAAAGAGAGAGAAAAGGTATGGGGAAAGCATAATCCTTGTCTTTTTTTTTTATGAGCTTATTTCCCCATCAACTCAAATTGCTGCTGTTTGGTCCAAGTACATGTTTTTGATCATTCGTAGATCTTTTTCTCTATCTTTAACTGTGTTAGTTGTGTGATTATCTCAACATGTCATACTCTGGCAATGCTTTGGTGTAGTTATTGAAGCACAGGCACACCTCTTTTTATACTTCCAGCAAAGCTCATACTATTATAGGTCAAAGAATGTAGACAGCATCTGTTGTATCTTCCCCTTTAGAAATCCACACTGTTTCTCTGGTTTGATTTTTTAACTGACTTGCAACATGATGATTCTTTAAAATATTTTGCTGATATGACTCAAAAGACTGATCATTATATTCAGTTCAAACTATGTTAGCCCTGGTTTACTTGGCAGTGTTAAAAATATAGATTTGGAGATGACTGGTGGAATCTGATCTGTGTCAAAGATTTTGTTCACTTATGTTGCAATCTTATCCACTCCATAGTTTTCAAGTGCTTCTAAAAGTTCTACTGACAAATTATCTTGGCCTGTTGCTTTGATTCATTTCATCTCTCTTATTGCTCTCAGATCTCACCTTTCATGCTCGGTGGCCCAATAAAATTGCACTTCATTGCATTGTAATCCTTTAGTGATCTTTTAAAAATTCACTCACATACTCTGCCCGTCTGTTTAGGATTTTTTTTTCTTTTTCCATAATGATGTCTCCGTTTTGTTTTTTTTAATTTAGGCATCCTGTGGATGAGCAGAATTTCTTTCCAGAGATTTCTTCACTGTTTTTGTACATTGCTTAGTGTTTGCATGTTATAGATCAGTGTTTCTTCCCCTGTCATTGATCCATTTCTCTTTGACTTCAACACATTTTTTTTTCTTTTGATTTCCTTACGTAATGTTTCGTCTTTTTCCCTTTTGTTTTTTTTTACTACTATCATTTTATTCTCAGTCATCAACTTTTGTTTTCTTTTCCTTTTGACTCTTGGTATCTGTTCCACTGCTGCTTCTGTGATTGCTGCTTTGAACTTCACTCTTGTTGTTAAGTAAACCGTACTTCAGGTATTCTCATGTTTCAAATTGAATTATAACAGCTTACCCCAGGACAGAGAAACACATTTCTGAACCTCATAAGTCAGAGCAACTACCCTCAACCAGTAATAAAAGAAGAAAGAAGAAAACATTCTTACAATATGAAAAAAGCAAATGCATTGTCCATGATGCAATAAAATCTGCTTACAAGAAAAATACAAAAAAACATGAAAAGAAATTATCCAAGTCACGTTTCAGAAGAAAATGCTTGAGCACACTATTAAATGATCTGCCTTCACCACATTGATATGCAGACAACCTAAAGCAACCATACATAGTATTACCAACAGAGATTGAAAGTCCTTACCTAGTATCTACACAGTCGGCTCAGCAGAAGATCCCCCCATAAAATGGAGAAATGTAACAAACCTGTAGTAAACTCATATGGGAACAAGTAATCATCTTCACAGACTTCTGACTGACATGCAGACAATAAAAGGAGAAATTAAAATTTTTAAACAGCAACTTTAGAACGAATACCCCCATATGGTTAGATACAAGGAAATGAGGTGGCACATGAGCTGACTAAGAATAGCATACGACTAGGACAAAATCAATTGACAACCAACTACCTAGTGAAGAGGAAATTAGGTAAAACAGCTTGAAAAAGTATGGTAGGCGGAAGACCCTCCCAACAAAATGACAGAATTCCAAAAAGATCTCAAAGAGCTACCTTCAGACTTAGAACTGTTCATGCCTCCCTCAAGGTACATTTTTATAAACTTGAAATGCCAACCCTGCTATCTGAGTTAGCTGTGCTTGCAGTGCCACACAATCTGCAAGACTATCCTGATTTTGAAAATTCAAGAAAAAAAGGATGGCCAAAACCTACCACCCTGAAAGACAAACTTCTGGTATCACTAAATACCCTTTAACAAACTATCTTGGAGGAGTTTGGAATCCTGATTCAATAGGGAAATCAGAAGACCAAAAACAAAGAAGAGGAGAAGGTGAAGAATCAAAAGGAGGACGAGAAGAAGAAGATGGAAAGGAGGTGGAGAAGAAGAAGAAGAAGAAGAAGAAGAAGAAGAAGAAGAAGAAGAAAATCATCAGCAGCAGCAACAACAAATTTTTTTATTTCAGCTTTGGCAAAATACTATTGACATATTCATATTTTTTAAAACAGATGCTGTAATACTCTCCATCTCATCGATTACTATCTTTAAAGCCAATAAAAAGGATTAAAACCAAACCTTTTCAGAATTTTTATCTGTGCTCTCATGACCCACACTGCCTTCCTCACAAATCTGTTGCTTCATCTCATTTAATTCAGTTAAAAGATGACGCCTCTCTTTTTCAGTTGTGTGCAGACGTTGGGTTAAATCCAAAATATGATTTTGAAGACTGCTCATCAAATCCTGCGAAAAAGAGTTATGGTAAGAAGATGAAATTCAATAAAACAAGACCCAATAGGGAAAAGTCCAGAAAATGTAAGGACCTAAATTGCATTGATCATTCTACTGGGCAAATGTTTAGGAACAATAATTATACAAAAGAAAGATTGCATGATATTTAAAGATTATTTTTTTTTTACATTTCCAGAGTGTGTTCAACTATTTTTTTTCATTTGGGCTTTGCACTCTTTATAGCCTATAGCTCAAAACCTGAAAATACAACTTCTTGTGGGTTTTCCCAGACTTCACCACGAAATGATTTGTAACCTTCCAATATTCCCTTCATGGGCATGTAAATAAATATTTTGAAAAAGAAATTTACAATCACAAGATCACAAAACAATATTTTTTACACTTAAAAAACTGAAATTTCTCAAATAATACTAAGAGATTGTGCAAAACTAAGAGTATGTCCAATGTAGTGAGGTGTTTCAAAATGTTCATACTTGTGAAGAAATACGGGTTCCTTTCATGTCTGATGTTGCTCTCCTCAGAATTTGGGATAAACCCTTGTCCAACTTGCATATGAGAGATGAACGGTTTTGAAGTGAGCTAGATGTAGATAGGATCACTCGAGGGAAAAAATGATGTAGGCGCTCAAGGAATTTACTGAATGATGATCTTGCTGCAGAAAATAAGGCTCTATTTTCTCCTGGGCTATCTAATAGAGCACGAGAAAGCAATTATGTTTAAAAAAAAAAAGAAAAGAAAAACAGAGAGAGGTAATTTTATTTTTCAAATAAAATGTTTTAAAAATCGTTTTTATGTGCAAAAAATTTATATATGTGCTAACAAATGTGGAAAATAACATGCTTATCAATAACATAATGTTGGATGTAAAAAAAAAACAACAAATGAAAAACCACCTAGATAAAACTGTTTTAAAATGGCAAACAACAAGTTTTAGAAAAGAAATTTTCATATTTACCAGGTTCCTGTTTATGCTGAATTATTTCATGCAAATCTGCCATACTTGTGACAACTGTTTCAAGCAGATCTGAACTCTTCAGCCAAGAAAGCAGCCCACAGTAGCGATCAAATAAAGAGCTGGATTTATTTTGTGCTTCACTATATTGTGCCAAGCCTGTTATATAAAAAGCAAACATATCTGAGTCACTTGATTTTTGTAAATTATGGCTAGATATCTGTAATGATTATTTCACAGTATTTAGGTGACAAGAAACTAGTAAATGCATTTGTTCTAAATTTAATAAATCTGAACATGTTTAAAATTTCAATGAGGAGATAAAAAAAAAAAAAAAACAAGAGTGAACTGGTGGCTTTTACACTATATCATAAAATTTCAATCAAATTTGGTTAAGACCTAACATATTGGCAGCAAATACAATTACCCATGAAACTGTGAGGTGACTGAGCAAGATTTCCAATACACACCGCTATGCCAGCATCACCAACTACTGCAGTATATGTATCAAAACAACAAGCTGAGGACTTTCCCAGATGCACTAGTCTATTGGCTGCCATCACTGCAATGGCACCAGCTCTAAAGGTCAAGAGTGGGCTGATCTTCCTGCGTATCTTTTTGTCTCGCTCTGGTTTGTCTTGGTCACCATCCTTTCCTGAATTGAGCACAGAGTTCAAATAGAGGGCTCTGTCTCTACAATTTTCCCAGGTACTATGAAGATCCTCTAGAATATGGCGTTGAGAGGCAAGTTGTGATGAACGTGCATGCAGTTGGTGGAGGGCTCCACTCAGGAGTGCACAGGCACATAAAAGAGATGAGGCTTGAACCTAAGTAGAACAATATAAAATGTTACCTGAAATTCAAAAATTCAAGTCCGATAGACATAGCTTTGAACTGATGAATTCAGATAAACAAATAGTAACAAAAGCCCTTTTCAGAGGTAACTATAATCAGACTTTCAGTTCTTCATACTATTATTCAAGCAAAAATATTGCAAGTTTGCAATATATGATTGAAAACATTGATTTTATTTTTTAAAGTATGCTGTTAATAACTTAACATATATCTGGTCTTGATAGAAGTCCCCTTCATGGCATCAACTTAAACCCTTTAAGCTACATTTTAGTGGAGATTGAAAATCATGCAAATCATATGCAAGTGGGCATGATCAGCACAACCATAGATCGCTGTCTGATGCGCTGACCTGGCTATGCTAGGCTTGTTGAATGGATGCTTTGAAGCCTTCTGTTATACATCAGAAATTCTCTTTGCTTTACAAGTTTTAGGTCAGATTTTAGAAAATTAACGCTAGCCTTCTTGTAAAAATCTGATGAAAGAACTCACTTTTGTGAATTTTTTTAAACCTTCTGTTTGTATTTATAAAATGTACTACACTAGAGATTTAATTTGTTACCTTACTTCTTAATAATAATCATACATTCACTATGGACTGTGTGAAATTGATGAGGGAACTACAAAAATATATATATATATATATATATATATATATATATATATATATATATATATATATATATATATATATATATATATGTGGCTTATTCTCAAAAGGATGTGTCAATTTTTGGGACTTTATTCTCATTTTGTATTTTTATAAATAAAATGTATGTTTCTAGTAGTGTAAGCATAATAAAGGATGGAATAAAATAATTCTAAAGATAGTTGAGCATCTCATTTTGGAAAGAAAGCTACATTTTTGTCAAATCAGTTTTTTCTTAATTTTTGATCTACCAGTTTTGTTGATGCAGGTATGCCCAAAAAAATTATGATCTTTCTATGATTATGCTTTTAAGTTGAATCTTTGAAGATATCAAGTATTGTTTTTTTTTTTTTTGGTCTATAAGTTTTACTGATGCATTTTTAAACAACAACAACAAAAAAGAAATATGACCTTTATATGATCATACTTTTAGTTCAGATCTTTGAAAATATTGAGTTCAATTACCATGTTCTGAATTTGAGACTTTAAGACTGTATTTAGTTCTAACACGGGGTAAGTAATACATGGGTGGGAGCATGAAATCCCAAAAGGCCTGCAGGCTTCTCGTTTGTTGGCCACAAAATCTCAAAAAGCCTGCACACTACATGGCCATCTCAAACTGAAGACTGATCACTTTGTAAGAAAACATCTTAATTGTAAAGCACAATGGATACACAAGATAAGTGTGTCCATACTAGATATTACCCAGCCTTAGATCTCTATATCTATCTAATTTTTGGACTAGCACACAATTTTTTTTTTCTCTCCAAAGGATGATAGGCCAGCAGGCCATGTCCTGAAATCTTGATTGGCCGGTACTCTCCCACCCATGGTAATACAAAAATTTCAAAATTTTAAACTAGATATAGAGAAGGATTAGGCTTTGGGCATACACTTAACTTATATTAATGCAATGAGTCATTTTGAACCATTAGGATTTAGACCTAGACCTAGCTAGGTATCCTTTCAGTGTAAGTTAGTAATTAAGTACACAATCGGTACAAGAGGCAGTCTATACAAGTTTAAAGAGTCTGAAAATGGACATGTTGTTGTTGATTAAATCCATAGGACATAAAGTCGCTGCCCTAAAATATTTTTTAAGAAGTATGCAAATGTCTCATGATAATGACAGGTGAGTGTATGCAATTAATATACATTCTGTAAAATTGGTGAGGATATCATGAAATTTTACAAGTCAGTTAAAAGTCTCAAATGAATTAAATAAAACATCTTGTCATTCAATAATAAAATCTGGCTACTGTCATTTGAAAGAAATTGCTTACTTAAGAACTTATATAAATGAAAATGCCACAAAAAAGTTTTTGCTTTCTTTATACTTGCCGCCAGTCAAAACCGTTACATCTACAAAATTGCTGTTTTGCTATTTAAAATCCTCTTTGACAATTCTATAAACATCATTATATCAAACTTCTCTAGGCCCTAAAAAGGTATCTACCCTGATCTGTTAAACAAACAACCAGAGCAAGTTAAATTATCTTCATCACTGCAATATTTAAAAAAAAAATGCCTTTTGACACACCTTTTCAAACTACTTTTGATCAGCATCTTCTTTTATGGCTAAAAATCAAATTAAAACTTAATGGATTTTCCATTTTATGTAATCCTGTTTATATCTAGCTCTTAGCATTTCATTAAAATTTTTAAAATTCTTCCTTTTAATCCTTCTAATACTATCCATGTTGTTTTTTACCAAACTTCTGAGTTCCAATAAATGCAATCGACATTTATTTTACACAATTGTAGAACACACTCAGATTTCATCCCAGTACAATTTTAACTTTCGGTTAGCTCTACCAAACTGGAGCTTAGCTGGTTTACAAGGAATAATGACATCCATGATACTGGAATCAGTTACATAACTGTTTTAGGTCGGCATGGTAAGGGAAGGGTTACGATATTTGTAGAGTCCTGCAACTGTTTAATAATATTATATTGTTAACAGCAATCTATGGACACAAATTACTTTAAATTATTCATATAATTTATGTGAAGGCTATATATGATACTCAGTAATTTGAGGCAGAGAAGATTGAATGGTTGCTTGAATGTTGCATTCAGCACTTAGAGATTTTTTTAAGGAAAGGATTACAAAAAAATTACATTTGTTGTTGCAAAAAGTGCATACAGCTTAAGTAAATATTTTGCATGTCTCGTTTTTGCTTTTTAGTCTAATTTTTTTACTTTTAATATCTAAAAACCAAAATTACCTGACTTTCTGCAAGGTTTTTTCTTAGTTCTACCACTTCAGCTTCCAGACCCATCTGTATATTGCCAGTTGCTCGTACTTGTTCCCATGCCTGGTCAGCAATTGTTTGTGTTTTCTGAAAAGAAAAATGCTACTTTATCTTTTAAAAACAGTTGGTTTGCAATTCATGGCTTTCTTTTAGAAGAAAGCACAAAATCTTGTCTGTTTTTCTAGCAGATAGGAATTTGTTTTGTGCAGCACAACCTTGAAATAACAAGCTGGTAGAGTACTAAGTTTTTATGCTAAGATTTGTCTTTGACTCATAGATCTTAACATAAACTTCCGATGCTTGATCAGCTAAAAAATATGCAATAGATTCGATCATTCCATTTCAGTTGGAAAAAAAAATACCCAGGATTCAACCTTTTTTTTTCAAGGAGAATTCAATATTCTTGCTCCACCTTCAATCTCTTTATGAGATGCCAACAATGCAGTGGCATTGCTCTTCAAGACCCTTACAAGGACTTCCAGTAAAAGGCTGTGATGTTGATTAATGAAGTGTATTGGTTAATCATAAAGTAACATGTGCCTTTCAAAACTTCATTCTATTTCAATAAGTTATAGCTATAACATACAGACAATAGTTTTATTGAATATTATTGTAGGGGCACTTTTACCAACATTGATTTACACATGCACATTATAGAGATGAAAAGGGCGAAAATTCCTCATTGTAAAGAAAAAAGGTAATCTGAAAAAACAAAAATTTTCAGTGGGGGATGGGTATGGGGGATATATTTAGGTTACATACTCTTTCTCTCTCCCACCTCCGAGCATGGGTGGCTATTGGCTTAGAGTGTCTCTCCTGATATGAACAGGAACATTCTTCACAGATCTGAGCCCCACAGCAACTAAAGGTGAGTCTAGGTTATGTATTCTTAACGTTATTAGTCTTTTTCTTTTTGAGGTTAAGTTGGCTGATGCACCATATTGAAAATAGCAAATGGTTTTACAATAATATATAAACTGAGACATTGGAAAACTATAACAATGCACTCCAAGGCTGTTTCTGCATCAAATCAAAAGCCCATCATAGCTAACTTGGAAAAAATGAGAGCTGCAAAACTTTCATGAGTTACTCAAATAATCACAATCTTCAGATAGCCTACACAACACAAGTATTCATAACTGAAGAGTTATCATCTTAATACTTGCAATAAATAAATAAAGAACAAGAGAATGAGACAGGTAAATTTTGATGCAGGACTCACTTTTGTGGACATCCGAGAAAATGCTGAAGTCACAAGATAATCTAAAAAAAAAAAAAACCTAAAAACTAGATCTCGAATAAAGATATATTTTTTATCTGTTGAAATTCTACAATCTTTACAATCAATCAATACTGGAACTGCTCTGTAGTCTGTGCAGAAAATGGGTGGCTTAATGAACATTTGTAAATATATCTAATTTTCATAATACAAGTTGAATGACTTATTGATGACTGGTTTCATCTAAATCTGCTTGATTCAATTTAATTCCTGAAATCGGTGATTATATTTAAGCTTTGCTTTTTTTTTTATTGCATAATTAACTTACTTTGCCCCCCTCAAACTTTTAAGAAAATTAAAATATCCTTGTTAAGCTGTTCAATATGACATTGCATAATTACCTTAATGGAACTTACTATACCCTTCCCACCTCTTATCCAATGACTAAAAGATTTTCCTCTGATATTTGCCTCATAAAGTTCACTTTGAGGTGACCAGTGACTTGCACATAATATTTAATTTGACTTTGTCAAAAGTCAATGCAGATGTTTGAATCTTACATTATTTCTAAACTTAGATTTTATTTGGCTCAACTCGCTGTGCCTTGGTACACCAAATCTAATTTAGCTCAAGTTTTTAAACATTCTAAAAAAGGACATTTAGATAGGAGATAGCAAAACATTTATTGATATTCACTAAATCAGCTCAATATAGACCTATAGTTTGTCAATTCTATGAAAGTGAAAAGAGGAAATGAGCAGGAAACGCATATAAACACACAAATAAAATTTTGTCTGACTGTAATAACATGTGATATTTGTATACTTTGACTGAGTTGATTTATATTTTAAATTTAGAACAGGAAGAATGAAGAAATTTCAGATCCATCTCTGACTTTCAATAACAAAATTACATTTGTTTTCAAATTGAGAGTTCACATTTGATTCTGTTGCAATTACCTTTCAATGAATCAGATGGAAAGAGAAACCAAGAAGGCAGATGAAGACTGGTGCAAATAATAAACCAATATCAAACAGCCGTAAAAAAGTTTTAAAGCAGTAGCAAAATAGAAAACAATTTCCAGGAGAAGAAAATAAAAGAAGGGAATAAAAGGATGAAATTCACTTACAGAGCTTCTGGACTGCATGTCTGATAACATCTGATTGTAGTGTTGTTCCATCTGCTCTTTTTGCTGCTGCCATGCAACTTCACGATCCCTGGAGGAATTGGTAAGTCTGGTGATCTGCTCTGCATGCTCTTGCTTCAAAGCTCTCACCATATCCTGGTTCTCCTGGACAGTCTTGCTAGTAACTTTCATCTGAAATTAAAAAAAAAAAAATTAACTTTACAAAGTTTGCCTACTTTTTTTTTCACATTAAAGATCTTCAAGAACATAATGAATATAATCCTAAAAAAAAAAAAAGAAAAGACATATACCAATCAATATCATCAGAAATAGAAATAACCACTCATTTTCTTCTGCATTTCACTCACTCAATATTTTTAATTAAAAGTTCAGGAAGCAAAATCTATGTTGCAATTTCTATGCAAAAAAAAAAAAGAAAAAGAAATTGTTTCTTATGATTTATCTTTAAAATGCCTAAAATGTTTCCCAGCTGAGAGCAGTTCAAAGACAAACAAGGAACAAAAAAAAAGTTCACCCTTTCTTCAGAAGACTGTAAGAGATCGACAAGACATGAAACTTGTTCATAAACAATTTCAGTGAGATCTGCCCATGCAAACTGATTGAATGTTCTGTCTCTGGTTGGTGATGTGATGTTGCTTGAGAGAAGTCTCTGATATAAACCATGCAGAAAAGCAATCCTCTCCTATAAAGATACAACAGATTTGAAAAATAATTACCTTCAGCAAATTTTAGGCTTTTAATATTTATTGTGCCCAAAAAAGAGTAAAAAAATATGACTTAAGTCAGGAATTATACTTTTTTTTTCTTTGTAACAGAAGAGCATCATAACACAATGAAGATGTTACAATTTTTCGGTGATTTCACATGTTAAAAAGAAAGGATGTTTACAATATAGTGATAGTTTTCAATAGTTTGTTATTCCAGACCTAAAAAAAATTCTCTTCAAACAAATATACTCTATTGCATATTTTTTCTGGGTGGTGTATAAAAACTTTTTTTTTCACATTGCAATTTTTTAAAACATACAATAGTTTGACAAAATCCTCACTAATAAATGAAATGATACATACAATACTTTTGCATACTTTCAAAAGTCTGTTAACCCCTTGGCTAGGGATTTTGTTAACAAGTATGTCATAATATGGGTGGTTCCAATATTTTGTTGATATTTCATGCAATTTTTGGGGAAAAAATGCATATAAGTTATATCAAAATGCAGGAAAAACACAGTAAGCGAAAGAGTTTGTATAACAGCTAAGGTAATCCTGTGAGCACCATGGTTCAGGTGCCTGTGAAACTATGGACACACTCAGAACCAGTACAAACATAGTCCAAAAAGAAAAGAGATCCTAAGTTCTATTTTTTGCTCATAACAAACATTAAACATTGCCTATACACTAAAATTAGACATTAAAAGTTGTATTGTGTTGTGACATCAACAAATCAGATAGGGTTATGATATGGACAAACTGGTACGTCTGGAGCACAGGCAAAGGATTAAGAAGTGACGTAATAGACAATGTAGTCAGCACAAATGATGAATAGCGGGAATGATTATTGTTAATGTAAACAATAATTGAAAAATTTAATATTCCACCAAAGTAAATTCAAATTCAAAAGCTATACTCCATCCGATAGAAAAATCTGACATTGAGCTTTTGAATTTTAATTTCAATTTGAAGATGTAAAATGAGTAGGGAGTGTACTTATTTCATAGACAAATATTTGTAAAATAAAAAATCATACGGAGCAATTAATCACAGTAGGAGCTTTCAACAAAAAGATCTGAATGTTGATCATGTTTATATGTTTTTAATGAGTGAATCCTATTTTTCTGATTTTGTGGTATCTTCATTTCAAAGCAACTTTTAACTAAAGTGCAGAAATTTTCTTTCATTGCTGTGCTTCTCAAGTTAGATATTTAGTCATGAGAAAAGGTCATGTAAAGGATTTGATTATCCTAATAAAAGGTCTTGCTACAGAGCAATGAGGCATTAGATCCTGGAACTTTTCCTTAGCTATTTTGTTTTGGAATCAGGTCATTTTGCTTATCATAATTTGATAGTCTCTTCAATGAAATTGTTTTGAAGTCACAGTACAAAAAACTTATTTCATAGAAGTTTTTTTTGTAGGATTTCATAGCCTCCATTACATCATTGTTCATCAGAGTTTCTTCAGATTTTCAGGGCTCCAAAAGCCTGAGAAAGAGATTTGAAATCTACAAAGCCATCAAACTAAACAGAAAGAAAATAATTCTAAATCAATATCACAATGTTTTACTATTGAAATGAAATTGGGATTATAAAAAATTATAAATGATACTGTCGTGCTAGTGATATCACTGGAATAAGGTATAGTTGTTTCACTCAGAACAAGTCTGATTTTCTTGATGAAGATGCTGATCACATTAAGCAAAAAGACTCAACACAGTCTATGTTAACAAATGCTCCGCCCAGACAAAAAATAAGAGCTGCCAAACTCCTCCTCAGGGTTAGAGCACAAAAAGGCACTTACAATATATGTTTCAAGATATGAAAGGTATTATGAAGGTTTGCTATCAGCGCATATGATAGCATAGTCTAATACTATAGTATGTGAAGTCTGAAGGCACTAACATTTGCTGAGGGATTATATTGGTCATATCTTTGAAACTACTGGTAGTATCAAAATACGTTTTTGAGATGATAAAGATTAGTTGTATAAGGATCGTATAATGTTTATTGTTTGATTTTGAAGAAAATGTTGCTTAAGTTAATTCCCAAAATCACCTGCAATTTATAGAAGATTAAAGCTTTTAATTTTCAAACTTGAAAATACATGTATATTTTTATCATGGTTCATTAGAGACAGTCCCTTTTTGTTTCACTTTCAGTGAACTGCCAAGCTTTCACAACTTTAATGTTTTACCCACTGGGAATTCTTTTAAGCATTTGTTAAAAATTCAAAAGATAATATTCCAAACAAACTCTTATTTACATACTTACCTCTTCTTCTACTCTATGTCTTTTGACGAGCTTCATGATCTACAAAACAGACAGACATTAAAATAATAACATTAATGGAAATAAATCAGACCTTGTAGTAAAACTTTACTAGCAATTAATGAATAAGAAAAAATTTCCTCTCTATATTCATAATTCCAAAAAAGTTTTTATTTATAATGTTATGAGCATATTTGAATTTGGAAGATTCCATAGGGAGAAAATTTCAGATACATGTTCATAACCCACCTCCTCACTGAGTTCTTGGATGCGGGTTCTGTCTTTATCTTGATTGTTGGCGTTAACTTGAAGACTTGTTTTAAGCTTTCCAATGGTAGATTCCAGCTCAGAATAGTTAGCTCTTGACTTGTTTAAATCTTTGGCCGCTTTGGTATACTTTGAATGGGTGTCCTAAAATTGAAAAGTTTGATGAGACAGTATGAAGAGCTAAAAATTGATTTTAGAGATCTAATTTTGATAAGTTGCGAGTGCACAAAGCACACAAAGATATTATTAACAAATCTGAAATAACTTAATAGCAAATAAGCTAAATATATATAAAAAAACCACATCAAAGCCTAAGCAGTGATGCAAGGAACAGGCAATAATGGACTGTCTTTATCTCACAAGTAAAAGGAACAGCCAAAGCTTCCATTCCTGGTTTTTTTTACTTTGTTGGTGATAAAGCCTGCCAATATCACAATAATCTGAGATCTTTTTGTTCTATTTCAAGGCATTTTCATTTGGCATTTGTTGGACTTGATGAATGACTTCGAAACATTCCAGTAATCATCCATTCAAAGCAAAAAAATAGAACAATTAAAAAGGCCACTTTTATGCTCACCTCAATAGTTTTGTCTTTTGCTTTAATCATATCTTTACATGAATCCAGCTCTCTGGAAAGTCGATCAGATGCTTTTTTTGATTTAATAAGCTGTAATGAAAAAAAATCATTAAAGCCACAGTTCTTGTAATTTCATTAAGTGAAGATTGGAAAAAATTATATACCAAAACTACCTAAACATTCACAAAAAAGTATATGATTTTTTTTTAAATCATGTAAATATGAAAACAATCCTTCATCTTCTTTGTACAAAATTCATTAAAATATAGGAAATAAAGGTATGACATATTGAAAAACTATGCATGTACCTCATCTGACTGTGTATCCAATCTACGTTTCACATGTACAAGCATTTGTTTGAAATTTTCCACTACAACTGATGGGTTGCTGACTTTTTTTGCTTTGTCTTTATCCTGAGAATTTGTGTTTCCCTCTTTTTTTGCTGCTCCTGCAAAATCCAGAATTCAAAATAAGTTAAAACAAACCATTTTTGTACATTTTTTTTTTCCAAAAGTAGATTTAGGGATACTGAAAAGTTCAATCTGCTTCCCCTTTTACATGTCAAAGCAATATCACTGTTGTTTTTAACTAATTTAAGCAACTTTTTCTCATATTATTCATTATTATTTCACAACAACTGTTGTATATTTGAAAATGATTGGGGAAAAAAACTGCTAGTAGTTCATTTTGAAATCATGTATTGCTGAAAAAGAATAAACAATAAAATTTGAGAAATTTTCAAGGATATGTTACACAGAAGGAAGGTTTAAATTCAGTGATTTTTTTTCGAAATAAAATTGATTTTGAAAATATTTTACGTACAATACAATTTTAAATATTTTTATTTTTTTTAATGACTTCCATGTTTTTAAGACTCACGAATGAAGATGAAAACAAGATAACAAATGAATAATTAAAAAGTTAAAAAATTCTTTCCAAATTAAGTTATCGGTGATTTAAACACAGTTCTCAACTAGAGACTTAACTTCAAAAGGACCTTTTATCTGTTCCCTACCTGAGATGATAAAATCATATGATTTGATTAAGAATTTTGGTAATTAGTGTAAAGCTAGATGTGGAAATAAGCTTTTAGTTTAATGGTTAACAAATAAGTTGGAAAGTTAAAGTAAGCTCAAAGATAACTGGATTTAAAACAAATCAATAAATTAAGTTCCTTAAAGAAAGATGCTGTTTGAAACAATTGTTCTTTATAAAAAATACATTAAAACATTATTTTTTAGTCCATTTATGTTTTTTTGTTTAGAGAAGATATTTAGGGGAGAAGTTTGTTGTTTACAGATTTGGCAGGTTAACTTGCACATTTTGTACCTATAACATGATTATTATTAGTTCATAAGAAAAGCCAATTCTTATCCAAGCCTAAGCCTCTTTTCCTGGTGTGTAAGCAAGGGAAGATTTGAAGATCAGACATTAAGAATGATGGAATTCATTTCTTTCCAGTTTATTTTGTATGCCACTCAAACTTTCTTGCATATGGTTTTTAATAGTTATTTTTTTTATCATTCAAGCATACTCAAATAAATTGTTTATAATCATTGTGAAAGTTTGATGTTGATCTGAAAAAGTACTTGTCTGATATAAAAGTCAAATCATTGCTCATTTAAAGTCAAAGCATATAGCTAGTTGTATAGAACTATTTTGTTTAAGTTGTTAGGATCTTCATTGGGGTTGATGCAATCTTCCTGTTGTCATGTTTTCTTCCAAATACTTCTCATATCTTTTCAGTAACTTTGCTGATTTATCAAGCTTGGCACCTGAATCTCAGCTGATGCCAAGATCAGAAGCTTCTTTTAAGTTTCTTGCAGTGCCTGAAAGTGACGCCTAGTGGAATATGGAAGGAGAGATTAAATTTGATGTTGTTTGCTTTTTTTGCAAAATGGAGTGAGGCAACAATTGAAGAGCATCCCTTTCAATTTTTGTCCCAGCTTCTTTCCTGAAATGCCTGGTTTTGCTCCATGATATCCTTGAAGTTTTTACTTTTTAATGAATGAATTCATGAATTAAACAACTTGGCATCAAAGAGTATATGGAAGGACAAGTCCCACATGATCTGTTCAAGACTTAAAACTTGTCAGCATAAGTTGCACCTTCAGTTCAGAGATCCTTTGATCTCTCTGGTCTACCCTACTGGGTCTGTCTCTTCCATCCATCCCCATGCAAAAAATTTGTTTATTTGGTTGTCCCCTCCTCAAAAGCAAAGTTGATAAAGTCTTTTATTTTTAGCACATGACCAACTAAGTTGATTATGGCAGTGGTGCCAAAATTAATCATCCCCCCCAAAAAAAAAAACAAACAACAAAAACCTACACACATGCTCTATGATTTTTTTCTTCGATGCCTACCTTTTGATTTTTTTTCACTAATATAGCTGACAACATAAACTCATAGTAAATTTACACAAAAATGACGTTTATTACATATATTTCAATGTTTGCATTGTGATAGATTGAGAATTTTTTGAGGATTGCATTACATTTCTGATGTACCTTATAAAAAAATTGAATGGTTATGAAATTTTCTACAATCATAGAATGTTCAGTTAATTTTTCTGCGAGCTAAATCGCAAAAAAATTCATAGGTAGGTTGTTTGGATATAGACAAAAATTTGAAGTAAAAAAACAGAGAAAGACAAACTGTAAAAAATCTCCACATAAAATTACTGTAAGGAAGCTGAAAATTTTATGTAGTAGAAAAAAAAAGTTAACATTAAATTTTCATTCCCCTTTTGTTTCTCAGCTATTTGCATCAGCTTAAAAGATAACCACCATTCAATTACAAAAGCCCTCTTAAAAATTCTAATATTATGGGTAAATCAGGCCTGAGCTACTGCCCACCTAAAGTGTACACAATTTTGTAATTTGTATCACTGTATCAAACAATGTCAAAGACCTTTTTATTTCTTTTGCTAACGTACCACGAAAAATCACAACTTTACTTGTGGCAAATATGGACTTAATTTTAGCTGGACCATATTTTATCACTAATAAATTTAGTTCTTCTATTCAATAAAAATCTGCACTCAACAAAATGAGTTCATAGGCATTAAGAACAAATACTAAGGATTGATTAAATATATATCTATGAATCCCAAAATTAAAAAGCATGTTCTGAATTATAGATATAAGGTTTAGCATGTGTCCATCAAAATGGATGACAATGTAGTAAGAATGTTTCAAATTCAACTAGAACTCATGATCAATTACCACATCCAAAGGAGAAAACTGATTAATAGGGCATCATATAAGAATCTAAAAATCATATATGGTGTAAATGAACAGACATAGGAAAGTTTGGGTAATTTGAAAAGATTTGTAAATTTTTTTGCCCATAAAAATCATATGTAGACTTAATAAAAAAAAAATGAAAATATGAAGCCAAAGAATTTAGACATACTTAGCTTTTTGTCATCAAATTGGAAGGTCTGTATCAAAAACTCCAACTCTTTTATAGATCCTCCATAAGTATCCTCCAAGAACTGTTGTCTTTTTTTGGCCTGTGAAAGATAAATGGAAAATGCCCTGTAAAAATATTTTGTAAAAACAATTTCACTCTTGCATGCTTTGTTTAGAATAGTTCAAAAGCGAACAAAATTAAATAAAACCATTTTAACTTTTTTTTTTTATTTATATGTAAAATATAAAGCAAAAAATACCATATCGTACACATTAAAATTACAAGCTTGAATCAATAACTCAGTGAAAATTTCATTTGAATGTCTTGGTGGTTTTCTTTTAAATAAAAATTAGGTTACATTTAATGCTTTATGAAAGCATGCTCTTAACCTTTTACAAAAACTCATAGAGTAGCCAGAATGGAATGTAACAATGCAGTCCCTGCTTGGAATCTGGGATGGTATTTAAAGCATAAAAATCTATATCCAGATTTAGATACTGGATCTAAATCTAGCTTCAAGTAGGGCATTTTTTATTTTCACTTCATTAACAATAGATGCATATTGTTTCACAAACAAAACATCAATCATAAAAAAATTTTTTAAGCAGAATAAAGAGTTAAAGGATATAAAATGGAGTGGCAAACTGATCCTGCAGTGTTTACAATAGTTATACATGTATAGAGCTGAACTCTTTATACCATGTGAAACTGAAAACAACAAAAAAAAAATCTTTCCTAATTTTTATTTAATACATCATTTTCTTACATACAGACTTTGACTTTCCCAATAATTTTTTTATTGAGTATTTCTCAATCAAAAACTTAATTATCTGACACCTAGCATTCTTTGGGGCAGACAATACCTATTAAAATAGAAATTGTGTCAAACAAGAACTTGTATTGGTGGGAAAATGACAGCACTAGCATCAGACGCTTATCAAAATTACAATATGAGAAAAAAAAATGGCAGAACTAGCATCAGATACTCCTTAAGAAAAATATTAAAATATATATATATGTGTGTGAAAAATAAAAAGGCAGCTCTGATTAAGGAAAGTGAGACAATCCTTTCCTCCACTAGCCTATGGACCAAGTACCCAAACAGTCTCCTCTATCAGGGTTACCATGAAGCCATGTAAAACAAGTGGTGGATGAGTACTAGGCAATTGACAAGATGTATAGCAAACCACTCCAACTGGCCAAGCCGAAGCAGAGACCCCAGTTTATGGAGCAATGGTTGGGCAGAACAGCTCAGTATGAGCAGCATTATTTTAGAAGGAAATTGCAACCCCTATAAGTATCGTTGCAAAAAAAAAAAAAATCATGATATTACATAATCCAAGAAAGTAAACGAGAGGAAGTGGTCTGCAACAGACAGACCAGTCTTTTTAAATAGAGATTGTCAACTCTGCAGGTGAAACACTATTCTCATCAACAATAGCAACATAGACTGTTAGAACAATGCTACAAATGGGAAAGTGAGAGAACATCAAAGGATGAAAATTAATATTCAAGTCATGAGCAAGATGCAGGAGGACATGAGGGAGGATATTGTGCTGGACCAGCTCATGACTTCCAATGAGGTAGCATAGGTCTTTGTGAAATCGCATTCCCTATTGGCTGCTATCAGATTGGTTTTTACACATCTGAAGCAAGCAACTGTGCAATGCAGACAGCAGGTGCCTTTGATCACAATGGACGATTTTAATACAAGGTAGGAGTAGAAAGAAAAGAAAACATGGTAGGGCCCCAAAGAAATCAAATGAAACAGTGTTACTAGAGGCTGACAAAATAAGATCACAAGAATATGTAAATGTCAGGCATTCATGACTTTCCACGCATCTTGATCCATCTTTACTTTTAGTGCATCTGTCACTTATCCTGCATTTAATCACTTTATTAGTCCATCCAACATCTTTTCTCGCTGTTTTCGCTTATGCTTTTTCCTTTGGCTATGTGATGAGAAGAGAGAAACTGGAACATCTTAGGACAACTGGAATGATCAAAGTAAAAAGCAGCAGGGGAAAACAGTGGGAAAAGATGTTGGATGGACTAATAAAATGGTGAAAGTAGGATGAGTGGCACATGCACTAAAAGTAAAACTGAATGACTACCCTAAAGAGCAGGGTTTAGAATTTACGAGAAAAAAAATACAAATTCAGTAGTCTTATTTGTTTGACACTCAGAGGTAGTGATACTGATCAAAAGACTGCCTTTGGTTGTTTTTGTTGTCCTTTACTGGATGCAACATATCATGCAGAAAAGCTTGCATGAAAAACATGTAATTGAACACAAAAGATGGAAGTAGAATTAGACCTTAGCTAAAAAAAACAACAAAGTGATATCATATTTTTAGTCTTCGATCATAAAAGTAACTATGACTTCAATCATGTCATCAGACTTTGTTGAGTTAAGAAGATACCTAAAAATTTTACAGCATACAGTCACAGGAAAATTTCAAGTGGTTCAAACCTGCTGAACAAAATACAAAAAGAGAGTTAGTATCAAAAACGAAGTTAGTGATTTATATTTTACCTTGCTCAATTCAGATTTAAGCTCATTGAAGTTTTTCTGGTGAAGTTCAAGTTCTTTTGATAAGCTACCTATCACCATTTTCTTGTCCTCAACCTCCTTCGAAAGCTGTCTCTTAGCTGAACTGTACTCCTTTTCAATCCTACAAATTAAAAGATACTTTTTTACTCTAAAATTAAAATATTTCACACAAACAAATATTTGAAAATGAAAAAAAAAAGGGCACTGCATGGCATGTAGTTTTGGTTAGCAGTAAATAAGGATTTTTTTTTGTTGGTGTTGTTTTCTTTTTTTTTATTAACATTTTAATGTGATTTTGTTATGAATGAAAACATAAAAAAAAGTTATTTTCTCCATTAAGACACTGAGAGGATACACTATTTTGTTTTGTTAATTTGAGTACTTTTGATACCTCTTCCTGAATATTAATGACCTTTTACTATCCTCAATTCCAAGGACTCAAGAAACTTGAACTGTTCACCATTTGTTTCATCCTAAATTTTCTAGATTAAAGAGCAAAATCACTACCCCCAAACCTTGCAAAAAAACTTTATTGCCAAAATCCTTTGCCATCATTTTATTTGATAAATGAATAGAAAATAAAAATTTAAAAAATAAAAAGCAAAAGATTTAGATGAAAAATGTTTATTATATGTAACAACTTGATGACAGAAAAGCTGATATATTTTGACAAAATCTGCCTTACTTATCTAATTTTTGATTCAGCTCTTTGCGACTCTTCCTCTCCTCTTCATACACTTGCTCCAGCTCTCTGCAAGTGTTATAAAGAATTGACAATAATTACAAAAAAATTAATAAATTTTGGAGACATAAAAAAGGCTATCCAGTTTTAATTTTAAAGAAATGTTCTATTTACCGTTGAAAAATATGCAAAATGTTGACAACTTCACTGCCCTTTATGGCCTAAAATGCTCAATTTAAATTTACATCTCACATTTATAATATTGATTGTGAAGCACATAGATAAATATAAATGAAGAAATGTAAAATAAATTCTTTGAAAGTTTTACAAAATACAAGATATGCTCCATAGTAGGAAGAGTAAGTACTAGGAATTGTTTATTTTTCTCTTCAGAATATATTTAATACATGGGAACTATCATAAGTATATTGGATGTAGATCTATTCACATAAATCTTAATTCAAGCCACATGGTATAAGTAAGAAAGTAATATAAAAAATTTATCACTACATAAATTGACAAGATGCAAAATTATGATATTTCATTACTGTAATATTCATTTAGATAATGTCCCCTCTATATAATGAATAGGGATATCTAAATTTTATCTAATTTAGAAAACATGGTTCAATTCCTTGCAAAGGACCCAAATTTTCTTAAAGTAATTATTTATGCTTAATTAAGATTTAAATCATAATCCATAATAAACTTTTAATTATAACGTCACAAACATAAATATATAGTTATATGACAAAATAAAAATCCAACAATATTTTAGATTTTTTTACATTTATACTAATGAATTCCCTCCCCACCCCCCCTTTTTCTACTTAATACAAAACAAAACAATAAGTTTAATAAACTACTCTAACTTAATAAATATATTCATGAAATGAGATTGTAAATTATTTCATACTATATTATCACTATACAATCTATACCATTACATTTTAGCTCTTGGTGATCCTTCCTTTCTTTTTACATTTTTGCACATTCCATATTGTCTTCTCCCATACACACACAAGGTCTTGTCTGTCATTGAATCTCCTATCCCCCTGCGCTGTATCTGTTCCTCTGTTATCTTTACTTTTAATTTTCTTTCGATGACTTGACTTTATTGGTTTTATAAAATTGTCTTGAAGTTCACAGAATAGAGTTTCTAGTCTCGACCAATCAGTTGTAGTGGCTGATTTGGATTTTATTTTATTTTCAATGTTTCTTTCATTTAGCATATGAAACTGAAGTAGCAAACTGTTTCAATTTTATTTCACAGTTAGTGTGAACATTATTTTCATTAAAATTGAAATTAGGAGATCTGGGTTATAATGTTTCTTTCACTTAGAATGTGAAACTGAAGTAGCAAACTGTTTCAATTTTATATTACAGTTATTGTGAGCAATACTTTCATTAAAATTGAAATTAGGAGATCTGGGTTATAATGTTTCTTTCACTTAGAATGTCAAATTGAAATAGTAAACTGTTTTCATTTTTTTTTTTTTTCGGTTATTGCGGGTAATATTTTTTCCTCTCCCGAATCACTGATATTAAGATGTAGGATCTCCTGCCATCTTTCTCCCGTAAAAATGTAATGAAAAAGAGGGCAAACCCTCGCGTGTGCTAGTATTTATAGTGCTAAGGCTAAGCTTGCCTACATTCACACTGTCTTGCCTTCCTTCTAAGCCTTCCAGCCTCTCTCTCATTGCTCGTGAACTTTCTGGCTTGAGACACAGTTTATGCTCTCTCACAATTACCCTGCTTGTTGAGAATATACGCATTATTATATCTTTTAAAATAATTATTCTATTTGAAAATCTAACATCATATATCAATAAATTAAATAAGAAGGTAAAGTAATTTTTTTTTATATTTACCTGTTTTGCAAAGTCAATCTTTCAATGGCTTTATTTGCTTCGACATTAGCTGATTTTTCTACCTCAACTGCCCCATCTAAGTCTCTTACACGTAGCTGCAAAAAAAAAAAAGGATAAAGATGTTAGGGAATTATTTTTACCATGCTGTGTTTCTCATCTTTCTGCACATTATGCTTTATCAAAGGAGACACACAGCTAATATTGAAAACAATGTTCCATGCATGACAAAAAAAAAACAAAGATGACTAAGAGCAGCATTAATTGTATACTAGTTAACAATGGGCTTCAGAGAGTCATTTTTATGTACAAGTTTGGCAAAGAAATCCTCAGATACTTACTTGAACAATTTCAGAATTAAATTTGGTTTCCAAATGAGATGCTCGCTCAGACTCTATGTTTTCCTCTAATGTCTTGATTCTTGCCCTTGAAGACTTTTGAAAAAAACAAAACCATAACACATTTAGTAACAGTCTCTCATTTAAAGATTGGATACGAAAATAGAAACTATTGAACAAACTGTACCTGATGCTGCAGTAAGAGTATGTTAAAAAATGGAAGAGGGAGAGAAAGAGAGAGACAGACAGACAGAGAAGTAAAGGAAGAGAGAGATTGAATCAAACTTATTAGAGCAAAAATCAGAACGGAATAAAACAAATGTAGTAGTATATATAGGGGGGGTTCTGGCGCACCTAGCACGAAAAACATACCACATCTACATGCAGAATTACCCCAATTCTGCATGTGCAAAAAACACTTTTTTCGTACACGCGGTAATTCTGCATGTACACATCTGGCGCTTGGAATTCGGTTTCGAGTATATATAGGGGGGGTTCTGGACCACCTTGTACGAAAAACATACCATATCTACATGCACCCCAATTCTGCATGTGCACATCTGGCCTACACACTCGCAAGTCTATATTAATTATTTTTTGTAAGAGATTATTTTACATTCATTTTGATAGGTGCGCGCAGGTGTGTTAATCTAATCCAACATTGAGGGCGGTCAGCGGTCCTGATCGCCATTTCGATGTGCGCGATGATTTTAGCATTTTAATACGTTTGTTTCAATTTTTGAATGGTAAGCCTGATTTGGCTACCTTTTTGCCTCAACAAGGAGTAAAAAACCATAGGTCGGTTTAGGGGCTCCACGGAGGTGGGCGGGGCCTTGCAAAGAAGACTATTGAGCACCCAATTTCTTCATGAAGATGGCTCGGGCCTCGTCTCGACCGCGCTGGACAAGCGCGTTCTTCGTCTCCTCGTCCAGTGTGGCGGCCTGTTGTTTTCGGGACCCGGCCCTTATCTCGGCCTTCAGCTGGTCATATTTCTTAAGCTCTTCGACAATTAGCTTGAACTCGTCATCGGAGATCACCCCGTCCATAAGGGCGCGAGAAACGTGGTCAGAGATTGTATTCAGCTTACTAGCCGCCAGGACTCGGATTTCACAATGTTTTTTGACTTTGACGGCCAAGCGGTGGCCCACAATTTTTCCTGCAGCTCCAGCGACTCCGCAAAGCAAAGCGGTAGCTTCGAGGCCTATCACCACGGGGGCCGCGACAATCGTGCTCAATAGGCCCACGCCGCCGACACCTGTCAACGCGCTGATCAAGAGAAGAGTTGTGTCGCAACCATTCAAAATATTCGAAGCGCGGCGGTACTTTTTTTCCAGCTGCGCCCGTTTCTCCCGTTCGGCTTCTAGATGCTCACGAATCCGAGAGATCTCCTGAAGGCGGTAGGACTGGTCTGGGGGCGCGCCTTGGCCCGACAGTTCTGGATATAGAGTGCCCGAGGTCGGCGTCATTTCGATAACGATAGGGGCCGAAGGTGTTTCTTGCTTCATGTTGGTAACTTGTAGTTTAACGAGCCGAGGTTTAATAAGTGAAGATTTCAATTATGCAGGCAATTACGGCGGATGAAACCTCTGGGTTGGTAGTAGCCGTCCTGAAATTTAGCATGTCTCCTCGAGAGAGCGGGATAGGATTGCCAAACGTTATAAAACTAGAGAATCGGCCCAGGGGTTTGGTTACACCGTACAAATTGTGCAATACTCCGTTGATGACAATTTCGACCCGGGCCTCTGAGGGCCGGCTGCTCGCTGTCGTTATAGCCAGGCTCATATACTTGAGTCGGCCCGAGACCGCCATAAGATATCCCCGCTCGCTGTTTCCACCCGACACACCGTTCCCGAAAGACCACTCATATTCTCCCTTCGTAAGAGACCCGTACTCTTCTGCGTAGACAGTGATTAAGGGCCTATTTAATTCCCGATAAATATTTAAAGATTCATTGACTAATGATAGTGCCGTGTAAGAAGAGATAGCCACATCGGTGTTTGTTGTCGGTTCTATACGCTGAGTCAGCCCGCGAATCAGCCGCCCCCCCCCCCCATGTTCAGGTCGCCCGTCATGGTGTCGCCCGTTTTTAGGACACGGAGGGCGAGCTGTTCGTCTACATAGTCCTTTTTTGCGTAGTCTGATAGGACTTCGACCATGTTGGGACCGCGGCCGGCAGGCCCCGGGTGGGCGATCCTCTCACCGAAGATACTCATTTTCGATAAAAGTTCGAAGATTGACATTCAGGGGTCAAGTTCAATTAGGAGGGATACCGTCGCGCCCACTATTCTGGGGTTGTGCGTGGCTGATCTGAAGTTGATTGTATCTCCTTGGGTCAGTTCTAAAGGGGTTTCAAATATAGAAACACCAGAGATTTGACCTAACAATCTGGTCGCGCCATATGACTTTTTTTCTTTCCCGTTTACCAAAATATTAACACTAGCGTCGGATACTCCGCTGTGAGATGCTGTTGTAGACAGACCCATACGGAGGACCCTACCTGCGGCCAACATGGGGTAGCCCCCATTCGAATGGCCCCTAGCCGCATCACTGCCAAACGACCACTCATATCGATTATCCACCATCGATCTTTTGTTTTCGGCCCATACAGTTATCAAGGGCTTAATAGTCTTTCGAAAGTTCTTTAAAGCTTCGCTGATGACTTCCACGGTTTCGAATTGAGATACCGCCTCGTCGCCTTGTAATCTTTGACCTGCCTTACTCGTGGGCAGCCCGCGTACCCGGCTACTAGACCCCATTGTTAGGTTACCCGTCATGGTGTCTCCCGACTTCAGGACCCGGAGGCCGTCCTGCGCATCAACGTAGTCTTTTTTAGCGTAGTCCGATAAGTCTCCAGCAACGGCAGGCCCCGGACCGAGGATTCTATCGCCGAAGATACTCATTGTCTGGTGACTAGTTCGAGCGCAACGTGGATAGGGAGGTCTTGATTGGAAATTTTCCCATGTGCATCCCGGATCGAGACCTTCAACTCGCTTATCGTTCCATCGCGGAGGCGCTTAAATTCGGGGCACTCCATTCGGACCGTGTTAATGTCCCCGAAGGAGTGGCGCCCCAACCCGACGCAGGCCAGGAGTGTCGAAGGAGCCCCATCGGCGATATTTCCGGATGTGTTGAGTTCTTCGAGATGGACCCACAGCTTTTGCCGCGTCGCAAAGTTTACAGGGCGATCGCCCGTATACACACCGGCGTCGAGCCAGACTCCGCCGAGGCCGTCGTCCAGGCCGAGAAGGCCCAGCAGGCCATCGGATATAAGGATTTTCCACCCGGGGGCGACTGTTAGGGTGATCAACCCGTTCTCTCCACAGACCATTAGCGTGTGGCTGGCCCCCTTGAGAACCTCGCGTAGCCGGTCGAACCCATACAGGCCGGGCGGGATTGTTAGGGATTCTTCTACCGCGGTGTTTTTCCAAGAAAATTTCTCCCCTTTTTCAATATTGTACCACCCCGCGGCGAAGGTTATCGATCGCAAACCAATGGCGAGGTGCCCATCGCGGTTGTCGATGCACCGCAGGAGGGGGATTGCCTCCCCCCTTTGAACGTTCGAAAGCGTGTGGAACATGCTGGCCCAATATTATGAATGCGAAAGCTTTCAAGTTTAATAGTGAAGCCAAGTACCAGCCCGGCCACCAAAAAACCGCGGCCCGCGATGTGGGCGATCTCGCAGAAGGCCAGGTTCAGATTCAGGCCGACGACCTGCAGAAATGGTTCAAGGCTAAGTATCGCAATGTCTTCAAACACTACCGCCTGCCTAGGATTTATTCAGACGACACGTTCCAGGCTTGGTGTAAAACCCCGATGCAGTTTTGGCAGAACCAGTTAAACTTCGCCGTTTGGTGTGCCACCACAGGTTGCGGAATTTCGGCGGACGACCATTTGACTGTCGCTGATGCACCTCTGCAGTCCTTCTACCGCTTCCACGCGTACTACCAGACACGCCGCATACTGGAAGATATACAGGCCCGAATTCCTCCGGAGCGGGAATGGAAAGCGGTAAACAATCCTTACAACCGCGAGGGGTACGAGAGAATCTGCGAAGAATTTGGTATCTCCCCACACTCTGATTGGAAGATCCGTGGCCACACCAAGGGGCTAGGCCGAGTCTACTTCTACTTGCCCGGGGTCGGATATACCCCAGTTGGTGATGGGGAGTATAACCCGGACAGAATGTCGTTCACACAATCGACACATCACGGCATTCCCCACGTGGACTACATCGATCAGGATACCGCCGGAGTAGACACGGCCTGGAAGAATTTCATACTCAATAAGTCAGATGGCTTCACCTTCCCCGGGGTCAATAGGTTGAAGGACAGTAGTCGGACTTACGTGTGGGCCATTCTCACCGCCCAGGCCCAGACCCGCGCAAACATTCTAGGCGCCGGGGTTACGGCCTCAGATACGCAGCAGCAGTTCCTAGCGAACGTTGAAACTGTCATAGCTTCTTTTGTGGACATCCCCTCATCAATAGCCCGTTATCATGAAGCCCTACTGTATGCCAGCTCTGAGGTCAACCTATCCTTTGGGAAGGGTCTCTTTATGGCTCCAAACAACATGCAACTCCGCGTGGGTAAGATAGTGGGCTACAATAACTTGCTCGTTATCGCGACCAGTGAACAGCACCTGGGCTCGAATATCGGCCTGAATAAGGGTGTCGCCCCACCAGACGCCGCAAATGACACCGGCGAAAAGGGGCTCGTTATACCGATGGGCGCCGATTCAGAGGCGACTACCAGTCAGAGCGGTGCAAAGCCGCATCCCGCAACAACAACGGCCGCAGAGAAAGCAGACCACGAGGCCCACGAGGACGAAAAAACAGCCCTCATCGTGGGCAGTATTGCCATCGGCCTAGGACTGCTTTGGTTTCTTAGTAGCAGCCACTCGCGTGCCGCCACAAGCAGTAATCCCCCGACAGCCAGAAGAACAGCCCAAAGATTACTAGATAACCAGACCGCGGTTTTCCCGAGGAGAGACAGGAGCCAGGAGACGATCGAGCCAATGATCCCCGGGAGGGCGGCGGCTGCCTTGCCAGCCAGCTTGGCCAGGATTCTTCCGAGACTTTGGAGTTGTTTTTTGATCCACTCTTTGGCCCCGCCCTTTCCGGGAGGCTGCGGTGGGGCGGCACCCCCAGAACCGCCCGGAATAGCGAGGACTATTGTAGAAATAATCATCCCGAGGGCCGTGAGAATAGACGCGATCGTGATTCCCTGCTCACGGAATAGGGTCTTTATTCGCTCGGCGAGGGTTTTGTCCTCGTGTAGAATCCGGTGCAGGGTTTCACGTAAACGACTGATCTGGGACCGGAGAGCCTCCCTGGTGGCCGAAGCGGCCTCAAGGCGGGGGGCCCTTTGATTCTGTAGATCACGCAGGCGTTTGGCAATTTCGTCTTTAGCAGCCTCGTTAGGGGTCTCTTCTAGCTTTCTTTTTTCCAAGGCGATGTGTTCATCCAGTTCCGAGAGCTTGGCTAGATTGTTTGGGAGTTCCCCCCGGGACCTTTCCAGGGCCTTGCACATACCTAGTATATCCCGGGTGGTATACCCCTCGCTGGTGAGGACAGCTAAGATGTTTTGAACGCTTGCAATCGCTTGGTCGGCCACAGCAGGTGTGATTTCCTCACTTCCTTTTGGTAAGTTAGCTCTGGCTTGTTTTAAGTTTTCCTGGGCCTCAGGGCTGAGTTTTGGCATTTTTGATCTGTACTCTACCTCCATGGAGTTTTTTATGGCATCTGCCCCACCCTGACCGTATGTTTTTCTGTATTTGTTTTCTAACGTACTTAGAGCAAGGAAACCGCCGCCCTTTTGCTTCATCATAGTAAGCAATTTCCCTTCTTCAGGGTTCCAGTAAAGGGTTTTGCCAGTCTTGCTGATTTTGAATTGTTTATAGGGGATTTTTTCGGGTATGGGCAAGCCATATTCACTTGCAACAGACTCGTAGAAGGCTATTACCAGGTTTTTTTTCATTTGGGCTAATTGAGTTCTTTTGAGTCTTAACCTTAGGTCATCGATATCTTCTCCAGCTTTTCCGGGATTGTGGAGGGGAGTATCGGGTAGCCCATAGATACCGCCATCGTCAATGCCATCATCGTAAAAGTAATCTCCATCGTCAAAAATGTCATCTTCAATGTCATCTTTAATGTCATCTTCGGTTTGACCGAATTCATTCATCTCAATTTCTACGCCCGCCATGGTGTTTTATGTTGAAGATCAGTTTACCCAAGTTCAATATATAATGTCTTCGAGCGCATACGGGAAAAAACTCAATCCTTACCGTCGCCTCCGCGAGCCCCTCGGGGTCAAGGCTGTGCGGCAGTCAGTTGTTGTCACCAACAACCCGTCGGCGATTGATCAGAGCCAACAGTTGCTGGTCCGCTTCCCAAATCTGGGGAGCAATGACGTTGTCGTGCCCGGATCCGCGAGACTGGCGTTCACCGTCTCGCTTACCTCGACTGACGCAAACCGGACCCTGGTCCAGAATAGAGGCTGCGCCGTGGTAAAAAAATTGACCATTAAAATCTCCGGCAACAAGGTGATGTCTATCGATGACAGCGATATATATTACTGCTATCAAGACCTCTGGAAGACCGCTCGAGAGCGGGAGAACGCCCAATACCAGGGAATTGACACTACTACCAACCGAAACGCGACCAAACTTCGTGTCGGCGCAGGAGACGCTGAGAACAATGCCGCCCACCAGGCCATTGCCACCACGTATGGAAACCGCTTCTTCGTGCCGCTGGACTTCGAACTGCTCGAGTCCCACATGCCCTTCCACCAGGCGGCCCTTGGGGACCGCCTCGAATACGAACTCACTTTTAACGAATACAGTCGAGTCATAAAGTTCACTGGTGACGGCAGCTACACGATCGATAACATCTGCCTCGAGTTCGACAAGGTCACCAACGAGAGCGTCGCCCGAAATATCCGCAACCAGTACGCTAGCTCCTTGGCGATCCTGTACGACCGCGTTCTGCGCCACCGCAAGATGACAGCCAACAAAAGCGATACGCTCTGGAACATCAATCTCAACGTCCCCGCGCGTTCCATGAAGGGTGTTCTTATGTTATTCGAGGACCCCGCAGCTGCCTACAAGCGCGACACCGAGGCTTTCTACAACCCCCAACTTACCAAGGTCGAGGTAACAATCGAGGGCGTCCCGAATCAATTGTACAGCCAGGGGCTCCGCGCGTACCAACAATGGGACGAATCCAAAAAGCTTTACGCAGGCGGTCCTAAGCGGAGCCCCGTGACAGGCGCGGTCGCGAAAGACCTTGCTCTAGCAGACGTGTCTCTGGGCGAGTACTTGACCAGTAAGTACTGCCTGTGGCTGGACCTGCGGTCGAGCGATGACGATCAGCTCCACGGCAACGGGCGTCGCGTAGAGAACGCCAGCGAAGGTATTACCATCCAGATAACCAAGAAGGCTGAGGCCGCTGGTGCTTTGAACATCTATTTGTACGTGGTCATGGATGCCCAACTTAACCTGGAGGATGGCCGCATCGTCTCCGTCCTCTATTAGATCGCTCTTACCCCAATCCCCCCACTCTGCGATCATTTGCGGGCAAACAGGCTGCGGGAAGACAGTATTCGCCCTAGACCTTCTCGAGGGGCCCTATCGCGGGGTCTTCCGCCACATCGTCATACTGTGCCCCACCATCCGGCACAACACCACCTACCAGGGCCGCCCGTGGATATGGGGGGACCCTGAGATATATATTGTCGACCCGGGCGAACGCCTGCACGATTGGCTCCGCTTTTGGTACCACCGTTTCAAAGGCGAGCCGACCCTTTTCATCATCGACGACTGCAGCGCCTCGCAGGCGATGACGAAAAAGAAAGACACCCTCTCGGAGTTGGCCTTCTCCGGCCGCCACGCCCAGCAATCCGTCTGGGTGCTGTCTCAGCGATACAATTCGGTCCTCAAAGACCTGCGGGAGCAGACCCAGTGGGTGGCCTTGTTCCACTGTAAGGACCGAGACTCTTTCGAGGAGTGCCTCCGGGAGAACGACGTCATAGCGAACCGGGAAGAACGAGTAGCCGTTAGGTGTCAGCTCGCCTTGAAAAAACATGCGAAGCTGTTGTTAAACACTTCACAACCATCTTCATATCGTTTGCTTAGCTGATGTTTATCACTTGCTTATCATTTGCTTAGCATTTGCTTAGCAAATGTTGTTAACAATATTAAACACGGCTATCTCCTTGACCACACTTGTGGTTCTCCTGTGGGTAGTCCACCAATATATTAAAGCTAGGCGAGAAATTAGGAAACTTACAACTTTATTACATACAAAGAACTTCGAAAAGAAAATGGACGATTTGCTCGACGGACTACTCGCCAATGAAACCGGGGTACAAGCGCCCGCTGCATCGGTACCAGCCGTGCCACAGACTACAACGGTGGCGGAACAGCGCGATAAGCTGGCCATTATCGCAGCAGGGGGGCAGGCCAAAAAGTACCTTGGTAAGTCCCTGTCCGTGGAAGAAATCGACAATATGGACGACGACGAGGTTAGAAAGCTCCACACCCGCTACGAGGCACGACTCGGTGTTTGCATGACAAAAACGCTGGGGAAGGCTGCGCTGCAGCTCTATACAACCTTGGCCACTATGTTTCTCCCGTTACCGCCTGAGAACCGGCAGCCTCTCATGGAGGACCTAGAGTCTGACATGATTGTCGAACGCGTGCTCAACAGAACTGCTTGCGAATTGTATTACCGCTATGGAAATCTTCTGGCGCCGATCACCGTGGCGTTGACCACGGCTAAGTACTGCCAATTTGGACACCGGTGTCCAAAGAATATAGAAGAAGATGAACTCGAAATACAGCAATGTGTCTCCACCGGAGGAGTCGACGGAGACAACCACTCCGGCGGAGCCGCCGGAGACAACCATGCAGATGGAGCCACAACCTGCTTTGAGGGTGACGGCCCCCAGCCAGCTGTCTAAAAACGAGAAGAAGGCTGCCGCGGGGCGTGCCGGCACCGCCGCCAGGAAAGCCAAGTCGGAGCGACTTGAGAGAGAACTCGCGGAAGCCAAGGAGGCTCTGCGGGATCCCGCGTTCGTGGCCGACCCGCCCGCCCCGGAAGCCGCCCCGGAAGCAGCTCCGATCCGCGACAAAAAACAAGAAGGCTCTATGTTATATTTAGGCGCACTGGTGGCCGCTGTCGGGGGGCTGGTCTATTGGTCTAAGTCTCACCGCGCAGAACCGCCGCCGCCAAAGGAGAAAAAGACCACCCTGAAAAGCAGCTTGGGCCCTGTTCAGCAATTAAAGGTTGCGCACAATCCCCACTATATGGAATAACCATGGCTTCGATTGACGGAAAAGTTGTAGCTAACACAATGTATCATGCCGCCCTTGTCAGCGGTCTTTCAATAGGGTTTGCTAAGCTCACCCAGATGGCCATAAAAGGGAGCTTACCAAAACTCGACACGACGGCGCGCGATGCCGGGATGATGCTTCTGGATGTCTCGCTTGCCATTTTAACTAAGGACGAGTTAATTAAACGTGGGATTATTCCCTCTAACATTTCTCCATAGTAGCACAATGGCTAGCCTCGCGATGATGGCCGGAGGCGCCATCGTGAACGCTCTGGCGTTCAGCGGCTCGAACTACCTCTTTTCGAAGCTCGACAAAGGAGATGCAGATGAAGAACGTAAACGACACGACAAGGCCACGGAACAGATGCAGGCTGCCCGTGATGCTTGGTCTCAGAAGCGTACTGAACGCCTTGACTCGATCAACAAAAAGCTCAGGGAACAAGATCATGCAGTCAAAAACTTCCACGACGCCGAAGCGGCATGGCTCGAGTACAACACCCTCGTCACCGGGGAAATTCTCGACCCTCTAGAGTCCGAGCCCCAGCTTTCCGACTTCTATACACCGAGCAGCGCCCAAAAAGACCGCGAGATTGCCTTTGTTATCGGGGTTATGGTAGTAACCGGCCTTGTGACATACTATATTACTAGAAGATAGTCGTTAGACCCCAATTTTTCCGGTCTATATATACGCGATGGGTCTTTCTGAAGAGTTATACTTTGCAATCCTTTCGGTTGGGCACAGCGCTCGCCGCCACAAAATTCCCGGTTTCCGCGCAGTAATCGATATCGCGCAGACCTCGCTCGAGATTTGGCGGTCGAATGAGAGAGCGGCAATAAGTTTCGCCGCAAAAGTTTTGACTGGCCCGACGAACCTCCGAGAAATAACTGGGCGGCTGCCCGAGCCCTTAGCATCGGAGTGTTGGAGGTTGGTTGGGCTTCTGGAATACATGGCAAGTCTTGCCAATGGACTCTCGCCTGTCGAGGATTTACTACAGCCCCGGGGGCTATTGGAAAGGAATTGCCGCCATCAAGAAGCTGGCGTCTGCAGCGGGGGTCCCTCTCGATGCGGCTAAGAACTGGCTGAAGAAACAAGCCATCTGGCAGATCTACCTACCTGCGCCGCGGCACATACCGAGACCTAAGTTTGATGTCCAGGTGCCAAATGAGGTCCATCAAGCTGACCTGCTCTTTCATCCCCACGACCGCGTGGGACGGAAAACCTATAAGTACGCTTTGACCGTAGTCGACGTTGCCTCGCGGTACAAGGAGGCCGAGCCGCTGACCACCAAGGGCGCAGCAGAGGTCGCCGATGCCCTGTCTCGCATCTACAAACGGGGGCCTTTGACGTGGCCCAAGATTCTGCAGGTGGACCCTGGACGCGAATTTATGGGGGCAGTTAGCCAACTCCTTGCTAGGCACAACGTCGAGGCCAGGCGCGGCCGGGTCGGTTCTCACCGGGACCAAGAAATCGTGGAGAGGTGGAACAGAACTCTGTCTGAGAGGCTCTTCGGCCACCAGTACGCCCAGGAGATGCGGCTGCCTGTTGGTGGACGATCCACAGAGTGGGTGCGGCGGCTGCCTGCGGTTGTCTCTGCTCTGAATGGAGAGGTCACCCGGCTGACCGGTAAGCGACCCTCCGAGGCCATCCGGGCAGAGTCTGTGAGTGGAAAGCCCTCTTCTACGGTTCCCGGCCGCCCTGTTGGACTTCAAGAGCAGAAGCTCCCTTCGGGGGTTGGCGTTCGCTTCCTCTATCAGCCCGGCGAACTCGAGGGTGGGGGGCGTCGCGCCACTGACCCTGTGTGGTCCCTCCGGGTGTACCGACTAGGGCGCACCTTGACCAAGCCCGGAGAGCCTGTGCTTTATTATCTTGAAGGTCAAGGACCTAGTCGGGGGTTTGTCCATGAGGAGCTTTTGGTTGTGCCTCCTGACACTCAACTGCCTCCCGATGGTGTTCTCAACCGTTAAGAAATTCGTCAATGTAAGCGTTCATCTCGGCTGTACCAGTCGGTAGGGCATCCCTATGCCCATAAGCAAGAGTTTCCACCCCGTTTTCTGCGATCCACCGCTTGGAGTCGAAGCGAGACAGTGATACCTTGTGGAGGTGTTGCCCATAGATACGGTGGCGCTCTGATCGCAGGACATTCATGCTGTGGTGGAAGGTAGTTTTCTCGAATAGAGCCTCCCTGTATTGATTGTGTCTTATGTGTTTCCGGACGACGTACTTTTTCACGCCCTTGGCTTTCTTCATGTTGTCCCCGTTGGCCTCGAGGATGCTGTACATCTTGGGGCGCAAGCCGATGTATTCCGCGATTGGGCGCCCGGCACATTCGTCCGTCATCTTCCCGACAACCTTTTTGTTTTCGGCGCTGTGCAGAGGGTGCTCGCGTGGGTAGTCGGACGTGTCGTATAGCTCGGCGTGCTTGCCCATGTCCCGATAGACGTCCTTCGTTTGGATCTCGAGGAGGAGACTGTCGGTGTCGGTGTAGAGGAGCTGACACCGGTCTCCGTACTGGGCCAGGAGCTGGTTGTAGTAAAAGTCGTACATGAGCGTCTTCGATAGGTCGAGAATGCTCATGCCCACGTATACGGGGCGGTTTAAGACTAGACGGCTCTTGTGGACCTCTATGGCGGCGAGGTCGTCGTCGAAGATGTTCGCTCTGGCGAAAGACGGGCTGGCCAGGAGGCGGCAGAGTTTGTCCTCCTCGTGTGCGCGCACCAGTTTGACGTCGACTCGCTTTCGCAGGTTCTCCATGGTCTTACCGAAGACAGAGTTGTTGGCGAGTTTGTAGAGATCCTTCTCGAAGGCGCTGGTGGCCTGCTTTCGCAGCTCGGTGTTCATCCGAATGTAGGGCTCCATCCAGGGGCTCTGCTCGAAGCGCAGGGCGCGGTGTATCTTCCGGAGCTGGAGCCCGAGCCCCAAGTAAAGCTGGAGGTTGCGGTAGTGGAGCACGTAGTGGTTCTTGTCGCGGAGGTTGGGGACCAGCTTTTCGACCTCGGCGGACGCCATACCTTTGCCCAGGAGGCCGTGTTGGTACTCCGACATCCACTTTTTCTGAACCACCATGCGCTCTGGAGCGAGCGGGTAGGCGTTGTGGCGGTCGTGAAGCTCCTGGGGGTACTCCAGGTCCACCTCGAGGATAAAACCCTCGGGCCCGTCGGCCGGTTGATCTTGGATTGTGCCAGCCAGCGCTGTACAGTCCTCTACCCATCGAAATCCGCCAGTCGGAAGGGGTTGGCTCATGGCCCACCCATAAAGGTTGTTGGCGTCTAGGTAGAGAATGTGGCTGTTGGGCTTCTCCGGGTTGTATCCCTCTACTGCGGGGTTGTTCGCCCTGGCGTGGCGCTTTGACACCATAGAGATGCCTCCGCGCATCCCCTTCTCGATGAAGAGGTGTTGGTCATAGTCTGTGAGCAGCTCCAGTTCTACTCCGGTCTTTTTGAGGAGAGCATCCCAAGATAGGCTTGGACTGGTGTAGTAGTGCGCCGGGTCCAGCCCATATTGTTTCTGGGAAGTCTTTCGAAAGTTCTCAAAGACATCGGCAAGGAGCAGCACGTCGGTCCGGCAGTAGAGGTCGGTGTAGTTGCCTAGGTTTTGACACCCGAAGGTCTCCCAGACCCTCTGGGCATGGGTGTAGTCACTATCGGAAATATTTGCGCCTGTTAGCTTGGAGTAGAAGTCCTCCTTCGGTGGAAGCTGGGTCTCTTCAAAACGCCCCCAGGAGTCCATATACTCATAGGGGTACACGCCTTTGCGCATGAGCAGCGCGCAGTCGGGCTCGTAGCGGGCTGTGATCTGGAAGGCCTCGGGCTTGTTCGCCGCTACCAGCTTGTCGAGAGGGGCTAGTAAGAACTGTGCGCTGTCGATGAAGCGCAGCTGCCCCAGGGAGAAGGAAATGTACTTCTCTGTGTTGTTGGGGATGCAGGAAACCCGCCCCTCCACCTTGGATATCGCCTGCATCAGCAAGTGGCTGTCGTACCCCCGCAGGTTGTGGAAGATGGTTGTGGTCTTCGGGCTGAGCCCCAGTTTGAGGTTGCAGGCGCTGTGGGCGGCTCCTCGGTACTTTCCGATGATGTGGCAGTGGTCCTTTACAGAGTCACCCTCGAGAGGTTTGTCACACACATGGCATCTGCTAGCAGTCCTGTGGCTCTCCCAGTCTGCTCTTGTCATTCTCATGTCTTGCGATTTCGCCAGCACTTTCTGGATCCCACGCTCTTCCACTTGGAGAGCTCGGAAGAAGTGTTCTGCTGCGTTGGGCCCCCGGTATTGGGCAGGCGCCTCTGTCTTCCCGTCGCACCGCACCACCACATAGCAGTAACTGCATGCCTCGTGGTGTTGTGTCTTCTGGGTGTTGCTTTTTGTCGGGTCGAGCTCCGGCCCTTCGACTTTCGTGGTGAGGGCTTCGAAGTCAGCGTAGATAACGTATGGCGCGGGCAGCTGCTTGTGGTGGTTTTGAAAGGTGAGCTTGCCCTCTTGGGACATCTCCACCCTGACGGCTGTCTGGCCGATTCCCTTGCACTCTGGCCTGTGGGCTTCCAGCAGATCCTCGCGCTTGTACCCATGAAGGCAACGCTCGCAGAAGTGCTTCTGCTCTCTGTGTTTGTTCTGGTCGTAGAGAAGTCGGTTGAGATTTTTGATCCAGGTGTAGTGGAACTTGCCCGCTTTCTCAATCAACAGCAGATTGATCCTGGGTATGTCTTCTGGCTGTTTGGAGATGTGGTGCACTATCACTCCCTTGTCCCAGCCGAACACGTTTATGGCAAGGTCGTTCTGTCGCTCCACCTTGACGATCTGAGATATTGGTGTGGGGGCATCGATACTGGTGAAGTCTAGACCATCTGCAGTGGGGTATTTGGCTGGTCTGTGTGGGTCTTTTGCGACTTGAAACAGGGCAGACCGAAGGGCCCATCGTAGGCAGTGATCGTCTTTGTTTTTCACGTTGACCACTGCCTTCTTGTTTTTCACTTCTGGCGGCAGTGGGATGTAGGATCCGCCCCGGAGAGGTTGATATCGGGCGATATCTAACCAAAGTTTTCTAACCTGTACCACCATCCACCCAGACCCTCTCCGGGTCAATTTTTCGAGAGTTTCCTGCAGCCTCGGGAATGATTCCTCGAGGGCTGTTGCGATCTCGTTTTCTTGGAGTACAGTCTCCTGTCTATGTCGTAGAACAGGCTCAAAGTACTCCTCGCTGCCTTCTGGGTTTACCTTCACGAGCTCTACCTTGAGAGCCAGCTGGAATTTCAACCCTCCTCTTAAAACTCTGAGCTCCTTCTCGATTTTTTCGCGGCTCTTGGTTTCAACAATTTCTAGAAAGGTTCTGGGGTCAGTACCCTGTGGGTGCCCCTGGGGTACATCCATTTGCCACCCGCGCAGGAAATTTGTGAACGTCCATCGCGTCCGCCGGAAGGCGAGTTCTTTCGGCTCTTCAAACAGGCCCTCGAGCTCGTCTTGATAGTTCTTTGCAGAACTCAGAAGTTTTTGGCTAGGGATAGGGTCAAATTCCTCCTTGATGGCCTTACTTTTCTTGGCTTTTGCCTTGCGCGGTGGAGGAATAGGCCGATATTTCTGAGGCTTTAGAGGCTTCAGCAAACGTCTTTTAACAGCCTCGGGAATTGGCTCATCCAGGATGTTTTTCACCACATCGTGGAAAGCCGAATCGGGCATCTCTGCCAGTAGCTGTTCTATGTACTCATCCATAGTCACCATTGTGGATTTATATACCTATGTGTAAAGAAATGTCTAAATTAAAAAAATATTAGCTAAAATTTACCCCCCTACACTAGGTCGAAGGCTCGCTGGCATAGCTAAATTTCTATGGTGGAAAGTCGTAGAAACTCCTCCCTAAAAATCTGCTGCCTAGCCCACCATTTCTTGACTCGAGCACAATCTGCGCCACATTCTTTACAACGAGCTAGAGCTGTTTTTACCCCTACTCCGCAGCCGATACAGGGAATCGTGCCCCCGCCCTTTGCTATCCTGGCATTGTGGACGCTGCAGTATTTCCCCATGCAGCTCCTACCACAGATATACGTTTTTCCCAACAACAACCAATCACATCTGTTTGTTCCCTTCATGTTTAATCTTGTGTATATACTAAAACGTTTTTATTTAAATACTGATATTTTTTTTTATTGCAAAGCAACTTTAGTCCACGTGTGTAAGCCAGATGTGTACATGCAGAATTGGGGTAATTCTGCATGTAGGCCAGGCGTGATTTCCGTACATGCAGAATTGGGGTAATTCTGCATGTAGATGTGGTATGTTTTTCGTGCTAGGTGCGCCAGAACCCCCCCTATATATACTACTAATGTATTAAATTGCATGGTGACATGTAAACATCACAAAAAAAAAAAAAAGAAGAGACTTGACATCTCACACTAGTTGTCATGAAAATTTTTAAATTAAATGTTGAAAACAAAAGGACCATACCTCATAGTCTGATTTTAATCTTTCCTCTCGTTCTTGAGCATACTGAAGCTCAGCACTAGCTCGCCTCAAACTCTCAAGCACATTTCTTTTCTCCTCTGAAGAACATAATGAAAAACATGGAGACATGCAAAAAAATTTACTCAAAAGTTTGAATGATAAGCAAAATGTTTTACATATTTCCATTTTATAACTATGCAGCAATTAGCACACTGCTCTTCACCTGCAGGAAACCTTAGATGTGACCAATGAATATATATATATATCTTGCACACACACACACTGTTTTTTTCTCTCTCACAAAAAAAAAAAAAAAAAATAAAATAAAACTTCAATAACAAATAAGAATGTCATCCATATTCCAAACTCAAGTTTTAAGATTACAAAATATATATCATGAACTATATAAAAAAACCAATCTGGAAGCTTTGTTGTAAACTGCTGGCCATAATGCAAAATCACAGTCAATTGTGTTTGCCATGCGCACTGTCTAGAGGCTAACTCAATAGGGCAGCAACACAAAACTTCTCTCTACTTGTAACCTATGAGGTTAGCACAACCAGAAATAAAAAATCTGATGAAATAATGTACAACAAATTCAATAAAAAAATAATCTTTCACACTTCATTAATTGCATGCCAAAAACAAAAATCACAAACCTTCAAATTCTTGGAGTTTCTCATTCAATTCACTTATAACACTGGAGGGAGATGGGGGTGGGGGAAGGGAAATTGAAACTGAATACATAAACATAGATTGAATGGCAAACAAAGACTTAAGATTTACAGCTCTAAGCTAGTATTGTAATGAATATAATTATATTTGTAAGGATAAAAGGCTTGTTTTCCCTTGAGAGTAAAGTTTTCTTTTCAGTTCATAGCTTTCTAATTTATGGCATCTCTTCTAAAATTATTTGGCTATTTTTGGAATCATTTACTTTAAAACTGCTTGTAAAATATTCCACTATAATTATAACTGAGTTTTTTAAAAGAGTATTTTTTGAACCCTTATTCCTTCTCTATCTGATTTAGTGGTTAAAGTAAATCTATAAGGTCAATACTACCTTTGTCTTCCTTAAAAAACAAAAAACAAAAGTCATTTGATTCATGGTCTAACCAGGTAATAACCTTCAATTCAATTTATTTTCAAAACAATGTTTCTATTGGTATAAGGATATCAAAATACTTGATCACAATTAAAATGCTTACAAACTAAAGAATCTAAATAAGCACTGCATAAAAATTAAGCACTCACTGAGAATGTTGCTGGCAAAGCTTATTTAGTTTATCTTCTTCAAGTTTAGAAGTCTCAAGATCATCTTCTGCTCTTTTTAATTTTTTGTTGAGTTGTTCTAAGTTCTCTTTCAGCTTATTTTCATGCTCTTCGGCATTACTTGTACATGATTTCAGAGAGTACTGCAGTCGTTTGACCTCATCCCCAAGTTCATTTACTTTGCCTATAGAAAAAAATATTTCAAACAAAGTATGAAGAAACTTAAAAGTCTGAAAGAGTTTTCTTATCAAAATTTCAATAATTGTTCATGATATAAAAGGTAGAGGTACTAAAAACTGTATCATTAGTTATTTAAATGAATTCTATAAATAAAAACTTTAAAATAATATTGTCAGTTGAAATGTTCATTGAATATATAGCTTTATAAGAAAAAGATTCAACTCACCCTTTAAATCTTCAGTTCCAGACATCAACAAATTTTCTTTCTCTTTCCACGTTTGCTTTATATGCTCAATTTCACGTTGTTTCTTTGTCAACTCATATTCCAAGTTTTGCCTCACAGCTTCTCCCTTTTCTACATTTGACCCCACTTTAGCAAGCTGAGTTTCTAGTGATGCAATCTGTCATGAGAGAGTTCAGGATGAAAGAAAATGAAAACCATTGATGAAAAGGAAATTAACCTAAGGGTCAAGAAACAAAAAATTGCTTAACGTTTGAAGTTCATGCAGAGGCAAGCTTTTTGGCAATGAGTCCATAATAAAACAAACTGATATAACTGATGAGATTTGTACAGGTGAGAATGAAACATAATACAGTGGAACCCCTCAAATATGAAAACATAAGGTGTAAGTGAAAGTGGGTCGCATAGGAGGTGTGTCTCATTGACGATCAATGATGGATTTGGGGCTGGATCCGTCCATTGAAAAAAAGCTACATCTAAACTAGATCTAGACCAATTACACAGTGGATTTAAATACTATCACTCTTTCTTGCTAAAGATATGAATGATAAGACTAAACATAGAGGTGTCTTTAGCCAGTCTAGCATTGACTAGTGAAAGGGTGTAAAAGTATTATTTGATTGTTTTCCTTCACCTCTTCTACAAAACCCACTAAACATGCTCATATTCTTGTTGTTTATGTTGCATTGCAAAGGGAAGGGGAAGAGGAAGGAGAGGAACACATAGAAAGAGAGACAGACAGAGAGACAGAGAGAGAGAAGAAGAAGAAGAAGAAGAAGACATACATTATTATTCTATTGTGCCTTACAACTATACATCCATCTCTATCGAACATGAAACTTGAATTAAATTGAAAAAGAAAAGTTAAGCTTGACCCAAAAATTATTAAATGTAAGCCAAGGATCACTGCTCATGATGGGCTTAAAGATCCCCAAAAATTAAAGTGAAATCTCTAAACACCATCTCATGTAAGGTTCTTGATATTCTATCGATAAAAAATCTGCCCAAATTTAATAAAGATAAACTTTGCAACAAGTGGATGAATGTGAGGCAAATTCACATATTCCATACAAAGCCTTGTCTGAAAAGAGAAAGCCTAAGTCAATTCAGACAAATTAAAAATTTCTTCCACTGGAATATAAATTCATGATAAAGAGTTACAAATAAAAATACAAAAAAAAACAAAAAAAACGATAAGACCAACCTCTTCATTTGTTCTTGCTGCTGTTTCTAATTTTTGTTTTTCAGCACTGTTAATTTTTTTCTTTAACTGTAAAACAGCATCTAAAAATGCAAAATTTAAAAATGTCACAAGCAAATAAAAATAAATCAAACATGCATGCAAAAGTATAGAAAAATAATTTTAAAAGAACATGAAACAAGTTCTTCATAATTGCTTCCAACTTGTTTAGTTAATAAAATTTGTTTCACATCTCAAAGACAAAAAAAAAATTTTTTTTCAATGAACATTTCTCTCACCACGTCTACGCTTAGAATGTCAAGATTTATTTTTTAAAATGAATAGTCTTGAACTATAGAATCAAACTACGCCTTTGTGGCAGGGTCTTGCACAGTAACATAGGAAAACTAACTAGATCAGCATTGAAACAACTTTAAGCAAAGGTTTTTACTCATTTCCATTTTCATGATCACTACTTCTTTATTTTCATGATCTCTGGAGGCTTAGAGACCTAATGTCAAATTATTAAGCAAAGATTAAATCAGTGGCAATGGCATTTGTTTAACAGCATGGCTGATGGAAAAAGAACTTTTAAATTAAAATTTCTAATAATTGATATGTGCAGCCCAGTTTTACTCAGAGAGAGAGAGAGAGAGAGAGAGAGAGAGAGAGCAGACAGACACACAGAGTATTTATTGTTAAAATATTAAGTTATGTGTCTTTATCTAACAAATAAAGTAAAATGATTCAACTTTACAATGTAAAATATCTAAAACTATCAATTTGCCACAGAAAAAAGTTTTAGTATCATCATCAGCTTACTTAAAAAGAAAATGCAAACACTCACTAGACGCAAGCAAGATTAGTTGATAGCAAAAAAAACATTCATTTTTTAAATTAGTCATAAAATTGATGTGCCAGAATTAAACACCAATGGAAAAATTCTGGTTTCACATTGATGATCAATGATTATTTGTTAAGGAAGAAATCCTCAAAAAAAAAATTAAAAAAAAAAGAGTCATGTCCTTCACACAGGATAATACAATAGTCTTAAAGCCAAGCCCCAGCTGTGACAAATTAGTGATTAAGAGAAGTAATCTTAATTTAAGTGTTCCCAAAAAATAATTTTTGAGCTTAAAATTTACATCTAATCTGGCTTTAAAGATTTTAAATAAGTACGAGATCAAAATCAAAATCTTCTTTAGGTTATGAAATGAAGTCAACACATCTGCAGCTAGACAAGGATGAATTTACAGTTAAAATCACTATTAAGAAGACATCATTAAGATGGTTAACCTTCAGAGATGCAGCATCTGAGAAGGTTGATATGAGGTGATAATTTACAGTTTATTTTTGTTGTAGATCAAGTTTTGTATACTAGGATTTTGGTGCAAAAGATAAAATGAACAAAGTTTTAGAATTACTTTTCTAGGGACTTACTTCATAAATTCTAGATTTGATTTTAGGATCTTGATGATTAAACAACAGCCTCTATGATGAAAAAAGTTTAATTCACTAATGATTTAATCAATGGAAAAAAAAAACTTTTCTATATCAAACCCAGTCCTTCAAAGAATTAAAAACCTTGGCACATCATATTTTAAGGATATAAATTTTTATAGCTTGAAAGACCCTTAACATCACCTTGTTGTGTCTGCAAGTTTAATCTTAATTGTTTGTTGTCTGCACGTAATTGATTCAGCTCATATGTATATTGAGTGATGCTTTCATTTCCATCCAAGGAAAACAAATATCCATCAGAATGCAGCTCCTACAAAAATATAAAAATATGTTAATTAATTAAGAGGACAGTGGTTGATAACAGAATAACTCCAGGTATGGTGGTTTGTTTTCTTTATGCTAACAAAATACCTTGTCTGGAAACACATGGTGGATTTTTTAGAAAAAAAATCAGTTCTGGGTCGTTTCAATCAGATAAGTCTATTATACTAAAACTGCATAACAGCATGTATCTATCTATGTCTTATATCTGCTAATAATCTGAGATTTTCTCAATTGTCCTTTACCACAGTTCCTGTCTCTGCTGGAGATTTTTCTTTTTCAGCCTTTTGTCTTTAACATTTCCCAAAAGATTTATAAAGCAACACTTAAGGTAACTCTAGCCTGGCAAAAAAAAGCTTTTATTTATTTTGTAAATGTTCTCACATATTTAACAAGTGAACTAAAAAAAAACATGTCAGGTTTTTGAACACGCTAAATTAAAAAGACATGCAAAAGGTCATTCTTCGGTACACCTTTTTTTCAAATGTCGAACTTGCAAATTTTTTTTTGCTGTTGTTGTTTTTTTTTAATTCAAATAAAATAGTGCAATACCCGAGTCTCGTTTCCTGAATTAAAAAAGCAAAGCATAGTAATTTCTTTACTGTTTTTTTTTAAAGATGTATAAATAGGTAAAAATCTATCCCACATAGTTTTGGGGAAGAATGGCATTATTGGCTCAAGAACTTTCCATTTTCCTTTCCAGATAATTTTTAGATTATTGCACAAGTAGCTTGAAGGGCATAGGTTTTGTATGTTTGTAACTTTTATAGTCAATTTAAAAATGTCTATCTTCTCAGCATATAAATCTTTACAAAACAGCAATACAGATTTTTTTGAAAGGTATCTATAAACTTAAATTCTAAATTTCAAGAGACTGGTTGAGAAAATAATATTACTGTGAAGTGTTAACTTTTTTGGCAACACAAAGCATGGAAAAAGTCACTATGTGTAAAATGAAAATTCTGATTACTGCTGACTTTTTCGACCTGATCATGATTTGGTGTATATTCTTGACAAAGACTGATGCATTTTGTTCAAGACAGTGCAATCAGGTCTTGATTATGCTCAGGGCAGTGGCTGTCTCAAATCATTCCTGACAGACAAAAATATCATCCACACCGATGATTTGATTTGCCAAAATAGGCAGAATTTAGGATTTAAAGAATGGTCTTGATCTTCTCAAGACAACTATTCATTTAATACTGCATCAAGAAAAGGGATACCAAAGAGTGTCACCATTTTGGGTGCCAATACAACTGACAGATGACCAAAAAATTGCAAAAAAAAAAGAACATGTTACATTTGTTGACTTTTCAGAAGGATGCCATTTATCACCAAATGGAACCTGGTGCAGACTTATGGGGAAGATGACGATGGTGAACTGCAATCTGGTGGACCTTTTCAGAATAGTTTGATAAAAGGAGATGAAGCATGGATGACAAAATCCTGATCACAGCTTGTATTTCTGACTTTGACCATTTTTCGATGATGATATGTACTGTATTGAAAATAGGTGCAATAGGTTTTGAGCTATGGCCATTTTCACTTTTTTTTTTTTTTTTTTTGGGGGGGGAGCCTTTGTTCTTGTTAATAAGAGGCAATCCTTTCCCAAACGTCACTCGGGCTTTTAATATCATGTAGATTATGGCCCATGCGTCACTCTGGGCTACTTCATCATTAATCTTCAACTAATTCTCAGTGGTCAAAGTAAGCAATGGCTAAAATCTGGATATGGAATTTTTCAAGAGTGCACAGAGATTAAATTGATATTTTAGAACAATTTCAGGTGAACCTGGATCTAGATCTAGCAATTGCCTCAGCCATCATATGAAGATTATATGATAATGAATTAGATGACAATTTAAAAACTAGATCTTGATCTAGATTTAGATATCAACTCAATAATGCATAGGATAACAATGATGCATGTTGGAAGGGGTAGACCTAGAGGCAGGGGAAAGAGAAGAACTAAAATACTATCTAGATATAGATTTTGATCTAGCGATTGCCTCAGTCCTCATATAGAGATTAATATGATGATGATTTAGAAGCTAGAACTAAATCTTGATCTAGATCTAGAACTCCATCTATTGCACAGGATAACAATGATATTGAAAGGATAGACCTGAAGACAGGGGGATGAGAAGGCATGATTACTCAAAGAATGGGCATTACCCAGCACAGAGCATTCATTTAGAAAGTAGTGAAGGGGTTAACTGGGCCACACCAAATCAGGGTGGACCAAGCAGAGTATTTTTTTTTCTCTCATGAGTTATAGGTCGTGAAGCAGAACTTACATAATGCTTTATAGAAATGGCTATTCTTATCACATGATCATAGAGCTCTAATGAACCATGACAAATAAAAAACTATAATCATTATAAATCATATTGGAGCAATCTGCAATATCAATTATATTACAAAACAATCAATAAATGCTGATATTTTTTTGTCCTTTCTTTTCAATCAAGATTGATCTTCAGTTGGCATTGGCAGGTAATACTATTTTATTAAGTTCTCATTAACATACTAGGAGCTTAAACATGAAAAAAAAATATCAAAAATTTTTAGATTTTCAATAAAACAAGATCTAACAATGTCAAGAATTATCCAAGGGTCTACCTTTTCCAGCCGAGCATATGACGTCTCAAGCGGATTGTTGTCATTCTTATTTTGATCCATTGTAGTCTTGTTTCATTTGAAAAGAATTAGTTTTCTGCGAGGATAAAAATGATGAAAACAAGGATAATTTAAAGTTACAAAAAAGATGTTTTCATAAGAATGAAAAGATGTAAGGAGTAGAAAAACATTCTCTGGGTGAAGCCTGTCTATGTCACATATTAAATCAAATTTGCATTCTTATATAAGCTTAAGCTTAAAGCTGCTTTGATTGACCATCACACTCATACCAATGTTCAGAGGTGCACAAATTAAAGTCATAAAAAAAAAAGATCACACAACACTACAAATGAGAAAAGAACCTCCAGGACAAAATGGGTGTAATAATAATAATAATAATAATAAAAAGATAGTCAAGGTTGTTCACAACTGCAGAACCTAAATTTAACACCTTCTCTCAATATGAATGTCGAGTTGCAGCTTAAGATCTGGTTCTACAAGTTAGATTCCTCATCCCTATGATTTGCTTTTAAGCTGATTTGGAAGTAGTATTATAAGAAAAAAAAATTCATAATTCAAAACGTATATTGGCATTCATCTTGGTAATTTTTTCTTCCTAGATCCAATCCGTCAACATAAATATGAACTTTGGAGTGGGAGGAAGAATATATTCTCAAATACTTTAATGAGAAGCTAATAACATTATCAATGAATTTTAAATCGTTGCAGTTAATAGTGTGAGATAAGCCAAACTCCAAAAAGTAATTAAATTTTGAAAAATCGGGTATTACAGCTATTTAAACTTTTTTTTTGTCGAACAGATAGGTTTACATACTGGGTGACAAACATGTCTAGACCGGTAAGGTTTGAAAATGAATGAATTTAACAGACACTTGGGCTTCAAATCAAATCTAGATCTAGATCTAGACGTCGTCCAGACTTGCTAAAAATTCTACATTGAGAAAATAAAGTTTTGGCTCCGTAGCTTAGTGTAAATACCTTTAATGAATGTACTACCCGCTACATATAGATCGAGACTCTAATTGACAAAGCAGAAAAAAGAGGACCACAGTCAAAATACGAACAAATTGATTGTTTGTACCGGAGACAAAGAGTTCCGATAGTTTAGCAGTCACGGAAAATATAAAATTCTATTGGTCCCTTACGTTGATATACTGCTTTTATACCTTCTGTTTTAAAAGAACTAAATAATGACAAAGTTCAACTTCCGTTTTCGTTTTCTTGTACCGTGTTTATTGAATATGATCTAATCTACATCTAGACTAGAGCAATATGATTATCTCTAGATTAAGAGATTTATAGATCTATATAGAATCTTACAAGTCCTTGTGATATTATACCACAAAGACTTAAAGTCAAGATCTACATTTCTATCTGGTAAGATATATCGGTCCAGCGCCTACACACCAAACTTGGTAATACCGCAGTATTGTGGTCTCGTCACATTTTAAGAGGTAATTATAATGAACTGCATCTAAAATATCACGGACTTAACTGTTAGGCCTAACACATAACACGTTCCACCTATTTCATTAAGATTATTGATAAAACATCACGGAAATTCTTCAGCTGCTTTCAGAAATGGTTTCCTTTTATCTTTTTTATCACTTGTATGCTGTTACTTAATTTTGAAATAATGTATAATTATAGTTTTTCCAATTTATTTTGAATGCATGTTTCATGTAAATACATAAGGCCTATAGAACGTTTCATTTCCCAATGTTTTCTTCATCATGTTCCATTTTGCTATTTCATTAAGATTATTGATAAAATATCACTGAAATTCTTCAGTTGTTTTCAGAAACTTTTTCTTTTTATCTTTTTATCACTTGTATGCTGTTACTTAATTTTGAAATAATGTATATTTTTTCCAATTTGTTTTGAATGCATGTTTCATGTAAATACATAGGCCTATAGAATTTATTTCCCAATGTTTTCTGCGTCATGTTCCATTTTGTTGTTTATTTAGACCCTAACTTTTCTTTGACGCTCTCTCTCTCTCTCTCTCTCTCTCTCTCTCTCTCTCTCTCTCTCTCTCTCTCTCTCTCTCTCTCTCTCTCTCTCTCTCTCTCTCTCTCTCTCTCTCTCTCTCTCTCTCTCTCTCTCTCTCTCTCTCCCTCCCTCCCTCCCTCCCTCCCTCCCTCCCTCCCTCTCTCTCTCTCTCTCTCTCTCTCTCTCTCTCTCTATCTCTATCTCTCTAAAATGCCTTTGCTTTTTTGTGTCAATTGGTAAGCTGTTTTTTAGTTTGGTTTGGTGCCTTTGTATTTTTTAGCCCTAAGTTGTGCCTCACAGGGGCAGTTTAATCTTTTAGCCTCTAACTTGTGCCTGGCGCAGCTTCTCTCTCACTCTCTCATACACACACAACCACACATCTCTCATCATGCGCACACACACACACACACAGCCACGTGTCACTCATCATGCACACACAAATCCCACAGAGATTGTGGTCAGTGAAAAAAACCATACTATCTAAATGATTGTAGACAGCACATTTTGTTCAGAAAGTTAGTTTATCATGAAAGCAATGACCAAGGCACCTTGTAAAGAAAGAGAAAGTGTTAATAACTTAATATAAACAAAACGTCTTTGAAGGAAAATCTTAAAGACTGGGTCAGGTCAAGTGTCAACCATGATCCATCAATAAGATGTTATTTACAACTCATTTCTGTTGCAAGCCAACAATGGGCCAGACCTTAATGGGGAGTGACTATTGGAAAACTATGGCATATTGAACATGTATGTCTAGTCTTTTTAGTGAGCTACCGGGTTTGGTTATCAAAGTGACGAACTGCACTAACGTTTTACAATCATATCGCATAAACTTCATAATGATAAATAAAATAAAATTCCCAATATTCATATATGAACACTATCTAATTGAAAGTCAAAAGATTTTGATTGACGAATATGAGACAGAAATCTTAACTCAACACAGGTTGGGAATAAACAATTTGCGCTATTCCCAACACCGGTTGGGGGATGGGAATTTGAAAGGCCATTTTTAATATTAATCTGGCCTTTTGTGTAATACTGCAGTGTTGCGATCCCGTTTCTATGTTGACAGTGCGGCCATGGTGGGTACAATAAAGTGGCCAAATTTTCACTGCACATTAAAATGGAGGCACTGATCTAATCGAATTATCTGCAAATATCTAAGGGCAACTTTTTCAGTAGAGGCATTTCCGTATAAAATATTGAACTTGCTTTGGCTGTTTTCAATAACAATTTGGCCTTTTGTGGCGTGATTTGTTTACATCCAACAGGGACCGCAACGCGGCAGTATTACCCCAAACTTTTCTGATAGAACTTCTACAGCTTGTGATTCCCTTTTAATATAACACCTACCAGACAAAAATGGGCTAAAAAAAGTGAGGATTGTCAAGGACAAGATTATAATTTAACCTTCATTTTATGGGAGAGTAAGTGAGATTAGTTTATGCTAAATAAAGGCTACAGCTTGAATAATGATAGAGAAAGAACGAAATATTTAGAGAGAGAGAGAGAGAGAGAGAGTTGTTGCTAACATGAACGATGAAGGCAGGTTGAGAATTTCATTTCACAACATAGAGAAAGATTTTGATTAAAGGAAGGTTTAATGAATATGAAATCATCTTGTGACACTGAGATAGAGTGGAAGAGTAGGGCATAAAATACAGCATGTGCTAGGCCAAGAGTATTTATGAGAGCTTCATATCATTTATAAGTTTATCACAGATCCAAAAACTCTAAATTGACTGATATTATAAAAACAAGAAATATCTCAAGAACATAGTTTTACTTTTAGGGATACCTATTCCTCTGTCTTTTATAGTCATAAGAACTATTAAACATATATCCAAGCAAAAATGTATTGTCGTTTGTGTCATTTAGACTGATTTTAAGATTGCAAAATAAATTTAAAGTATAGGATGTTTCGATAACAAAAAGCCTATCTAGATGCTTTCTCTGAACTACAGTCACAGTATAATCCTGCTCTGTTATGTGCACAGTTCAGAAGATAACTAGATATGGCAGCAGCACAGTGCTTTACCTTACTTGTAGATCACCTAGTCAGCACAAGCAGGCTTAATACATTTGTCATGGACTTATTCAGATTGGGAGCAACTAATTTCAAGATCAAAGCTTCTGATGCAATTTATGAATACAGATTCTAGGCGACATTAGATAAAGAAGTCCCAGTTGGCAACAAATTGAAATCATATCAAGGAATGAAAATAAAGGTACAGAGTACCTATTTTACAAGGGAGCATTGAATTGGAGGGTCACCAGTGGATCAGAGAGGGACTAAAATATAGTGCTAGTAGGGTGACCATATGGCTTCCAAACACTGCTTGAGAATTCATAAAGTCTTTCTTTATGAATCTGAAAATTCCACATTAAACACTTCAGGTAAGAAAATGTAACAACTCTGATGTATCTGATATCTAGTATTTCTTACAGGATCAAGTAGTCCGTATTGAAGTTTCCAAAATAAAAGAAAACAAATTACAGTTACACAGTCCAAATGTAAAGAAAAACACCTTTGTGTTATGTTTTTTGTGGGTTGTTGGTTTGGCAACATAATATGCAAAAGTCAGTGTTTGGACAATGTTTTTGGTCTAATGAAACATGGGCATAAAAAGATACATGTATTTTTTTAATTTTTGACTGTTTGAATCTTTAATAATACAGGAACATCTTTCTGCAGGTCTCAAAACAATGACTCGTTTTGCTAAACGTGGCTTTGACAATCGAAAGCTCAATGAAGCAACTCCATGGTCTGAAATGAAAAACACCAAAAATGGGATAAAAAAGAGTAAGTTTATCTATTTAATTCAGTTTGCATGGATGTAGTGTCTTCATAATTCTAATTGAAGCTAAATAAACAATGCAAAATATCACACTGCCATAAGAAAATACAACTGCCCACAAAGTTATAAGCGTTTATGGTAAATCACCTGTATCGTCAGAAGATGGCTCAGCTGACACAATTTGACAGCTTTACTCTTTGATTTAGTTGCTTCAAAGCCAGGTCTAAATTCTCTAACTTGTCGTGAAGAGTTGTTACCAAACATGTTCTCCCTAATCTTTTGCACTCTTGGACTACATTATATACAGATTGGTATTAGTCTCTACTTTTTCCTTAACAACATAAGTTTTATGAACTGAAAGATCTGTTCCTTTGTGGGCAATATTCTTAAATTAAAGATGAATTAAAAATGAACATGAGTCTTTTTTTTTAGTCCAGCAATTTAAGGAACAAAGGAGAGAGGAGCGGCGATTGAAGAGGCAGGCAGATAGAGAAGCATCCAAGGTACCAATACGTTTGAGTAAAAAATATATTAATATAACGAAACAATTTCTTTCAATTTCTTTTTTAAATTACATGCAATTCATCATTTGAGCTTAAATGAGACTTTTTGCAGAAGAGAAATTTTTGGGCAAAGGCAATTTTCCTAATGAAAGTAATGAAAGCTTAAGATTTCCACTTTTTATGCTGCTTTAATTTCTAACTTTTATATTGTTCGAGAAAGAAAAGCATTTTAAATAGCGGGGATTTCAAGCCTTTTTTGAGGAAAATGGCATTTTCCCAAATAGTAGTCTGCCACAAAACGTCTCATTTTGCGTGTGTGAAGGAAAAAAAAAACATGTTTAATCTAATCTGAAATCTTCTCATTGGATTATATGCTGTCTTGCAATTATGCATCGTTATTAAAAAATAGATAACCTGCATTTTGATAAAACTATTTCATATAAGTATGTTTGAGTGAACAGGTAGAGCTTTAAGATCATATTTTTTTTAAAAAAACTTCATAGGTTTTTGCTTGTCATGTGTTAACAGGAATTTTGTTTTGCTCTAAGTTTCTGCAGAGTAAATAAATATCCTGTCACCTATCAATTTTCATCTTTCTTTAGGGATGTTAAAAATTAAGCATCAGTGGCTGTTAATGCATTTTTAGATGCAGAGGCCAACATAAACAGGCCCATCGGATACTGACTCACACCTCACTTAATGGGCATATAATAACTTAGAAGGTCTTGTTAGTCTGTGACACTGATATGCTTTTTATAAAAACTTCTTCTCTGTGAACTGAAAAAAGGGAGTCAGTGGTTATATTGGAACTTTTGTGAAGCATTTAATTTAACTAATGATTTGGATTTATGATAAAATAGTCAAATAATTGACTACATGCATTGAACACTAACAATCATTTATGAGATTTCTACTTGATTGATTTTTGAAATATGTACAAACTTTGATTTTATGACTTTATATCAATAGTTGCGACATTCAATTTGAAGAAAAATTAAGGATCTTGTCTTGGTCTACTTTGTACTATTTGATGTTACAAGTATGACATTTGTAATAACTGTTTCAAGAAGTTGTGGTCTTGCATATCTGTAAAAATGTACCACTGTTTTGATATTTGCAGAACATGCATGGCAAGCGCCATCACCAAATATGGTCACTGACGCAGAAATAAATTTTGATTAGATGAATATTGAATGTGCTGTTGGATATATATGGAAGTTTTATAGTGTTTCATTGCTTTTCATTTGAAACTTGAATCCTCTTTCTGATATGAGGCATCACATACATTTAAATCAAAAACAAATTGTCATATTACCCATATGGGAATTGGTTTTAATGTACCCTTTCTTTATCAAAAATCTTCCTCAAAATAAAAAGAAATGGTTTGGCTCACACTAATGTCTTGTGCAGCAGATTCTAAGTTTAACATTTTTTTCTTCGCCTTTAAGTTAAGGCTCATTAATCAATATGACTGTTACTATGCCACACATTTCATTCTTCTAATCCTACCAACTTTTGACGGCATTATTTAATTTTATAACCTTATTACACTCTGTAGCTTGTTTTGAAACTTTGCTGAGAGATAGAGATGAAACTGGGCTATTTGGAAATATGTTAAAAAATGTAAAGATAAAAGGATCTACTGTGATGCCTTTTAATGCAGCATATCTTTATAAACCTTTCCCTTTCAGGTCTGCTATAACTGCAGGGTTTATGGGCATATGGTCTCGGATTGTCCTTTTTTGTCTGAAGCTAACCAGCAAGGCTCCTGTTTCAAATGTGGTTCAACAGAACACTCAGCATCTTCATGTTCAGCTAAAATTCCAAAAGGTCTGATTAGAGATGTGAAATTATGCAGCTATATAAGGGTCTGTAGGGGAAATTGAAAGTTATACAGTGCACACCACATATATTTACATTGCTGCTATCGACTTTTTTCTTATTTCGAAATGCTTTCTCAAGTCCACATTTTTCCCCTATTTGCTCTCTATAATTAAAGTTCTCTCTATTGACACTCTCTCTTCTTTTCTCTTACATCAACATCGATAGCACCAAGGTAACCGTGCAACAGAAGCACCCTGACAAAAAAAAAAACCGATCTCATTCACGTCTTTGTCTCTCTCGAAATACCTCATGCTGGTGTGTTACATCGCAAAGTGAGTGACAATCCCTTTGGTACTAGTATCTTTGTTGCTATGACTGGAGGTGTGGTGGGATGATATGGGTTGGGAAGGGGGGTGGTGGTGAATGGTGGTGCAACCACTGGGCCTGTAGAGTACAGTGTAACACATTCAATGATTCACAGGGAGTGAAGGGCTTAGCCTGCTGTGCTGAATGATAAGTGTGTTGGGGCCTTGAAAAGTTGAACTCCAAGCAAGAGAGTGATGCAAAGTCAGTCTGCCAAGACTAGGCTAGCACTGGTCAGGCCTGCTGTACAACAATTGCCTGTACAGAATCTACAGGTTGAATCTAGATCTAGGGGAGGAAGGGAGGGAGAGTGTTCATGTGCAAAAAGAAAGCCATGTGTAACAAAGGGAGTTACCAAAAGTTTACAAGCTACTAACAGTAGCAGTAGCTTCCCCTTAGGTATAAAACCCTGTGTTTAAAGTACATGTATATGGAGTGTAATTTAAAAAAAAAGGGTATCTAAATTATAAGAGAAATCTTTATATCTACTTTTGCTTATAATGACATAAAAATTTTGGATCCGTATCTGTTGATATATCAGGGATGCACTGTATCCCATGATCTTCAATTGGATCTGCCATTTGCAAAATGTAAACAAAAGGCTCTGATTTCCCTAATTTTTTTTAAATGAAGTATCATGCGTGTTCAATTTGTTTTTTGATATTTTTCATCGTTCTTTAAGCATGTAATATTCTTGTCCAAAATATCCTATGTAAAAAGCTTACAAACTTTGACTTGCAAACTGATGAAGGACTAGAAAATTGAGCTTGACTGAGTCCTCAGTTTGGTTCTTATTCGATAAAATAATATATATAATAATAGAAAGGATTCCTTTATCTGCTTCTTCCCCTGTTACTCTCTCTTCACTTTAGATATTCTTTGCTTTATCTTCTCTTTTCCGCTAATCTTCTTTTATGCCCCTACTCCTCCTAATCTTGCTTATCTCTTTTTCTGGCTCAGAACCTTTTCTGTCTTCTTTCTTATGATAAGTTCATAAGTTCATTCTTAGGTCAAAGTTCAAATAGAATGGAACATCACTTGAGATCTTTGGTTAGTTTCTTTTTCCCTATTTGTCCTAAAAATCTTATTCTGAGACAGAGATTTTCTATTAAGCCAAATCTAGACCTGGTTCGGTGGAGTTTAAATGAAATGCAAAATAGTCCAGTGCAGTTAGAGATCAAACTTAAACGTCCTAGATGTCATGATAACACTGAAATCATTGAATTATCTGACATTCCTAGCAACAATTGACGTGATGATCTCTTTTTTAATTACTATTTCTATGCTTATCATTTTAAAAAATAGTTTTTTGGTTTACACTCCTGTGTCATGCTGACTGACTGAACAAGAGTTAACCGAAATGAGTTTTGTCATTGTCAGCTCTCTTGCCTTGCCTAAATTTGTTAATAATCAGCTTATTAGAAGTGTAAGCAATAGGTGGACCTAGAAAGGGATAATAATAGTAACCAAAAACTGATGCCTATGCATTGTACTGGGCAAAAGGGTGGAGTGGGGTGGGGTGATGAGAAGAGTGTAGCTTGAACAAGCTGAACAAGTGATAGAAAATGTCTGTTGTCTACTCGGATAAAGTTATAGGACAGCCAGTGTCAGGTGTATAATGGAAATTTAAGGTTATTAAATCTGCAAATGGCACAAAAGAAATATTTTAAAAAAGCTATTGTCTGCTTAATTTCTTATGAACAAATTCATGATTTATACTTATAAGCAGATTTTTTGATAAGTGAATGTTGTAACTGCATACTAGTTTTCAAAAAAGTCGAGACAATTCGGAAACTAAAAGAGAATTGGCAGATGAAAGCAGATAAATCAGACAAATTTATGATTTTCAAGGAATCCATGTAGGACCAAACGATGGTCTTTTATACATGGCCAAGTTTAATAGAAACATAAAGTTACTAATGAACAATTTCAAGTTATGAACCGGCAAGGGAATGATAGTATAGTGTAGCCAACTTATTTTGAAGTCTTTGGCATAAAAAAAGGCTCCAAATTTCATGTGTCAAGAGGGAAGGAACTATGAGATTAACTTTAATTTTTTTAATTAAATGGTTTGATGGGCTCCAAAAAATGAGGTCTTGAAAAAGACAAGATTAACTCAAGTCAATACTTTTGTAAAGTTTAGTTAATTTTGGCTCATGTCAGGCACCATAGAGGAGAGACTTGAAAAGACATACCTTGGCCTCTCACATACTCAATTATTAGTAGTAGTGCTTTATATAAGCTCTTTTTTATCCTACCCTTACCAGACACAAATTATAAAAATTTTATTATCCAGTAAACTTTGCATATAACGAAATACTCAGGTCTCTCAGTATTTCTTCGTTTAACCCGAGGTCTCGTTGGATAAAAAGTAACTTTTAAAATGAAAAAAAAAATATAGATTTATATTTATTATAGATATATTTTCAAGGGAAAGAACCTACCCAACACTCAACTTTTAATCAGTTACCCCCCTTTATTCCTCAACAAATGGACGGACCTGGCTAAGTGTTGAGGAAGTGAAGTTTGGTTTCGCATTTTGTTTAATTGATGTATTTCTTCTTTAAAAGACATTCATTTTTTAAACAACACTGACTCCTCTTACCCCCTTTTTTCTCCCTTTCCACACCCCCCCCCCCCCCACCCCCCCTCCTTTCTCTCTCTCTCTCATGTAATCAGAACTAAATGTATTGATCTTGCGTAAGCATGCCCCCTTTCTCTCTCTGAACCTTCCAAATCCTAGATCTAGTCTCATAACTGCTGCACACCATATAACACCCCTTTCCCTTACATTCACTGTCGCTCTATCCTGCGGAGAGCATCCCCCTCCCCCCTCTCTCTATTTTCTTTTTTCCTGTTGTTATGTCTTGCGCCTAGCACTAGGTCTGAAGTGGCGAGGTGCTTTGTTTTCTCCATTTCCCTGTCGCACTGGCCCTTCCCTTCTCCTTGATACACCCGTCTGCATGCATACACACACATCTTCAATCGCACATGCCCATGGATCTAATTTTTATTGCTGCCCAGACAAAGAGCCCAACCGACATTTAGTGTAACATTTAAAGCTTTAAAGCATTTTCGTTCTTTAATAGGGACCAATACGGCCTTGCTTCATCACGCTTAACCCGAGGGTGGCAAATTTGACACTCGTTGGTTAATTTATTTAGGCAAAGAGGAAAAAAATGGGACTTCCTCAATCCCTCATTGAGCCCGAGATCTCGTTGGGTCTGAGCTCGTTGAATTCAAGGTTCACTGTATTACTTGATAATCTTCAGTGGATGGGCTTAGTTTGTTTTTCTTCTTCATTCAAATGTCTTGACTACTATCAAGTGTAAAAAATTACATGAAGTGTACCAGCCTATATTATTACTTAAGTTATTTATTATTTTTTAGGCCTATAGACTTTTTGGAAATGGAATCAAGTTTTTATGTAGTTATTCTTAATGATAGTAATCATTCATTTGCATAGATCTTAAAATCCACTAATCCAGTTTGCCGTCATCTTTGACATTTTACCCCATTGCTACATGCAATGAATATAGCAAAATAAAAATCTGCAGCATAAGTATGTCAGTACATAATCTTGAAAAAACTTTCGATTTAAAAAAACAAAGGTAAATATTTAAGACTTTAAAAAATGAGTTTGTATAGCCATCACAGTAACCATCTGCAGAAAAAAGACAATTAAAGTGGCATAGTAAAAAAAGTCAAACACCATTACATACAGGCAGTTAAAGAAAATAGATCATGTATGCAATGATACCGGCTATAGCCAGCTTGGGAACAAATTGAGGCTAGCCAGAGGACCTTGCTGCACATGCGTTATTTATTGTTTTTTATGAATTTAATTAATTCAATGAAAAAAGCTGTAAGAATTGTGTTTGTATGATTATGATCAGTTTCCACTCTGCCAGCATATCAGGCAGTAATACTAATGGCTGAAAAAGTACCATGTGCAGAAAAAAAACTTTGTGAATAAAAAATGACGCCATGTGTTGGCCAGCAAAGATTCTAGTGGAAGTGTAATCTTTTCAATGTATAAAGGTACACACCTAAATGATGAAAAGCATTTAAAAGGGCCCAATAATATCAGAATTATACAAAATTAGTTTCATCAAACTACATGTATTCTTGTTAAGAGACTGCAGTACACAGGGACATCAAATTATTGGATTGGTGTACTGCAGTGCTGGTGTCTACCTGATAAAATGATATATTTCTACACATTTAGATCGGTTGGTGGCAAACCCCGATCTGAGGGCCTAAAGTTAAATCTAGGGGCCCTGCACTAAATGCAGGCGACAGCTCTTAATTTGCATCAAGTAGCAATTGAAAAAACCCATCCATAATACTCTCCAGCAGACTTATAGACACTCACACACACAGACATACCCACTTGCCGTGTGTCCACAGTCTATAGTATCACATGCATCCTGTGACCAGTGCAGTGTGCATAGTTTGGCTCTATAGGCCTAAAGCAAACCTCACATTGATTGCCCTCTAGGGCTGTGAGGAGTGTCTCTTTTCTTCTGTTGATCATTTGCTATCTTTTCATTACTACATTCTACTCCCCATCTCCTCTGTCCCCCTAAATTTCCCTTGCACAATGTAACCCCTGCCACCAGAGAGTCGTCCTAACTGCTGAGTGATGTGTCCATCACAAACAATATTGACACCTACTTGTCGGCATGCCAAGCATAGAATCAGTTCAAAGTCGACGGTTCGCATTGCCGGAAGACATGGCACAGTATCGTGTCCGTGCATGTACCAGATGTATCTCAGTGTTGCTGGGTACAGCGGATAGGGTACCATGCTATGCCAATAGCCCCAGCACTAATGTGCAGTGCACGCTTTTTTTTATCTTATTTGCAGTGATTAACCTGACCAGTTCGAGCCAGGCCTTCTTTTGTTCTATCTAATACTTTTGCTTCTTCTGTGTTGCCTCTGTCAGTCTTGTAACCTATTTGTACTTAAGTGAAATCATGCATGTTTTCTTTGCTTCTAAAGTTAAAAATTAAAATTTAAATCAAATTATTCACGCTTTACAACTAAAATTACAGCACACTTACAAAATTCATATCAAGTCAAGGCCTAGATGTAATTTCAATCGAAGCTTCAAGGGAGAAGATCTTGTTTCTGAATCGGACAAGTTTGGATAGTATTTTAATTACATAATTGTTTTCTTTATATTTTAAATGAGCACTAGTAGACCTATACCTATCACAAGGAACAAAAAGTTTGCTCTAGACATTATTTGTTAAGTAATATTAAATAATGTGTGTGGAGAATCACAATTCTTTATTATTATTACCTATTTTTTGCCATGCTGTCAATGTAATTAAAATATTCCCTAATGTTCACTATATATAATTCATTTAAATTAATATATTGAGTGATAAACTGACATATTGTAGTTTAGCCAGTTTAATTTTAGAACATGGTGCGAACCCTTCAAATAAAAGACATTGGTGAAGTTGGAAAACATTATTGAGGGTTGCTTATTATCATGGATCGTGAAAGAACTGAAGATGGAAAACAATAAAAAAAAAATAATCCAAAAAAATAACAGTCTTCAATCATTTCCAGCCTAAAATTATTTTAAACTTATCTTTTAGGCCAAACTCCAGCATGTACCTATGTAGATAGAAATGAATTTTTTTTTTAGGAATCAAGGAGACACAAAAGATTATGGGAAAAGTTGATCTAAAAGCTAAAAAAAAGAGAATTTGATATGGCATGTTTTTCTATGGCTTAGCATTTTAGAACTCTTTTACACTTGGTTGGAGTGAGCAAAATCGTTTAAACTACCTTTTCCAAAAACACAATGCTGGTTCTAGCTTCTGTTACGATTTGAACCTACGTGCAACACCCTAACCAACCACTATTCCTTTACTCGAGGGGTCTGAGAAAGGTAATAGGAATGTGCTGTGGGATTCTCTGACTATTATAAGAAATCAAGCTTCAGGAAGTCGCAGTGGAAACCTCATAATTGGAATTGTATGGGAATGGATTAAATCTTCGAATTACAAAAATGGGTATAAAAGAGTCTAAGACTCATTGAGTGAGTGTGTACTGAGCCTGCAACGAGCAACCCTCCCCTTCCCCCGTCTCACGTTCCTATCAGTATCAGTGCAGATTTGCTACTGACAATTAATTGGTACTGTTAGTGCATCTGCTCCCTTCTAGATTTTTAGCGCACTGATCAGCCTTGCTTGGGTAGTGATTTTCATTGCTTGCTGATTGAGAGATGCATGGAGCACTTTTGTGATGCCTTATGAGGTGGTATCGACTTCGAATTAAGAGAATCAAATCAGAAATACTTCGAAATAAGAGTCCAATTCTAACAAAGCCAAAAAGAAAAAAAAAAAATCTATCATCTTGCAAAATTCGGTTTATGAGAAATTCGAATAATCAGACTTCAATTTTTCAGGTTTCCTCTGTATTTAATATCATCCATTTCCAAGACAGTCATCTCAGGCCTTTTGGTTATCAAACTTGAGCCCCCCCATGGGCATGATATTTACCAAAGAGGTAGAGCTTGGAGTTGCAAAGAAGGTCCCTGAAGATATGAGGGCGGGCACTCTAACTCTTCAGCCTCTAGCAATTGCTGTTGGAAGCATTAGCATTGTTTAAACCTAGTGATTATAATTGATACTCAAACAGTAATCCTTAGTGTAACATTTGTCACTTATTTTAGTATTTTCAAACTGAGGGCACTTCTTTCATAATACCGTACTCAAAGAAACATTCAAAACATTTTAACAGGACCCAATGGCAGCGAGGCAGACTGATGTTGCTTAACCTCAGTGGCTAGCTACATAGAGAAAGGGTGCGATCACTGTTTAAGTCTGATCAAAGCTGGGCTTTAAGATGTAAATGATTGTCTATGTCACTTCTATCTGTTAAAATGTCATCCAGGATTTATGCCTGCATTAGTATCTTCCCACAAATGCGATGTCTCATGATTACCACAGTTTGAGCAATTTTTTCTCATTTGCGAAATTTTTTTATAACTACTCCTCAGGTTCATTTCCTTTCGCTCAGTGCTTCATCTGTGGGGAGAAAGGTCACATCTCAAAACAGTGCCCAGATAATCCACGTGGATTGTATCCTCGAGGTAAAAATGATGTATTTAAACTCTTTAATACATGTATTTCCTAACCGGCTTCAGGTAGTCACCTAGTGTTTTAAAACCAATTCCACTTTGTTTGGAATGAATTTCTAACAACTGACTCGCGGAATATCTGCGACAAATTCCCTTTCTATTTTTCAATACATCAAGGCGACAAACTACTTGAGGTTACCTGTTTCTCCATCCGGCAAAAACCAATTAACAAAACTCATGCGGTCAAACTTCGGTCATGACTTGCGCTGCTGGCCCAAAAACTTACCTGCGCTGGCCTTTGATTTTGAATGAATTTCTTTCACATTTAACCATAAATAAAAGCCTCAAAATATTAATTTGAGGAAATGAAGTTCAAAAGAAAAAGCTATAATTGAAAAGTTGAGATTTTAAAGTTTGCAATGATACCAATCATGTTCAAATAAGTCTCTGAATCTAATTACACTTAAAAGTAATAGTCTTACGTTGAAAGGCTATTTGTATAAAATTTTCTGAAAATTTTTAGCTGTTTTTAAATGAGTATAACTCGCACCGTAATGGTGGCAGAAAACTCTGTATACGGTATAGAGAGAGCAGTATTTTAAGAAACGGATGCCATAAAAATTACTCATGCCTAAACAGGGGCTCTTCGGCTGCGGGACTTAGTTATAGTCCCTCTGGTAATGTAGAGAGCTGACAGCTACAGGGAAAGAGAGGGGTGACTGGACTGGAATGTTTCTTGTTTCTTGATAACAGGCGTGTTCATGGTGCAGGATTGCTTGATATTGGCAATTTATATCACCCATAAGTTACAGGGATTGTTTTCTAACAATATCAAGTTAGATGGTCAGGACTAAAAACAGGATGAATAGTTTGTCTTTGTGCTATACCATTCCACTATACTTGCTCTTTAATTTTGAACAGGATTTTTATCACTGTATTCACATATTTATAACGTGGAGTCACGAAGTATAGTGTAATCATTTTTTTCCCCTCTTTTTTGGCTGAGGCTACCTTTTAAGTTCTGGCACAGTTTTTAAGGCAGGTGATGATATTTTCTTACTTTCTCTCCGAATACAGAAGTCCTTTTCTCTATTTTGCTATATTCGAACCAACATTTCCCCACCTTGTTATCCATGAAATGCCAATCCAAGGTTGATTTTTTTCATGAAATCTGGGCAATGTATGTATCTCGATAATTCGATGCTTAGGGGTGATGCTGTGTAGAAATGTCTGTTTGTAAGTTGTCATGTACCACTTCATTTCCAGTTTTGCCTTATCTATCTTATCTTGTCTGGCAGAGTTGTATACATGTATAAGGACATTTCTGATGTGTTCATTCAATTTGTTGTCTTCACATTCTATCCTCAACACATGGGCTATTTTTATCTTGTGTATTTTTCCAACAATGTAGATTTATTTCTTTTGTCAGTTCTTTGTATAGAAGAAAAAAATTAGTTCTGTTTTGGGGGTTATAGAATACATGCTTTTAAAACAATATTAAAAGCTTAATCGTAAAGAAACTAACATGAACATGATGAAACTAATAATATTCGATGATTCATAGACTAATGATATTGGTAAAAATTAAAACGGTATGGTTATGATATCTGCCAATGGTGTGTTAGGGCGGACTTCAAGCATGTTAACTTTTTTCGTGTTTGCTTTGCAGGCATATTTTTTGTTACAATTCTTACTCAAAGGTTTGCTTTTGGTTTTAAAAAAATACAAGCATTAAAATTGTAGGTGCGATTAACTAGTTATGACCTATTAAAATGTAATCTACCACAAGTTTAAATGTTTGCATACCTTTTTAAAAATAGCTTTAGACACTTTAATTAAGATGCATTTCACATAAAAAAGAATCTGAATAAAGGTGAAAACTTTAAGAAAACCGTGAAGCACAAATATCCAACAAAAACCGATAAGATCATGACTAAAATGGGTTTTGGGTATAGCCAAATTTGAAGTCTTATTCTGCTCTCAGTTATCTATCCCTGCTCTGATGGTTGGCGAGGTCATCAATGGCCCTCGGACAGTTTTATTGTTAGTTATAGTCCCAAGGGGATGCGCATGGTCAGCCCAGGCAGATCAAAGAGAAACTAAAAGATTCAGAATTCTTTGGATTTTGGTTGCCGTGCCATATTTTTTATAAATGCCATTTTTAATATTGTCAATGCTTTCATTTTTCCACTCATCTCTAGAAATCTACAAGCCTGTTGGATACCTCTGCAAATTTTCTGAAAAGAAGCGTCATTAAAAACTGCCTTTTGCACAAGAGAAATTTGCAGAAGAAAAATTAGGTTACAATCCCTTGATGTATTCTGTGTGCGGCAGCAAAACTGAAAAAAAAAATCTTTGTGAATGCTAATTAGTTTTATAATATGGCTAGTGTAATGATTTCCCCACAGGCTTTGGATGGAAAAATCCTGGAACTTGGTTGTATCTACTTGGATCATAATCGTTTTTTGGCTTAGATCTAAAAATTTAGGCGAAACAGCAATAATCATGCTAAGTAAAGAACAAATTGGAGTTAACACATGCCAGGCAAATCTATGTTATGAAATGGATACTTAATGTAACCATATGGCTGTTTCCTTTCCCCATGAATGTAGAAATTTTACAAGGTTTTTAGGTGAACAAGTAAGAAAGAGGCGAGTTTAGTATGGTTTTAAACAACTGCATTTGAGAGGGAGCTTGAAAAAAAATTTTTTTTTAAGCCTTCATCATGAATTTTTTTTTTGTGTGTGTGGTGTTATATTGAACACCACACACACAATTTTTTATTTTATAATACATGTAGTAGAAATGCATGATGGTTTTCTCAAAATACTTGTCTCCTAGAATGCATTACAACCATGACTGTCCCACTGGACAAACCTTGTTAGTTTGGTCTGGTAAGCCTTTTCCTGTTTCTCATCTGTTATCTCATGTGTCATAAACCATCCGTACTCTTTTGCTGAAGAGATATGACTGATATTTATCCCATGGAACCCCCCTTCCCCTCCCTCTCTCTCACTCTCTCTCTCTTTCTTTCTCTCTCTCTCTCTCTCTCTCTCTCTCTCTCTCTCTCTCTCTCTCTCTCTCTCTCTCTCTCTCTTCTCTCTCTCTCCCTCCCATGCATTCTGTTTAAGGCTTATCGGCTATGGCAGTTTCACAGTGTTTTTCTATACTAGTCCAGATTGAATCGCTGTTGACATGGAGTACACATCATTTTATCTCATGTATTAAAGCTAGTGGTCCCTTTGACATTCATAAATCTATTTTTAACAATAACCATCATACTCAAGAATGATATATAAAATTTGGCATAATCACTTGAAGTCACAATTATGTTAGTCTAAATTTTAATTTCAATATCATCACTAGATCCAGTGATTTTTAATTGATTCAATAAACAAAGTAAGGTAATTTTGAAATTCAATTATTCTAGAGTTTTTTAAAACACCTTTATCAAATGACTAGAAATCTATAAGGCAATGCACCTTTTGGCACTCTTATTGGAGATTCACAACTTATTGAGGGCTTAAAAGGAGCTTTGCAAAGTTTGGAAAAATACAGAATTAGTTGATTTTCCATTGTCAAATATATTTTTCCTTTGAACTTCAATCAGTAGTTGATATTTACTGATTTTAGCAAAATGGATTTGGAAGTTCATTTTAAGGTTAAATTCCAATTTTACTTAAAGTGAGGTGAGCTTTTGATTTTTAGACTCATTATCTACAGATTGCAATTGTATTTCCCCATCAAAAAAGGTTCAAATTAATAAGTAAAATTGCCAGGGTATGAATATTATGAAGTGAATTTTTATAACATTTTGTTTTGATTTCTAATTCACTGTTCCTTACCTGTTTGATTCATGATAACCAGTTTATTAAATTGCAAAAAAAAGTTTTATCTTTTCTTGCTACAGGTGGTGGCTGTAAACAGTGTGGATCTGTGGAGCACTTGAAAAGGGATTGTCCTGAGTTTTTGGCCAAACAAGGTAAATTAAGAGCAAAAACTTGAAATGGGCAATGCGATTTAAATGATTACAGTGCATTCTTGATATATCAGCATGTAAGGGTCCAAATTTTATAATGTCAATATAAGCAAAAGTTGATATATTTTTTTTCAAATTACACTACATTTACTTTAAAGATAGGGTTTTGATACTTAAGGGGAAGCAAGTACTCATGGCTTGTAAATTTTCGGTTACTTCCCTTGTTTTGAAAATTTAATACACTAGACCTCGGATATATTGAAATTAAGGGGCCAGGGATTAAAACTTTATTATAACCAATGTTTCGTTACAGAGAAGGTCAACTAAAAGTCCTCATTTTGCCTCCCTCTACCCGATCCCTATCTTTTTCTGTCCTTTTGTCTCTTAATGTAATCTTACCTCTACAGAAACTTTCAACATGTTGCATATTTTGTGCATTTGACAAGCAACTTATGATACTCATTCACAATGAAAAAGGGCGAGGGGGGTGAAGAGTGGGCCTATGTAGTAATCTGCCAATCACGGACAATGCACGATGGCCACCTAAGTTCCTAACTAGAACTGCCTTAGTAGTTAGTTTATTAGTTCTGAACCCCATGTGCACAACCCTCACCCCTCACCGCTTCCCCTTTTTTTTCCACTTTCCCCCATACACACTGTCTCACACACACACCCCTCTCTGCTTGTAGGCACAAAGGATGCACGCAGCCTTATGCAAGTTGATATCTTCAGTCAACGAAGCCAGTGAGTGACTCACTGTACTTGCACCCCACTCCTCACTCTAGCCCACAGGTGGTCATTAATTCGTTAAGACAGAGGTTCTCATACCATTGTTTAGAGAAAGAAAAAAAAGGTCCTTTATAATACCTTTGATGCGGCCAATTTTGTAATAGTCGAGGTTCACTGCAAATACCCACATATTCCTTGCACACACACAGTCTCTTCCTCCTGTCCTCCCCAAGAACTAGAGTCAACCAGTACAGGTAACTGTTGTTCTGCAGGCCTCATCATTGGTAGCCTAGTCCTGACTGATTGACTTTACATCACTTTCTTGCTTGGATCTCAACTTTTCAAGGTCCCACCAGGGTTTACCCCTCCCCATCCCTGACCCTTCGCACCTTTTTCATCCCACCACACCTCCACAGTTTCAGCTTAGTTGCAAAGGTATCGGTACCAAAAAGATTTCAACTGGCTTTGCGATGTAACAAGCCAGCATGAGGCATTCAGAGAGAGAGTCAAAGACGTGTTTCCTTGTCACTGGGCCTTTTTTGCTCGGTTACCTTGATGTTATCGATGTCGATGATAAGAGAAAAGGAGAGAGAGATTGTAGATATAGAGTAATTACTTTACTGAGAACAGCAGAAAAATTCAGTCTTGGTAAAGCATGTTGATGTAATATGAAAAAAGTCAATAGAGGCGATGTAAATATTAAGTGGTGTGCATTGTATGTAAATAAAAAGGAAGAGTCAATTTAGTTTCATCAGATTGTTGTGTAATGAAAATTTGAGGAAGCAGTTGTTAATTCGTTACACTTTCAGCCAAAACTGCTTCCTTTCCTTGTTTTATGATATGGTAAGGCATTTTGACTTGCCTCCTTTATTTTTCTTTTCATGTTTTCAAGTTCAACCAAAGTTGTCCCATTAATTATTCTCACCCTCCCTTTCTTCCTGCTTTCATATACTTTTTTTCTTTAGGAATTCAAGTTTACTTAACAACTTGTCTTTTTATTGCCTGAACAAAGCTTCAGTTTGGAAAAAGAAAAAGACAAATATTAAGTTGAAGTTAACATATTCTATTTGGATCTCTTCTGTATTAACTTATCTTTGGCTCGTCTACCTTTTTATCTCCCTTGCTTTTTCTTTCTTCACCCTTATTTTCCAAATTTTTTGTTGGTCAGATTTTCTCTTTGACTTTAATTGACAAAATCAAAGCTGAGATATTTGCTTTTAATGCTTAAATCAAACTCATTTTAACTTCATTTAAAATTACATATTGAAAGACTAAATTTAGCTAAAAATATTTATTTGACTCATTAGATTTTGAGGTAGTTTGACACCTCTTTTTCCCTTCCCACAGTCCAGAAATAGTTCATGCTTGAACCCTATCAGATCACTGTCCTTTCTATATCATCCTTACTGGCTGCAGACTCTAAGACTTGTCTGCAAAATATGTTTGTTGAACACACACACACACACTTGGAAAATGCTCAAAAACGCCCAAAGCTTGGTAATCATTTCTCTGTATCCAAAAACAGAGCATTTTATCACCAAATCAATGAACTAATGACTTCAAAATAACCAAATCCATTTCTTACACTCAGATCCAACACATATTTATATACAACTTAAAGAGGTAAATATTCAGTAAAATTTATTGACTTCAAAATGATTGAGAGTTTGAATTTTCAGGATTCATAATTTGGGACATGACGCTCTAGACTTATTATTTTTAAAACATGATTTGTATGATCAAGTAAAACTGCACCAGGGTGGGTACATAGGTTACATCTTTTTATCAAGACCCACAAAATTACTGTAGTATGCTTCCGTATCTTAACTAATTCTTTCTGTTTGTCTCTGTTTGAAGAGAATTTGACTGAATTGTTTACCTGTATATATTTATTCTGCCGCACGATATATTTGATATGCTTTAATTCAACGTCGCTATTGTCACCACTTTTGCTATCATCAATATCATTATCTTCTTCAACTTCAATGTTTTCTTTCTCAGTATTATCACCATTTTATCATTGTGATAATTTCATGAATTAAATCTAGACCAGACCTATATTAGTTCTGGATTCACATCTGGATTAAACCACAGCAAATTGTTGTCAGAGTCTCATACTGTCACAGAAGCATTTTTAGTTAATACAGTACACCTCGAATCCAACGAACTCAAATTCAAAGAGCACCTTGTATTCAAGGATCGGAGTAACGTCCCCGTTTTTTTTTTTCCTTCTTTGACTCTCTTGAAATACCTTGCATCAAACTAACTAATCTTGGACCGGATTCAACAAACTACATGTACTGGCAGATCCACTATAGAATGCTTTTCTACTTAGAACCTATGTGGTTGAAATTCAACCAAAAGGTCCCCTGTCAGCTGGTAAGAAATGCTTGAAGTGTAAATGCGTTGGGCAGCCAGGTTGTAGGCTACTTTATGCCATAGTAATGTTAGAGGAAGAGGAGAACAAAGTATTGACATGCAGGGAGAAAATAGTAAAAAAAAAAAAAAAAAAGAGGGGGAAGGGGGGCAATGAGCGGCAGCAAATGCATGGGGAGATAATGATACAGGATCAAAGAGCCAAAGCGGCGGTAACTTGGACAATGGTGGGAAGAGTAAAGAGTGGCTTTATAGAATCAGGGTTAGTTTATAAAAACAAGGGAGATTATTATGTGGTAATTTTTCTTTGGTTGGTTACTTCCCTAGTTCATCTCCTTGTCATGGCTCCAACGAACCTTGCATTCAACTAAATATTTAAAATGACTGAACTAGTTCGTTGAGTTTGAAGTGTACTGTACTTCCTTTTTGCCCAGAATATTGTGCTTTAGCTGCTTAATAAGTGAAACTTGCAACACAGGTTAAGGGTGTTAAATTGTTATCAAGAGGTATTTTGGGTAACTACCGGTATATGCTTAAGTTCTCGATCTCTTTTTTCTTACCTTAGTTATCTTATTTATTATTACCTTTTTTATGCTTTTTGAAAGTCTGTGTTGAAAACAACAAAAGATAGACAATCTGTAAGATAAGTAGGAGAAAGGCTAAGTTTGTCAAACTGAACTGATAATTTAAAGTGTAATTGTAAACACTGTTAACAGCCTCTCATAAGGTCCTTGATAAACAGTGTATATGATTACCTTATAAAATTTTCACTTGCTTTATTTTGTGATGATACCTTTCAGGTGTGAAAGAAATAACTGTGGACACATTTGATGTCAATGAAAGTGGAGATGCTGAAGCGACAGTTTCAAAAGCAAAACCAGGAACTGTCAAGAAAAAAAATAAAATTGTTAAGTTTTGATTTTCAATAAAGAGTTTTGTTGGATTTCAATTGTCAAATTTGTTTTGACGTATATGTAGTAAATTCAAGTTTTGTTGTTTTTTCATGTGGCTTCCAGGACAGATATTGACTTGGTGATCTGTGCGATTTTTTTTTCAATGGTGTCCAGTTTCATGATGGTTCTTGTGTCGATGAGGGTTCTGTGGTGTTCTTTACTATTTCTCTGTCCATGATTTATAGCTCAGAGGTAGCTTTTAGTGACAACAATCTTATTTCTTGTTGCTTAAGCAAAATTTTTCGTTTTATGAATTTAAAATGGCTCAACCAATTTCACGGGTAGATTTCTTGAAAAAGCCTTCTTTTTAGTGCCTTGAATAGGTGGTGTTGATAGCATGTAGAAAGTTCAGATCTCTCAGAAAGTCTCATGTTTATTTGGACAAGCTTATCACCATAAATTTGTCCTTCTTGATTCCACTTTCAACCATGTTTGACTGGATAGAAATGATAATTCTTATTTTGTAATATCAACAATTTGGATTCTGTTTAGGCAACTATGAAAATGTATACATCTTTTAAGTTTTATAATTGAGATAATTTTATCTCTCTTTGAAATTTTTTAATCAGCGTAGCAACATTGTTTTTATTAATCTGTTGTGATTGAATTTTGATGTGTGTGTGTTTCTTGTTACTGTACTGTTTGTCATCAAACAATGGTTTTTAAGATTTATTGTATTACTAGTTGAAAGCCCGCGAATTCGCAGGATTGAAAGTTAAAATCAATACCCATGTATTAATAAATTCAACAGAAAATTATTGTACTCACCATTATAATATTAATGCTGATTTGAAGACAACATTATTAGTGTAGCTTGTTATAGTCAAAGGGTTCTCTGATGGTGATGCCAATGCAAATTGTAAACCATATTAGCGTTTAACTCTTGACATAGCTACATACAACTGACCATGAGTGAAAACTGACTGTAGAAGATAAATTCCAACTTTTGTCAAAGTTTGACCCTGTGACTTGTTTATAATCATGGTATAGGACAGTTTTATTGGAAACTGTCTACTAGTGAGTGTGAATGGGAAATGACAGTCTTTTGTTGTTGTTAGTGCAATGCGTGGAATGAATTCAATGTGTCCAGCATGTGTACCTGTACAATTGTCCAAATTTAGCTCCTTCTCTATCTGTATTTGGTTGTAGGCAAACAGTGCTACTTACTCTAAAACAGTATAACCCTGCCATGTCCTCATTTACACCAAGTGATGCGAATGCGAAAGCTGAATTGTAACTTCCAATATTATTTCGAAAACATCTAGATGCTGCAGTATCCCCCACAAACAGCTGGTGTAAAGGTTCTGGTAAAGTTTGTAAGGGGGGTAAATTAACTTGACCATTGGCACAGCATAGTGAGGATGTTTCTGTGGGTCACAATTTTGCGTCACAATAATGGCATGTCTTTGTCATTCCCCCAATATTGTGGGCAACAATATTTATATTGTCAGGGTTTGGGACAGTTGGCGGTGTAAGTGTAGTGGTGTAGCAGATCTAAAGCTGGGTCTATGTTGTGGAGATCTAGAGCTATGTCTGTTTTCACTATCTGGATCAAATCTTGGTTGATCTATAGATCTAGATCCAGTTTGTCGTAGATCTAGATCTAGATTTCGATCAGTATCTATTATAGTTGATCAAGTGTTGTTTGTGGTGGTGTGGTTGGGGGGAAATTTGATTTTGATTGAATGTTTCTACGTATCTGGATCGTCTTAAACGACGTCTCTTTTTCTCACCTGCCATCGTAATATCGATCTATCTTCCACAGTTAATTATATCACTCAGACTGAGGTGGTCTTATCGCTGGTTGGCCTAGGCTATGCGGGAGAGGTAGGTCTAGATCTAAATTGAAGAGAAAGTAATGTCAAAGGTCTAATATTGATCTATTGACACAAAACATTGCTTTTTAAAAAATGGGGGTCATGTCCCTAATCTGATGTATAATATTTCATTAAAAAAACTATTTTGTAATTTTCAAGTGTCTTAATAAGTCTGTGGAGATGGGCAAAAATTCGAGTAGGGGAGCACACAATGAGCTTATATATTTTTTTATATAAGTAGGGATATCTAAATAATTGTCATCAAAGTGTGCAGACAATTTTAAACTAAGTCAGGTTAATGCATATTTTAAGTGAAAGAATAGAGTTAAAATATTCAAATGCAAAGAGTTTTTTAATATCCCAGGGTTTTTCCATATAAGATTCTTGGAGGGATTTAGAGGGTCTTAACAATATAGAGCTTTTACAAACAAAGACATAATATCTGAAAAAAAGTCAATGAAAAACTGATTGTAATACTAGTATGGTGTGTCTTAACATAACAAAATACATAAAATATATTAATTTAATGAGTAAATGACATAAAATTAAACATGTATCATTTAGGGATAAAGCTTTTCCTTAAGTATTTTATTTGGTCCATAAGTTCAAGATTTTAAAATCTGCTATATTAAGCTCTACCTTATATTCATTATTTTGCCTACCAAACTTTTGAAGGATCTCTATTTTTTTTTATCTATAACAGCCAATTTAGATTAGACTTCCAGTGATTTGGGTGTTTAAGTTAATTGTTTTGTTTAAGGCAGTAGAATAAATCTGCGCTGAAAAATAAAGTCAGATGATAAGGACTTTCTATTTTTGATAATGATGCGATGATTGGTCAGTTCAAAATGATGCTAAGAATATATTAGACAGAAGAAAGCAACATTTATTTCGACTTTAAATTTCACTATTGTGCACTTTAGGGCCGACTCCACCAATATTTTTGCTCTGTATTATTTTAAGGGCCATACTGACATAAAGAGGGCATGAATGCACATTTAGTTTGATTGTTAATTCATTTAAATCTATCAGAACTGGTCCACAACCGCAGGCAAAGGGTTAATGAAAAGTCACTAAGTTTGCCCATTAAGTAGAAACCAAGCACCTCACAAGATATTGAATTTCCATAAGGTCTCTGTTGCGAAAAAGTAATCTGATATTCTTTTTCTTAACAAGGGAAGACAATTCTTAATATAAAATACAAAACTCGCAGAAAATTATCCAGATCTAGATTTTATATATATATATATATATATATATATATATATATATATATATATATATATATATATATATATATATATATTAAATAAAATTAAATTCGTACAATATAATGCAGTGATATTGTAGATAGACCACTCTATTTTATATGGGCCAACCCATATACATAAATAACTTTTATTCTGGTTTACCCTTTATTCTGGACAGAGATGTTGATTAACTGCTTTTCATACACCTTCTACCTCATAAGTATTATATGATGAATTTCTGCAAATGCAAGTTATGCTCCAAGCTGCGAACATGCTAATGCCACAAGTTTGATTTTGTTCTCTCGTTCTTGTATGGAGCCCATGCCCCAGCGTGTAATTTTTTTCCCCTCTTCATCAGTGACGTCATAAATTTAGGTTTGTTTTGTATTTTATTGTAAATAATTCTATTTTGCTTCTAAAATTCTTCCAATTTTACCAGTGTAACAAAGATCTACAATAATGATGCACTTTCTTTGGCTGGTGTGCAAAAACAGACGGAAAGCTGTCTGTCGTCATTTTCACTCGTTACCTTTGATTAAAGATTTTCTTGCGTCTGCTTATAATTCAGTTGTAACTTTTAGAACACCTCCTTCATGAAAGTGGACTAAGGAGTTTTATGCTAGGTAGGGATTTCTCTTTGAACAGGTCAACCAGATTTGAGCATGCTGCAGGAAAAAAAAAAGGAAATAAAATAACATATGGGCGATACCTGCCTAGAAAGTAGTACTGGATAGAGGGGAATGGGAGAATCAGATGTTGAACCCACAAGGAAAGTCAGGGTCACCCAACAATCTCTCCTCCATTTTCCATCGCCCTAAGTCCTCCCTATTCTGCAAGTGCAACCATTCAGCAGCAATCAGGATCAACCTCCTTATCGGCCCTTCTTTCTTCCCTGCCATCCTTTATCCCATGTTATCTCCCAAACTATTAGGCTCATCCTTTTCTCCTGCACTATCTCTAGGGTTCATCGCATAAACTCTAGATGCTATCAGGCTCCCCATATTCACCAGTCTTCTTGTAGTTATACCTAGTCGCCCCCCCTCTCTCTCTCTCTCTCTCTCTCTCTCTCTCTCTCTCTCTCTCTCTCTCTCTCTCTCTCTCTCTCTCTCTCTCTCTCTCTCTCTCTCTCTCTCTCTCTCTCTCTCTCTCTCTCTCTCTCTCTCTCTCAAGTTTCAGTCGAATGTGCATTCTTTTTAAGATCCATTGGAGGCTAGTTTGTTTATGTCCTGTAAAAATATGGACTTGATCATTCTTAGCGATTCAACTTCTTACTCTATTCAAGCCAGCATGAAAGTCATTGTTCCTGAAGCATCTGTTTTTGTAAATGTGGATAGCTCAGTGGTTAAGTGCCTGGTCTTGCCTTGACAAGGCGATGGATGTCGTATCAAGGTGCAGGTTCGATCCCTGTCTTCAGGCACGTTGTTGGGCACGGTGGTTGGACCATTCAAACCTTGCAGTGAGCACACCCATGATTTTGCACCAGAAAAAAAAACAGGTGTCTGACTGGGCAGGTTATTTCTGGAATATTAGTCATATTTATCACAGAAATGACTCGATTCGAAAAAGTTAGCGTCGGTTTGAATTCTGTTTCAGTGGACACGCGGCCTAACTAATTCTAATCTCAAGACCACTGCAGCTCCTATGCCAGGTGGAGGCCGTTAGCAGTATCAAATGGCAAAGGGATAGAACAAGAGAGTCAAATGAATATGATTGAAAAATGGTGACAAAAAAGAAAATAGGGCAGAGTGTTAACTAAGACTATTATGCATGAATTCGTGTGTGTGTTGTGCATTAGAACTTTTACACCCCCCCCCCAAAAAAAAAAATAAATAAATAAATAAATAATCTCAAATAAAAAATGAGGAGTCACCTTAAAAGGCATTCTTGATTTTTATTGCTTGAACTGGATTGTCACAATAAGGAAAAAAAACATTACCCAACTGAAATGTACAAAAATACTCTTTAAATAGTCCTTTATCCCTAGGGAATTACAATTTTATCAACAATTTTTTTCTTTAAAGCAAGACACACAAAACCAATTTATTTACATATCACCCTGTATTATTGTAAACACATAAGCGAATTCATAACCTTTGAGTTTGAGCTAAGTACATGTAGTAAGAACTTAGATAAATTGTATTTGAAAGAATGACAATGAAGTATGTGGATCAATTATTGAGAACAAGTGTTATATAAATATCAATAAAGCGAAAACTATTTCATATTAATATAAAAAAGGCACAATTTAATATTCTGTTCAAAGAAAACTGCCAAAGCAATAAACAACCTTCTTAAGATTGAGGTTCATAAAATTAATTAATGTGCTTTCCCAGGTGAACTTCATGAAACTTGCCCTTTCTTTGAACATTTTGATAGCCATTTGTTAAAGTTGATTCACTTTCAATGTTGCGTTTGAGCTGTATGTGAATTTTAAAGGCATCCTCCAAATCTGGTTCAGTGGGGGGAAAAAAGGATCCCACTTGTCTGCTATGCAAAGGCAACAAAGCATGTCTTGAGCTCTCAATGGGGTGATATACATGGAGGCATAAAAGTCCTTCAGGAACTTTCCACAATGATAAACAGGCTAAACGACAGACCACCCTCCCTGAAACCATTGCATTGATATTCACAACAGAGGGAGGCGCTATAAGTCATGGCACTGAAGGTCCGTCAAAACAAACCAGAGAAAATGCCTTCCAGACAGGTGTGACGAGTGGGAAGTTTCACCAGATCTTCCAGAATGGGACAAGGTAAGGCCCGATCATGATGGAGCTAACCATTTCAGAGGATAACAGAATGGAAGAGGCCCACATCTACAAAAGAAAGAAATACCTGAACCTGACCAAAGAGCTAGGAGGTGTCGCCTACAAAGCTGTGGTGATGCCCGTTGAGGTTGGCGCCAGAGGACTCATAGTGTCATCATATAGAGCTTTGGGCAAACAGGCTACATTGCACACGCTGACCGTGGGCAGAGTTAAATCACTGCATGTGCCACCAACACTCCCCTCCTCTTCCAGTCCATGAAGCATTCACATCCGGTCCTTAGGCCTAACCTCCTTTCCCCTTTCCTTCTCATAGTTTTCTTGCAAACTCTTGCCTGTAAAACACAAACACATACATAACAAGAATCGCTTGCTGCACGGAACAAAGCACTGTTTTCTGTTTTACAACCAGGAAAAGTGCTTTCAGAATCGAAAAAACCCCCGTCAAGATGGCTTCGAATTAACCTTATTTGAAACTTCAAACTGACCAATATTTTTTAATAAAGCTTTAAGAGAGAAATATTCGGTAAAATTAAAAGGCTTCAAAATATCCAAGAATTCGAACTATCCGGATTCAAATTATTTGGACTATATATATATAGATATAGAAGATCTTACCTTAAATTCTCTTCATACTACACTGGTGTTTCAAGCAGAGGACAAGCGACATATATATATGTGTGTGTGTGTATATATACATGTATGTGCACATAAGTATAAGTGTTTTTTGTTTACAGCTGAGGCTTAAAGCAAGTCAACAGACAAAAAACAAAAAAAGAATTTACATTGGTTCTGTTTAATATTTCAGTTTGATTTGAAATGAATTGAGCTTCAACAGTGCTTGCATAGGGACACAAGATAATTTCATCAGAAAGCAAACATACACATAGTGAGATTTTAAGATGTGAGTTTTTTTTTAGTTATAAAACAATAAATAATCAAGCTATGCATGACATTATTTGAACTTAAAATAAAATAAAAAGACAAGTTCATTGCAAGGTACATAATTTTTTAAATGTTTAACTAAGCAATGATTTTGCTCAAAACATCAGCTAACTGCATAGATCATTGCATTTGCTTGATAAAAATATAAGCAGCCTGCAAAAATAACCACTTCATTTTTTTATAATAGCATTCTTTTCAAAATCTCTTAAATTTTGATGGCAAAATTCCACTTGTTATCCAATCTTTTACTATTTCGTTAAAAGTCTTGAATTTCATGCATATACTTCTGTTATCTTCTTTGTACCACTTCCTGCTTTACTCACTTTTAATTTTTTTCCCATCCATTATCAACCCTTATCCCATCCACTAGTTTTTTCAATCTACAAGTCTAATTTTACATTAATAGATTTGTACATCCATGTGCTAATAAAAAAGTAATATGCCTATTGAAGACTGATGCAGTTCACTACTAAGCCACACAAATAATGTTTTATGCTACTGGGAACCTTTATCCTTTTATCAAAAAAGCTCCAGTTTCCACTGCTTTTTTCGAAAAAGCTGCAGAGTAAAGAAAACATGTCTATTAATTATTCACCTGCCCTGTAATTAAGTTGCTTTGAATTTTTAAAATGGTCCTAATAGATGGTATGCAAAGAAAATGCTTATTATAGAAACAATGCACTGGTAAGTAAAAGTTGACCTAGAGACAGTATGATGCACAAAAAAATTGACACAGCTCACAGACATTTAGACAGCAAGGGAAAAGATGGTTCAGTATATGGCAAAAAATTTTTGTGACAAAGCTAACCACAATGGTCCTACTTCATTTCTCTGAATAGATTGCCTACAGTTACCATATCAAAGAAAACTGCTAGGCAAATAGTTGTCATCTTCTGAGATCAAATGAATTCAAAGCATTGCCCTTGAATTTTTTCCATATAGATATAGACACAACAAGTACCAGTTACTGGAGCTGAAATCTGAAGAATTTAAATAAACAACCAATAAGAAAATTTAGGAAATGCCACTGAATTGGATGTAAAACTGAAAACGATGTATTCAATTCTGAATCCATTGCATTACAATGTACTAATGCTACATTTTACATCCATTTGAAAATGGACTTTGTTTTCAGAGAAATAAATTGAATCCATGGTTATTTAACCAAAACAAATGTGACAGCAATACATGTATTAGTAAGCACTTCTTTTAATGCAGACATGTAAGTGCCTCTGATCAAAATTGAAGATTTTTCAGCATACCAAATCTTCCAAAGTGTCTCAACACCAAGACCCGAAGGTGTGAGATTGCTAAAGGGGTCAGGGTGCATGCTTCTCGGAAAAAAAAAAGGTTTCATAAATATGCCTTTTTATGAACAACTTTTGGCACATAATAGGACTACTTTTTGTGTTCAATTTTTCACTAAGCTTATGTTGCACCAGGACCAAAAATCCAATGCATGAATGCTGTAACCTAGCTTAGTGTAATGGTGGATAATATCTCAACCAAGTCCATCATAGTGACAGTTGTGAATGTATGAGAGACCTCCAGGAGGAATTTCTCTTAATACCCAATCAGACGATCTCAGGCTTGTGTTTTTTTGTTTTTGCCCCAAGTAAAAAAGTTCAGTTGCAATAATGTAAATGTTTCTCCGCATCAAAATTTTTAGAAATTTTACATTTCTGTTTTAATGATATTGATAATTAACACAACCCCCCCCCCCCCCCCCTCATAATTTGGAAATCTCACTTTGAAAATTTTTTTGTAGACGCCAGCTTTGACAGACTGCAAATGTCAAGGGATGCAGAAGAAGAAGAAAGAAAGAAAGAAAAAAGAAGAAGAAGAAGAAGAAGAAGAAGAAGAGAAAGAGGAAGAAGAAGAAGAAGAAGAAGAGAAAGAGGAAGAAGAAGAAGAAGAAGAAGATGATGATGATGAATTCAAGCATTTTTATGCTTTTATCTTGCTGAAAAAAAGTTTGGTACATTCTTTTAAATCAAATAAAGATACCTATCCATGTTGAAAAAAAAAAGAAAAAAAAATTCAATACAAATTTTTAATCAACGGAAATTAAATGCTTTATGCTCAGGGTTCATTTCTCTGTACAATAAAACATGAATAGCAAGTCAAAGATAATTTGAGAACATCTATCTTCTTGAGGCTATGGAATGTGAAAAAAGAAATTCAAGACCATCCCAAGATCGCCAGTTAAAACTCTTCATATCAGATTCATTGAAATATTACACAAATAAGACAGAATTCTTATTTCATACAGGAAAAAGAAATCCACCACTAAAGTTGATCAATATCACATTGGTAATACACTGTAATACAAGTGAAGAAAGATGCTAAAATTGAGCATTGTGAGTCACAGCTAATGCATTTCCTTTTTAGAAAATTTGGAGAAGTAAAGTGTCCTTTGAAATGATAGTCAAGTGCTGAGTGTCCTTTATTAATATCAAGAAAGAAAACATTTTTTAAGAAATGATAGTCAAGTGCTGAACTAATGAATTAGCACAATCATAGGAAAGAGTGTATATATATATATATTTCAAAAAAGGATTCTGAGGTAACCAGAGTTTATAAAACAAATGTAGGAAATCTTCCCTTTGTTTAAACATTTCCAAGAATAAAAAAAAAAAAACCAAGCCATGTTAAGAATATAATAAATAACCAATTGTATTTAAAGGGCATTTAAATTTTTTTAATACATATATGATATGAACTTCTTAATCTGACTCATACAAGAAAGAATTTTAATATAAACAAAAATCAAGCGAAAACAAAAAGCAAAAAAAATTATAAACACCAACAAACTAACAATTAAATTAAAGTCCTCAAGAAGGCTAAAGGGTTTTATTATGTATCCCACAGTAGAGAATGATCATTTTCAGTAATTAAGTATCCAAGACAGTTTTGGAAATCATTCTGAGAAAATACATCACATTCACTCTATTTCATCGTCTGGGGAAAAAATAGATTTTGAATCCAAAATCTTTTAGACTGTACAGGGGCTTTAAGCCTGCATTTATCGCTTGTGACTCTATCATCAATGTCTCAGATAAGGTGATGACAAGCTGATTACATTGCACACACACAAAAAAATTAGACTTATTCAGAGTATGGCCAATAGGAACAGAGCTTTTCTGTATCAATATTAAAAAAACAAAGAACTGTTGATTTTTGTCATACTTTTATTTATGTGATATCTTCATATAACTTAAGCAAGTAAGTATTCAGTAAAAATAATAGACCTCGAATTGACCAAGAATTAGAATTTTTCTGATTAATCATTCGACCTCAACTTTGCTGAAAATCTGTACTGACTGGCAACTCTGATACCACTACTACCACTATCATTACTATAACTACTACTGCTGCCATTAAAATTTGTATTGCAAAGTGTACCTCTTCTACAACAGTAACAAAGACATGAGCAGCTACTTTGCAAAAACCTTTGAAGGACATCGAATAATTAAATTATCATTTTCTTATATCATCTTCAAAGTGAGCTGTGATAACTATCCCACTATCTCTAGGTATCTCTTCAACCATGCACCTAAAGAGAGGTCTTACCAAGAATACTCAACCTGACTGTATTTGGTCCCGGCCCCGTAAAGCTCATCTACTACTACAACACCATCCAATACTGCCAATCCTCCTGTGTTTACTACTACTTTCGAACTTTTGTGGCAACAACAACAAAAATGTATCTTTCAAATAATTATTACTCAATCTCTGATGCTGTTGATACCACTGCTTACCATTTATGCTTCTACATTTGCTTTTGATACTTTTTTTTAACCACTACAATTGGCAACACCTCCACAGTGAGGGACACAAAGCAATCACAACTGCAATCAGTGCATTAATGGCTATAAAAAGCTTTTTTTCAATCTTGAGAAGTTTTTATGTGATTTTGCAATAAGTAAAAAAAACCTCAAAATCAATGCTTCTAAATAGTTGATCATGATGGTTCATCATGCTGGTAAAAATACGAGGGAGATAAAACAAACTCAGTACTTAAGGATTACACAGCATATCTAGATGAAAACTGTATGTAAAGACTAATATTTGCTTAGCTTATTTAAAGACACATGCAGGGAAAAGGTCAAAAACCCAAATTGAAATGTATAAAAACAAATGTCAATTTATAAAAATGAAAAGGAATTGGACATATTTGGTTCTATGAAAAACTTTAGGCCGCGCCATTTTTTAGATGAGCAAACACTTTGCTCCTGTCTAAAATCTGTAACTCTTCCTATTAGCTCTTAAGAAGATCCTACTATACATGCACACACAATGAAATAGTTAACTCAAGGAACAAGACTCCCTTAAAAATCATTTTAATCCAATGGCACAAAAAATATTCACAATATATTCAACAAGATAAAGTTGCAATGCTTCTTCATTAAAGAGGTTATTTCACATAACCTCATGGGAAGAAAATAAACAATTATAAATAAAAATATCTAATTAAATATTTTCCTTTATGTGATATTCATGACCCCTAACAAGCAAAGTGACAAATATCCCTTTTTTTTTTTTTTTTGGGCAAGGTCAGGCATAAATCAAAATACATTTATTTATAACTAACCTTACCAGGAGGACAATATGCATTTAGACAAGTACAAACAATTTAGTCTCTAAGCAACCTTTTTGAGACAGAAAGTAGAAGCAATCACCTTAATACATTAGACAAGTCGAGGACTAATCATTTCTCCTAAATCATGAGACAAAGCAGCAATTCTGCTTTCAAAGCTAATGGTGACAACCTACGTTGTTCTGGTGGCAGCATATTTTGGCTCTCCATGGAATTTTTCAGGAAGCCGATAAAATAGACCATCAAGTACTGTGGGATTTTTTTTTATTATTTTTTTTTCATATAACTTCCCCTAACTTTCACTCTGTGTCTTAAACAGGTTCTGTGATTTATTCTACCACTTAAAATTTTGGGCATTCTTTATTTTCTTTTTTTTTCTCCAGAAACACATTTGTTCCTGTTTAGATAACAGTAATGAATAGAACAAAAAAAAAAATTAATTAAAAAAATATAGCAGAAAATATTCATCAAAAAATGTTCTTTCATATAAATACATGAAATAAAATCCTAACCCCAGATTAGCAATCAGGTTTTATAAATGTACTAATACTTAAAGAAGATAAAGTCAAATTTAAGGTTGACTTGAAATTATTACTGAGTACCATTTTTTAAAATATACAATTACTACCCTGTAAACTAAATTTGTACTGTACTATTGTAATGAACAAACATTTTGAGGCTGATTTTTTACTCATCAGTCTTTAGTTTTGGGTCACCAATCATCTTGTTAAATATTTTTCATTTATTTTTATTTTTTTAATTGAAAAATCCATTAAAGAATGTACCAATTCTTTTTTGCAGAATTTGTATTTTATTCAAGACAGCTTTTATTTCCACAATCATTTCCATCCTCTTCAATATTCATGAACCAATTTATATGAAACTTTCACAGCATCTCTTATAATTATACATTACAGGTTTTTACCTAAATTTTTGAAGTGTCGTAAGTAATTTTCAATCCCTTTTTCAGGGTGAGTAACTAGTTATTGAAAAAGGAGAGCCATGGCTTGGCTTAAGATCAAAATTTTACAATCATGTAAACACAGCTTGAAAAGAGGACTAACAGCTCTTATCACCCATAATTTCAGCTTATTTGATTACAATTTATAATTCTTTGCAAACGTAAATCCGAAGTGGCCACATTCATCACTGCAGCAACAAATTTTTTCCCTTTGATTTGAACATGGGAAAGTTTACAATTACATTGTTTCCTTGGTTTAATTGAAGCTCCTCCTCTTTAAAATTGAAACATAAATTTGGCTTGAGATAACATAACTACACTATATATCTCTAATTACACCGCTATGTAGATAACTTCAAGCTTCTAAGATAAAGCAAAATATAAAGCCATGAACTTCATTTGAATAGTTTAAACTTATCCTTTATTTAAAAAAAAAAAAAAACACTCTTCAAATGCCGAAATGGCACAGTAACAATTTATATCTGATCCTCTTTCATAACAAAATTATCGCATGGAACAATATTATTTTTTATCTATGAATCAAAAAAGAAAAGAATGCAATACACAACACTGACTTACACAAATGTTGAAGAGCACCCTAAATAAAATCCGCACTTTTCTTGAAAAAAAGTCACCATTAACACTTTTAAGATCTTTATAAATTCTGTTATTATGACCAAAAGTAATCAAAAATGAAAATAACTTACCTAGTGGAATTGAATTAGAAACAGAAAAGAGAATGAAGCCATATGTATACCACATGAAGACCATTAACTTTACAAAAAACAAAATAGAACATAAAACTAAAAGTGATTATAAAAAGGTAATAGTAAAGTTGCGTACAGAAATTTAGACATCGTTCCTTGAATTTTTAACTATTTATTGAAAAAACTTCTAAACTTTTTAATAAAGTTGAGGAAATAAACAGGTTGATGTTGGCTTAGACTTGACAATCATAATAAAGTCATATTGATTTTGAGTAAAAGGATTGCAATTCAGAGGTCTTTATAATTATCTGCAGATTATATTTTGACATTGTCAGAACTAAGCAAGATACATTTATGTAAGCACCCTTAAAACCTCAAGCTGCATTCCTCATGTATGACAAATATATGTCCTAAAATATTCTTGAATGAAAATGAATTTTAAAAGCTTCTTCTGGTGCCTATAAGACCTTAATAGAAGCAAAAGTTTTTAAAAATTGTGATTGGAGGGGCAAATGAATGTTCAGCAATCAACGTAGGCAGAAAATTGAAAGGTTGAAACATCAGATAAATGGTCCTTCAATTTTTCTGTACCGATTTTAAATATGAATCTATCTGACAGGACTAAAAATGACATAAGAAAAAAATGGAAATAAAAATAACAATTCTGAAAAAATTGCATCATTTGAAGTCAACAAATTCTGAATGAACAGATATTATCCACTCTGTACTGAATTTGACAACTTTCAAGCTCTTTTCAAAATGAGCCATGATCGAATCAGATTCATTCCATTTGTAATACATATTTAAACCCTAAGATTCATCTGTACCTGCATCAGAATCAGCAAGCATTGCCATTTCCTCTTCTGTCAACTCTCGAGCTCTCAGAGAACCTATGTCATACTTTCTCAAATGAATCTGAGAAAGAAAAAAAAATGATAGGTGTTCTTGTACTAAATTGTGATTAAAAGTGTTATGAATCAGATAGAGGGCAAAAAGGTAGCACAAATGATTTTTTTAGCCTCTGATTTTATACCCATCCTGATTGATGCTGATCAGGTTTGACAAATTTAAATACAAACATCTTGTACTTAACAAAGGCAAAATCTTAAACAAGTTCCACAGGCAATTGAATTGTGATATTCATGATGCTAACATACATTAACAATTTTAAAAATTAATGTGCTATAACTCATATCTCCAAAAAGTTATATAAGTAAAATTACCTGTTTATATGAAATGTGGATTTACAGACACAGGTGAATGCTTTCCTGCAGACCAGTATCAGCACATTTAAGAACTAACAAATATATATGATTCATCTCATAAATAGATGGTGGCACTCTCTCAGTTATTTTCAAGACCGAGCAATCAGACACAAAAAGATAAGAAACTGATAATTTGAGTGGAAGATTCTTATCAAAACTTTGTTATAGCTATGCAGGTGAGATTTGTTCAAGCCAGCCACAAGGTATTGATGTGTTAAAATAAGCATCTTATAAGTCTCATCAGTGGATGACAAAGAGATATCAAAGGTCATATTAATCTCCATTTTTAGTATTTTTAAAGAATCAAAGAGGTGAGATGAAAAAATGATTGGCCTGGGTAAGACCAAGATGCTACTTATACCCAAAATTTTGATGCTTTCATTTGTGTAACCACAACTATTTTGAGCTTATGCTAATGAAATCAAAGAAATGCTCATTGACCTCAGATAAAAAATCAGTCATCCCCAAACATATACAAATAAAAAGGATACAAGCAAAAAGATTAGCTTCCCTTAAATACTTGAGTGATGGAAGAAAGACTTTCCTGGGCACAGAAAACAGAAACTGTAGTTTCTATAAATATCTTATTCTCTATTCTGGGCAGTGTCTTGACCATAGCTGTCAAAATATTTCAAAATAGGACTGGATCAAAATAATACGGAATGCAATAGACAAACTTTTTCTCTTAAAATGGGTGGTGAAGTCAAGTCAAAAGGGATGAAATACAATTAGAGTAACAAAACCGATCCATTATTAGATGGATATGACAGTAGACTAATTTGCCATAGTGGTAGATATAGAAGGCCAAAGAAGGACCTGTTAATCCTTTTTAACCTCTTTATGTTTTACGTCTTAAAAATTAATTTAAAAGGGATAAAATGTATTGAAGTCAGTGCGACTTGAATGTTTTGGGGTGTTTATTTTTTATCACTTGGCATTTATAGCCTGAGCGTACACAATCTTATTTCATTATTATCCAACATTACGTTGCAGTAGTTTTGATAAACATATTCAGCAGGTATTGAGCTTTGCTGAACAGGTGCAATATTTAGATTTATATTCAATAGAGCACAATAAGGTCAAACACAAATCCCTCAAAATCACAAATTAGTCGAACTCATCGTTTTTCCCCCTAATGATTATCTCTTTGTTTCCTTATTATTTCTATCTATTCATTAAACTAGAACAAAGTAATGACACTTATGCACTGAACAATCTGCACTCAGCTAAGCAAAGAAAATGTTTGCTTTATAAGAAACTTGACAGACTTTGACTTTAAAAAAGTTTCCTTTTATCATTTTTGTACATCTAATCTTTAATAAATAGAATACGTAAATGCCAAGCTCCCTTTTTGGCTATGTGATGAGAAGAGAGAAACTAGAACATCTAGTGACAACTGGAATGATGGATGGAAAATGCCGCAAGGGAAAGCAATGTGAAAAGATGTAGGATGGACTAACAAAGTGGCTTGAAGTAGGAAGAGTGAAAGCCATGTGTGATAGAGATGCGTGGAAGGTCATGATTACCTATGCTAAAGAGCACGGTACCTGATTGATTGAATATTTAATTTCAATCATTTGTCCAACTCAGCTATTGTTAAAATTCTGTAAATAAAGAAGCTCTGCTCCTATCTATGCCTGAATAGATAAATTTCATCCCCTAGCACCATAGCCTTTGATCCTTGGATTCCAGCAAAAGTGATGGTGGCTTTAAAAATTTCCCTTTTATCACATTAACAGATGTAATATGTATTTTCCATTAGGCTTCCAAGGTCGTTTTTTTTAATTCTTTGCAAGAAAGGCTTGCTCTTATCTCTGCCTAGATAGACAAAAATTGTCACCAGACACTCTAGCCTTTGATCCTTGGTGGCCAGTAAGAGCAAGAGATCTCTCCTCTTCCTCTCTACTTTGCCCAGTCCTATACATCTGGCATCAGTTGTCTCTCAGAATCTGCTAAATCTAAACGCACCTTTGGCTTACAAGAGAATGGTTGTAAAAAAAAATTCTGGCCATTCTCCCTCTGCAACATATGATTGCTGGTGACAGATAAACCCGTCTGGGCCCATCTCTTTTTAAATCAATCAATCAATCAATGTATGAGTGTGAAAAATAGCTGGCAAGTATTACATTTTCCTGACACCAAATAGCTCTAGGTAGAGCAATAGGGAGATTACAGTTCATTTCTATGATTGTGGGAATAGCAGATCTATTCTTGGTTGAAAGATCTTGTCTTACTATAACTTATAAGATTATTCAGGAAAAAGTGATGATGCATTTTTAAACTTCCAAACTTAAAATGGAATTTCTGTAGAATCTACCATAAAGTAGGAGGTAGAAGGGAAATAGTATTAGCAAGAGAACCAGGTGATTGGAGAAAGCAGAAGATGGAGTAGGAGGGAGAGAAAAGAGAAAGAAATGATATTACCTGGAATAGAGTAGAAAGAATGGGAGTGTAGAAGGGAGAGATCTGCTAAAGAAGAGGAATTTAGAAATCAGTGCAGGAAGAAGATTGATCTGAGATGGACAGCGAGAAGCAGGGAAAGGAAAAGATCAAGTAAAGAACAAAAAAAAAGTAGAAGTGAAGTATCAGAAGGAGGAGTGACAAGGGGGGTAAATCTTTCTACTGGTATTGGAAAGGAAAGATACATAGAAAATATTAAATGCTTTTAAAAAAAAGAAGGATGGATTAGTCGAAATTATCTTTATTTAAGTTTTATGCATGCCCATAAAAATCTCTTATATGTGATGGAAAGGAAGCAAATCTATAACACATTCCTTAAAAATGATTATCTCCCTCGTATGTAAGACAAAACTTTTTTCAATTTTTGCTTGACTGTATGTATTTGTTTTGATGAAGCATATAAAGTCATTGTTTCTTTTAAAGCTTTGGCTCAATATCACCTGGGAATGTCATCTCCACTCAAAATTCATTTCCTTTGAAAAATTTGTTGATAAAGCAAAATATTTGCTTTTGAATAGTGAAATTTTAAATCTGATCTGCAATTTAAAAAAAAAAAAATTGTGCAATGGATATAAATATATATATATAAATAAAAAATACACAATGGATATTTTTTTCCACTATGACTATTTTTCAGTGACTCAGAAGCTCATAAGAAAAGTCATGAATCACAAACATACTTTTTGATTATTTTCTTACTCTTAGTTTTCTAAGGAATTTGGAATAATGAAGGTAGTCTTGCAGTTAAAATTGGAAATAGAAAGCATTGCTGTTACAACAGTTGTGTTTTCTTTTTTTGCTTGATCACTTCCAATATTTTTCCTAATTTAGGTCTAAGTTTAATAATCTAAACATAAATTGATCACCACAACAATTTCTTAAGTCCCCTTCAACTAAATGCATAAAAATGTTATGTCCTCACACCATAACCACCACACAGCCAACAAACATGATTTTTCCAACATAACATTTTAGACCTCCCTAGACCATTTTATCAAGAAACAGTTCTCTGTTTGAAAACCAATTTACTTTACTAAGGCATCAATTATTCTAGTTGCATTTGCGTCATCTTCTTCAAAATATTGCATTTCCTTGAGGCTAACCATCCATCCCTTACATCAGTTAACTGTAGTTATACATCTGGTGGAAAGTGTTAGATTGTCTTTTTTTTATATATAGCACTGGTTTCCAATTTTCAAAAAATGAAGCATCAACTCTTTAGATTTATTTATGTTTCACCATAGCACTGTATATGCAAGATCAAAATAACTTGAAATAGACATGTAATAAAAATTTCTATGATGGATCTTGACTAGATTGCAGTTTCAGATCAAAACTAAAAATCTGTAAACTAGTATCTGCAGCTTTCACTTCCAAGAAAAGAGATAGTCATCAAACCATAGGTCTAGATTAGATATAGATTAATGCACAGTTATGGGATATTTCTATTCGAAGTGTTCTGCACCTATCTTATCTGAGTATGATCTTCTTTTTGCTGTTCAACTTTCTGAAGAACCTTGATAAGGTCGCAGCGGGCATAGTTGTTTTGTGGTGAACAAAGTTAATTAATAATAGTGGTGCCCACTTCAGCGCAATTTGCCAATTTCTTTGTGAAAAGTTTCATTTTGGGTATTTGAGATGTGGGTGAGAGAACCAGTCCTATGCCTGCATGTGCATGCATTGTGTGTGTAATGTTACTAAGCAAAGTGGTTGACTCAATGCCTTTTGTGATGCCCAGTTCACCAGAGAGTCGCTCAATATAGTTGTTTCAAACCCTTTTGATTTATATAATTGAGGATGCATTTTCAGTTGGAGTATTTACACCTTAAACATTAAAAAAAGTCATATTGTTTTTGGTATAAAACAAACCTGAAGAAAAACATTGACTTCCATACTTCTGCTTAAGTATGGAAAGTTGCCACCAGACTTCAGGTGGGCTCTTTTTGCCTCAGGGTAACACTTGCACATTTCTTCACGTACATTCAATGATAGTGCACATTCATCAAACACCTGAAAAGCAAAAGGAAGAGTAACACATAATATAACAACCATGGAATCATTTATCTGAATACAGTAATTAAAAGTTCACAAAATGCTCATGGCAGGTTTGTTGAACTACAAAGAATTTATCATACTCAAAAAGGGCTTGTATATGGTGAAAGAATCTCTTTACATTCGCATTGTACGTCCAAAATAACCCCTCCTCCATGTCATGAAAATCCATGGCATTTAACCTTCATGATTAAGGTATAATTTTGTCTAAAGAAACAGAAGGAGGGGAAAAAAAAAGAGAGACAGAGAGAAAGAGATGGTCAGAGAAAGAGATAGACAGACAGAGAGAGAGACACAGAGAGAGAGAGAGAGATGGTGCTATAAAGGGTAAACCAGTGCCCACAATATTTTGCGCACTGCTCTTTGATGCGTAATAAAGTTTGTCTTTGTTTAAGAAGCTATGGTCAAATTTGGTCAAATTTGTTAACGACCTCGTCTGGTTTCCTCTTGACTTTCGATCTATAAACTCTGTCTTGTAATTTTTGAGAAATTCCCGTGTTTTTATCTTCAAACAGCCCCATACAAATCATTTTTTCTTCTTCAACGGTTTTCAAATATAATTTCTCTTTCTGATTTAACAGGTTTTTTATCCTCAGCAATGAAAGAGAATTTTTAAATATTTTTTTTTACACCATTATGGAATATACTAAAGATCGGCTCTACCATTATACCTCTATTGTATCCACCTAATAAGACAATTACAGAAAAGTAGCCCCATTCAAATCATTTTTTCTTCTTCAACAGTTTTCAAATATTATTTCTCTTTCTGATTTAACAGGTTTCATATCCTTAGCAATGACAGAGTTTTTGAATAATTTTTTTACACCAATATAGAACATACTAAAGATCGTCACTATCAATATATGCAAATGAAATGTGCTGAACATGTGGCCAACTGACGTTAAATAAGAAGGGAAAAAAACAATATAAACTTAAAAAGTAGTTCTCTGGCGTTGAATCTAGTGATAACATTCGCATGATGTTTGGGATTGATTCAAAATCAATGACTTTTTTCAAGAAATGTTTGCGATATAATGTAAGAAAAAACATATCAGCGCGGAAAAAGAAGAGGTGTGGCAACTATAAAAGCAGCTAGGACTATATCTATGGCACAGACAACTGGAGCTTATAGTGTGACTTTGACGAAAAAAAATCTCTTATTAACCATCTCTGTGATATCTTCTCTCTAGCCTGGCTAAAGGCATAGGAGTTTGCAAAGCAGGCACGAGCTCTCAAATTTAGAGAGACACGACCGAAAGAGAACTCACTGAAAATAAAGCTCACTCAGACACTCATACCACAAGCCACTGTTTAGTTTATACAGATTTATAACATTACACTACTTACGCTTGCAGACACAATTGAAACAATGACAGATAACCCTACAGATATCAAAATCAGCGTAGAACTAGTAGATAACAGTAGGCCCAGTGATAGCAAATAGACAGAAAGAGAAGATTCCCACCAGTTATATCAGCATGAAAATAGAGACCATATGGACACTTCCCCCACTAGAAAATGAACACATTAGATCCACCACTAGCAGACACACAGACAGCGGAAGTAACAATCGGCAGAGGTACAGACATAGATCATAGATCTAAAAATTTACCACAAAACATGATTTATCAGCACAACCGTCATAAACATGACTCCTAACGAGTAACAAGCACTCTACATTCCAACTACCCCCATAGCTTCATCAACACTTTTAAAAACCCCTGATCAGCCACAAGAGATAGTTCAAAAACACAAATGATACGCCATTGTTCCTTGTTTGGATATTTTAACTCAGTGGAGTAACATACGTTGTAGTAATAATTAAAAGGATTTATGTTTGGACCAAGCTCACAGACACAGTTTTTGTGCTGAGAATATAATTTTTGAGTGAATGTTTAGAAAAATATTTTGTCTTATTGACTGTAAATTTTTTTTCAAGTTCTGTAGAGCCGAATGTCAGCTAGCCTTCACTTAATCATGTTAATTAGTTCAGTAATCACATAAATTTTTCAACTTTTTAAATGACTGATATAAAAGCTTCTATCAAAGCTATTTTTATTATTTTTTTTTTAATGACAACTTTTTTAGTGACTGATATAAAAACTTCTATCGAAGCTATTTTTATGATTTTATTTTAAATACAACTTTTTTTTACTATTGTTTTGAATGATCAAATGAAAAGATAATTAAATGAAGCTTGCAGATCACATTAAAATGAACTATTATGACAAAAGACTGGTGCATGCCAGCAGTGCGGCTGATCTTGACCTCGCATTGGGAGAATGACCGCAACCCAGAGACCTATTTATCGTTTGACTGGGGTCAGTGCGCCGCAACTAAAGTATCGCTAAAGTGACGCCGTGGGGAGAGCTCAAAATTAGCAAAGGAAGATTAGCTAAAGGGAAAGCAGTTTGAAGAGTGCTGGACCTGGAGGTACAAAGGAGCACTTCAAGACATTAAAACAGACCACTTTGCCTGAGGCAAATACATCAATTCACTAAGTAAGGAGGCATGAAAACTTGGTCACAGAAAAAAACAAAAAAAAACAAAAGGAAAAGATTTTGGGTGATTATGACAACTGGGAAGTATCAACAGATCTTCTATTATGTGGCAATCATTAGAAAGCAATCACTAGGAGAATGAAACTGAAACCAGATTTCTGATCCATCATGGCTGAAAGGATGTTTCCATAAGAAAACGTAAAGAATGGGGTGCACACTAAAAAAAATAAAGAAAAATATCTAGACTGAGCAGCAAAGAGCTTAAAAAAAAAACTGGTTTCCACCCAAATAATAATGCAAGCTGACATTGGCACCAGAGGATTTTTAGAGTGGTCCTCACCCTATGATCTTCTCAACAAGCTTTCTTTTGTGGCAAAAAAAAAAGAATAAAGGCTCTAACACTATTAGCTGAGAGCTGGGGATAGAATTGGTAAGAGCATAGATTAAATTCACAACAATCTGAGTTTGAATCTCAAGCAATGCAAAATTAGTTGGCAGACAGGCACTTAAAAGGTATGATTTAGCTGTAGGTCCAGGCCCATATGAGTGTCAGAGTTTTGGGTCAGAAAGACTTGAACCAAGGAATTGTCTGAAAATTTTCTACTATACAGCTCCAAATGAATATGTTACAACCGCTTTAAATAATTTATTGCATCTGCTGATGCACAAGTGTAAGTTTGTTGATGTCCAGGGCATGGAGAGTCTGGCATCTGAACTCATGGCTTAATATGTAGCCAATATAGTACTAAGAACAAACCAGCAGATCAATAAATTCCATGGACTTTCCAACCTTTTCCATGCCCATTGTATTAGTACCATAAAATATTTTTTGGCTTCTAAGATTTGAACTGCACCAAAGAGTAAGGAATATGTTTCTCCTTAAATCTCATCTTCATCAAATGGTGTGCTACAAGTACTCACATCCATAAGTGTCACATCAACATCTCGCAATTTTTGAGGCTCCACATAGCAATTCATGCAGTTCAAAGTTAGGCGAGATGCAAGGGCTTGCTGACTCATGCTGTCAAGCTGAAGATAGAAAATATCATGAAACTTCTGAATGTACCAACAGCAGTGGCAATATTTTTCACACATAATATACATCTGAAGAAACTTAAATTGTTGCCAATTTCTTACCATATTCCTACGATTAATTTTTTTAATCCTAGCCCCAAAGTTATGGCTTCTGAGCAACAAGGAAAACTTACTACCGATACAAAAAGGTGAAATCATAATTTTAAAAATGGAGCTTGGCTCCACTATGTAATATTTTCTTCACAATGAAAGAAAGTCATACATAATCTCAAGCAAAATGTAATGTATTTTAGGCACAAATATAAACACACCTGCTTTCGAACATTCAGCCTGAAACAAAGTTAGAATTGTCTACTTAACAATTATCAATTTGATACAGAGCTTTCTAAGACATACTAAATTTCAAATTCATAAAATGCTAAATAGATAGATATCTTGTGTTTAATCTTAACTACTCTTGAAATCTTAAAACATGAAGTCTCATACTTATCTGCAAAGGAGGACATCAAAAGAGTAGGATAAAAGTATCCTAAGAAATCTGCCATATAAAAAGTTTGCTATTCTTTGCCAAAATTTTTCACCAAAATGTAAACACTGTTTTCATACTTCAAAGATAAATTACCTTTCTTATTTCTATTATCGTTTGGAGATTAAGAAAAAAAATAATAAAAGAAACTTTATTCCATATTCTAAATTGTGAGAAGGGAAGTCCTTAAGAGGGATAATTGCTTGACAGATAACTTCCCTGCAGTTATAGGTAAGGATCACAAATGTATCTTACCCTTTCAACCATAAAGTCTATGGAATCTGCAATATGAGACTCTGTTTCTGTTTTATGGAAACTCCCCATTACCATTTTCTTTAGAACGACAGCTGGCATCATCCAAAATCTGGCCAAACAATATAAACAGGTATATCATGCACCGAGTTAAAGAATAAAAATTTAGATATAAAAAATTTTTGAATCAAATTAAAAACCTTGCCTTACCATAATATTTTTTTTAAAAATCTGAGATTAACTCTGATATTATTATTTAATTGCATTGCATGACAGCAAACTACAGCTTAAGCTAAGCCCATACACTAAAATATATCTTTTAAAACTGCACAACTGCAGCAATAATATACGATATGCTCCCTTAATGTTGAAAGTTATGCAAAGAAAGTTGAATAATCAAACAAAGTCTAGTGAGACCCTGCATGGTGCAGTAGCTTAGTTTGATAATTCAACTCTCAGTCTTAAACAATGCTGGCAAAGATTTCTTATGACCCTGTTGTTTCTTAAAATATTTTCAGAATTGCAGCAACAGGAACATTTTTCACTGCAATAGTTGAGGTTGAAGCAGCTGTGTAGAGTGAGGTTTGAAGTGCGAGTTTCTACACCTCCAACTGAGCAATAGATAGGTGTTATCTGCCCTGAGTAAACTGAGTAGGCTAGGAGAGTACCTACCCCTGTGCTTGTGAGTGTGCGGTTTAGATGTCTTTTTAATTACTCTCAAGGCAAAGGAAGCTTTTGAATTTTGTATTAGAAAGTTTCATGAGTCAAAAAGTTCAATAGTTTGTCCTCTTCATATAGTAATAAGCAGCTTCAAAATACATAATTTTAGATATCCACTTAACCGAAAAACATGTTTTCAAAATGAAAGCACCAGGCTAGGATGGCTAGGTCATAAATTGAAAGGTCTTTAATGAAAAAACAAACATTCAGGTGCCACCAATGGGTGCACCTTAAATATGCAAAAGTTAAAATATGACAAAACTTAACTTGTAAAAATAAACAACAGAAAACAAGACCAGAAAGGTGAAGGGGAGTTATTTTCTTTTAAAAACAAAACCTAACACATTTGGGCAAGAAAAACGAATATTTTTTTAGGCTGTCAGGTTTGCATGATCATTTGTGCAGACTAGTCTGGGAGGCTGTTGTAAATTATTTGGGATGTTGGCAGAAAGGTGGATGTTTAGTGCTTTTGTCAACCATGCTTGTAATGATTGCTGCATAGGAGTAATAAAAACTCATCAACATCTTTCAGTTTCCATTTTGCAGTATCATCCCCATTAAGTTGAAACTGGATAAAACATATGCCTGAAATCAATGCAATTCTAAGCACAAGACACGATGCCAAGATATAGATGTACCGATTGCTAAAGACGCAAAAGCATCTTCTATTGAAGAGACTTAACAGGGTATTAATACAAGGTATTAAAAACAGTTCCCACAGGACCTAGTCAACTTCATTCTAGTCATCTGGGCTTTAGAATATATTTTGTTTTCCTGAAACGGAGCTGTTATAGGCAACATATTATTGTCCATAGATATGTTCCTAACAGTTTCATTACAGACAGACCTAATCATTGAACGTTATCAATCACATTAGAAGCCATTCACAGCCTCTTCTCAGTATGACGCCAGGTGAGGCAGAGGGCTTTACTGAGATATTAACAAAGGCATGTGTAGGTATTGTGATAGGTAGTGGTAGGAGGCCTATGCATTTATTCTTGGTGATGTTTGATGTGCTGTCATGAGTGTCCTACACATTTGCATCCATTTCAATGCAATGGCCCTGAAGGCTTGTTTAGAGTGTTTTAGAGAGATACATGGTTTCATAAAAAGTAGTAAAAAATGATTAGTTACTCCCTTTGAATCCAGGCAAAAAAAATTTGTTTTTCCCTTGATCGAGTAAACTCTCAACATTGACATTAACAAAGCAAGCCTCAACTATCTTTTATTTTTTTTCTGTTTTTTTTTTTAATGTTCACAAATGTCAGTCATATGCTTTATCAATTATGCTATCAGATACATCTATCTTTAAAAAAGCTGAACTAAAAATTTTTAAAGACGAAGCAGTTATTTTCAAAATGAGATGTATCTTGCTACAAAAAATAATGACGACTTACGTTGGAGCTGAACTTGTTTGTTGAAAAATGGAAGTATCATAGAATGAATTGCACAACACAAGAGAGCCCACCCTGGGAGACCTGCTCGTGTACTCTGCAAATTTTTGTGCCAAAAATCCTCCGAGAGATGCTCCAAATATGTGAACCTGTGTCCAAAGACAAGACATATAGTTTAAAAGTAAAATACTTATGGAGTAACAAACTATCAATTAAATTACATTTTTTCTTTTAAAATACTCTTTTTTAATTGTTATTTTCAGTTTGGATAAGAAAAATGGGCAGAATTGATAGTCTGTAATCTAAATGGAAAATCAAATTAATCAAATGAACTAACAATCTCACAGAAAGGTTTCCGTTAGAAAAAAAAAATCTTAGTTTGAATTACATAAACAAAATTATTATAACAATGTAATAAAGAACTTCTTTTTGCTGCATTCCATCTTTTGAAGAAATTTCAATACAGATTATTTCATTAAACCAGAAGAAGTAAATGAATTGATACTCAAAATTCCAGAGTTTGAGATGAGCCCAGAATTTGCACAAAATCCATAATATTCAGATAAGAAACATGCTAGACTTACTTTGTCTAAACCTAAATGGTCCATGAGTTTTCTAAAGCCTTCTACAAACTCTTTCATTGTCCAATACATTGGATATTCAACCTGTAAATGACGAAAGGAAAGATTACAATAAGAAAAACTACAATATGTATGATGCATATGAAGTGATTCTGTTTCACACTTTTGAGCTAGGGCTCCCTTACGATAGAAAACAAGTTTTCAGTAATTTTCTATGGCCATATGTTCTGGATGTACAGTAATTAAAATCTTGACAGTTAGTTTTCAAATGGTAAAATATTTTGTTACACCTGCAGTATTCTATCACAGGTTGCAGCACAAGACTTTCCCTTGATACCCTTTTAATCATTAGCATTGGTTCTTCTTAGGCACCAATTAATAGGATACACTCTCTCAAATAGGTACCAATTTTAGGAAAGGGTCTGAATAAAATGGAGTTGAATTGTAACAAAGCAGTGATGAAAAATTCAACCTACCTTTCCAAATGAAAATTAATGCCCTTATCACTGACAATAGATTCTAGACTGAATATGACTATTAACTTCTTAATCTACGCCTGCCCCTAGTCATTTACTGGATGACAACTAAAACAAACATTGAGTATCATTCAAGCTTCTGAATTTGGTTGAACTAGCCATATGCATTCACTTGGAGCTTTCAATAAATAAAATAATAAGGCTTAGAGGGAAATAAATGACCTTGCTTAATGCCATAGCAGAGGCAGATAACTAGAGCAATGCAAAATATGAAGGTTGACTTCAACACCAAGTTTAGACATGTTTTAATCATAGAACATTGAATATCTAATTTACTGTGTTAATCTAAAAAGCTTCATACAATATGAGTGTGTGGGAGGAAATATGTTTAAAACAACATCTTTACAAGTGTTTGAAGAAGGCTATATGAATTTCTAATTGCCACTGGAGATATTTTTTATTTCCTTTATTTTAAATACACATAGCTTTCAGCTGGCTAAGAACACCAATAATTTAAATAATGTGCTCTACAAAATAAAGAAAATTATAAGCTATAAGCCATTACGAAAATTTAAATTTTTTCAAACTGAATTGTCACAGAAGCTCTAATATTATCCTCTGTGTCTTTTTAGTAAACCAATGTCAACGCTTATTATATTGATATGATAAACCAAAAGTATTTGTTCTGGAAGTTTAGCTACAGTATCATATACCCTTAGAATGAAAGACAGTGAAAGGTAGCATAATACAGTTAATTGTTCAATATTAAAAAGTGCATCTCTTCATCTTCTATAGGTAAGGACATGCTTAAGCTAGTGGCCATCATTCAAGGGTTCCTACTCGATGGTTCATCAGGTAGAGTTTGCATCCCTGAAGTATCTGGAGCAAACAACAGAACAATTGTACTTTTGTTGTTGCTCATCTTGCCTGGTCTGGCACAAGACTTCTGGCTCTCCAACAGTGAATCACAGAACTTAATTATAACTAAATTAAAGAGTTTAATCTTTATAAAACTCATTTAGTGCTGTGAGTGTGGATACAACCCTTATCTCAACATATACAGTTTTGAATTGTGAAACTACAGTTGATATATATTGATAAATTCTCAGTCTGATGATGTTTTGGTTTTTAACACTTTGAGTATAATGGTATATGTGAAGTTGATAGCTAAGTTGATGAGGTATTAAGTGTTTAGAACTGTTCACAAATTGGAGAATCAGCTTCTTCTTACTTCTGCATTTAAATCTGTCATTTAATAATAAATATTCTGCTCCGATTTTTTAAAACTTATTAACAATACTCAATGAGTCATCTGTTGACTCCTTGAAACTTGATTGGTCTTAATTGAAGAAAAAAGTTATTTCATGACCAAGAAAAAAAAACAACAAAAAACTAAAACAACTATGGAGGCAAAGGACTATGAATGATTGAAGAAAACATTGAAAAAATCACTCTACTAAAGGTTTTAGTAGGAAAAGATAGGCAAAAATGGTGAGATACAAAGATAATCTAGACTGAGGTTTATTTTGCTGAAGCACTTATAAAAGGTTATATTAAAGAGAACCTGACTGATACGTATTTGTATCTTCCTTCAACAAAGACATACTTTTAAACTTTTGTTGCTTTTCATTCTAAATTTGTCCAGTGAAAACTGATCTATGAGTATCTGGAGGAACATGTACTCACAGCTATAACCCTGTATCCAAGAGCAGAGAGTCCCAGAATTTGTCTGAAATATACATCAGCAGTGCCACTTGCAGGTGGGAAGCATACAAGGGGACTTTTGACTGTTTTGGGTCCAGCTTCATACAATGTCCACTCTTTCGTGTTGTCATCATCAACAACAACCTTATTAAGAAAAGTTGGAATAAATAGTGATGGTTCTTTTCTAGTTATAGTCAGTAAGAACTAGATACAATATAAACAAATTGGATTCGAAATAGGAGGACTTTTCAGGGGACCATTTTTATATTTTTAATATCTCTAATATTGATGGTATCCTTATTTGGAGTGGATAATAAATCATGATGTGTTCTTCATATAGGTGCAACCCTTTTTACATTTTTTGTCGTTTTTGTTTTAAATCTGATAGCAGGTAGTTCTCAATTTAAGGACCAAACCAGTGCCTTTTTTTTTTTTAAACAAATAGCTTTCAGGGCAGCTACTAGATTTGATACAAAGAAATAAAAATGTTGACTGGTGATCAATTTTCTAACTGATGGGGCTTCTCTAGAACATCTAAAAATCTTATTTCCCGTTTTCATATTATTTTAGTTCCTCTTACGTTGGAAGTTATTGGCTGTTGCTTTTCTTTTAATCCATCTATGACACTAAAAATTTCAAATAGAAATATTTCTACTGTCATTATGATTGTTATTGTATAGCATTTAAAACCATTTGAACATAAGGTTTTAATGTCTTTGGCCGAGTGTCCATTCTATGGTGGTGTCAATGTATCTTAATTGGGCCTTATTTCTATAGGGCTCATGTGCCATTGATATTCTCCTGCTCACTTATTATTTTATATCTGATGTAGAGATGTATCCCAATTTTTTTGTTATTTATTGAGCTCTTTTTTTCTCAAGATCTCTTGTGTAAAGGTTTTTTTCTTTGTGACGATCATGGTTGCCTACTATCCCTTGACCCACTCCCTTAAGATATTACTTCAAGAGTGTTTGGTATATTCTTTTCTGATCATGAGAGGCAATGAGAAGTTTCCTAATACTATAACATATACATTAAATTATGTTATTAATAATGGACAAGATGGCATGTATACAGCTCTAAAAATACAGATACACATCAGAAAGACAATAAAAACTTCAATAAAAAAAAACAACTTTTTTTTCCCTTTCAACAAAGTTAGAGCACAAAGCAATCTTAATAGATCAGTCTGAAGTCAAGCTGATGGGTTCATAATGATTAAGAATGGAAAAATAATTTTTAAAAAAAAATCAAGACTGTGTTAGTTTGTTATAAATGATTAAGTGTGACAAAACAAAGAATAAAATTTGACAAAAGTTTTTTAAAAGTTTTGCTTCCAAATCTTAAAATTTTATGACGGATCATGTAAGCTATTTCTATCAGTCGATAAGACATATGCTGTGGGTAATTATAATGCATGTTTTGTTTCTGCAGTTATTGCCCATACCTCTACACAAGAGGGCTGAAGAAATTATGGAAAAATAATGAGAAGATGGAATTTGATTTGGAAACCACAAGTAGAAAATTTTGAACAAAAGATTTTGACACAGGGAAATTAAGATTAAGTTGGAGCATAGCACTACATTCTGAGCTGATTTACACAGCATACAAAAAAAGAAGTAAGTACAATTAAAACAGTAGATTGGAATATTTGAAAATATTTTGTTGGCACAGATCAAAGCAGTCTGTCTTTCTAAATAACTTTTAAATCAAAATCATTTATCCTTTATCCAGGGATCACAGTACACAATATTCCCAACCAATGAAAATCATCGGTGATATAAAAAAATTTCCAAGCAATCCATTAATTTAAAGTTAAAAACAAAATAAACAGCTTTTGGTAACATACACTAATTCCAAAAAAGAGGAATTCAAAGTAATTGGTTTTAAAAATTTATATTTCGTATGAAAATGACTATGCATTGAAATAATTGTCAAAGTCATGAACAATTCACTTTTACCTGGATTATTTCATTCATGGACTTAGGGCAGAGCAGAGAACCTCATTCTCCTCATCTAGCCAAGTACCCCCTTCATTTTCAGAGTCAGGGGTATGTAAAAGCTTGGGTTTTTTTTTTTTAAACTCAAATAAGGCAAAAATTGCTGCTTCGTCAAAGGCCTTTTCTGAGCCCAACTTATCTTGCTTTTTACATTAGTGTCACTTGCATGAATTAACTTTGTACAGTACTACTGCCAAGTAAATAAGTGTTAATTCCATGCAGCTTCAATCACTTCTATTTGATTGTTTGAATTACATCTGACATAGACAAGACAACTATTTAGCACTTTTAGGATGCTGCCCTTTCCCTAAACGCACATTTGTCTGCTATTTCACTTTTCTTTTTTTCGTCTAAAGTTACTTTTTGTTGAGTTTTGATATGTTTGGCCAGATTTTGTTTCTTGGTTTTAATGTAGATCTTACTCACAACACCTTAATCAAAAGGAAGACTGCACTGTTTTGACATGTGCTTTATCCTGTTTGGTAAGACAATAAATACGCAAGTGGGTGCGCAATCAGACCCAATGCAAGGTCCGAAAAACCTGATTAGTCATCAGTAGTAACATAATTGTATTAAATGTTAAGGCATTAAATAAGCCTGATCTCTGTAATTTGTTAAACATCTCCTTGGTTTCATGTATAATCATATGTACAGAAACTGCCAATCACTCCAGTCTCATCAATTTTTGCACTTCCTCACACCAGACAAGGGCAGAGCGGAGGGAAAAACAAAACAAAATAATAAGGGCCGGCCGTAATCATGAAAAAAAAAATAAAGAAATAAAATAGTGTTTGAGCCAAAGTCCTAGATTCAGAAGCAGATCTGGTATAAAGATGAGTTCTCTACCACTTAATGCCTGCTTGGCCTGTCTTCTGACCTAGCCGATTTTTTTCTCACCCATCTCTATCAATCTCTAGGTCTATGCTGCTACATCACAAGGGTTAACAAAATAATGAACTTCTGCAAGATAAAAAAATATAGTTCGGAACGGTTCAAGACTGTTCTAAAATAGACGATATCCCTAATAAATTTCAGTGAGTTACTTTATTTGAATAGCTGGCAAACACAGCCTGGGCCCAAGCTTAATAGTTAGTTTTAATGTAGAAATTACTGTTCAGGAACAGAAAATCATACATGTTATATCTTATCTTCGAGCAATTAATAAAAGCATGAACAGCTAAATTTTTATTAAAAAAACAAAACAAAAACCAACAGTATAATACAAGAAAAGCATTTCTTGCGCTCCATGACTACAGTGCAAAATGCAAGCAAAATTAAGTTTTTGTTGTCCGTTTTTAGTGTAGAACGTCAGGTGTATAAATTCATAAATGATGGACTAAGCCTATGTATCCCTTTAATTTTTGGTCTAAGAGTGCAAGTTAATCAGGGCACATATCTAACCTTTTTAGTAACATCATCTATTAAATGAAATTAAAATGCTTCGCAGAAACGTCAGAGACAGCAATATCATTGAATGAGTTTTCCGTAAATTGCTGAGTTTACTAATCCGCGGACTTCGTGTTTGGCCTGACAGTGATACAGGTTGTGATGCACTGAATACCGGAAAAGGCTAAACACCATTGCACTGTGACACACTCATGCCTACGGAAAATGCCGAGTTTACCGTTCCAAGGAGTTCTTATTTACTGGAATAGCGATAGCAGCCCGCTTCAGGCGAATTAAAGCTTAACTCAGCATCCATTTTTTTTCGTTATTAATTTCCAAAAATGCGAATTACCGCTGAAAATATTTATTTTCTCCCATCCACCAGTTTCCACAGATCCGCAGAAAACTGTGAAGCCTGTTTATCTTTTTTTTTAAAGATTTAACTGGTTAACAGCTGCCAGAATGGTTAAATAAAAAGATAAAGAAATAAGGAATTAAGAAAAAAAACAACAGAAATCTCAAGCCTATTCTGGAATGAATGAATTAAGGAAAGATGTATTTTCTACTAACCTTTCTTTGAGGAATAGTGCTCCTGAAGCTCATGTACTCTTGGGACTTTGAAATGTCACTCATCTTGAAATTAAACTCATTTCATTTGACAAAAAACCTATTGAAAATAATGCAGAATGTAACAATATGATGAATAGAGTTATGCAGTTTTTTTTTTATTTGGATTAACAAATAATAAAACGATTTTCCATCACATATTTCATACGATAAATCTAAATAAATGCTTACAAAGTTTCTATAAAACTAAGAGGTATTTGTTATGTAAAGTTGCCATAAAATATGAAATAGCAAAACTGTTGGATTTTAAAAACATGCGTGAAGCAGTACATAATTCCTCTTAATAACTGATGTTTACTGGTGTTGTGGATACAAGTTAGACCATCTCTAAATGCTTTTTTTTCTTATTCCATGTTTGAACACCAAATTGAAATATATATAAGAACATAGCAGAGAGACTCAAACCCAGTGACAGAATTATTATTACAACAAAGAGAGAAGCATTTATTTCTCTTAAAGACAACAAATTAAACTTTAAAACTAAACTAAGTTGCAGAATCATAAATCCTTGTAAGCTTCATCTAGGCAAAATTAATAAGGAAATTAAATAGAAGTCTGTCCACAGCCTCAAATCAAAGACAAACATCAACCAGTGGAAAAACACAAAAGATGAAATAGACTGGTGCAACAACTTTGAAAACAAGAGCAGACACACATTGATCTGCTTTAACATATGCGATTTCTCTCTGCGAATATCAAAAGTGGACAGTATCAACCATACAAAAAAAAACCAAACAAACAGCTACTAATTAACTAATAACTGTTAATTCTGATATATTCAATAAGGCAGCAAAACCATATGATACTGCTTAAAAGAAAATGGACACAAGTATACAAAAAAGGAAAGGCTACAAGGAAAAGTACTTAAAACAGAATACAGACATGCCACTGAAGAAATAAACACCCCAGCAATGAAGCAAGAGACGCAACCTAGGAAAAAAAAAAAAAAGGAAAAAAAGACCATCTGATTCAGCCCTCTTGTTTAGTATTAATAATTAAGGTCACTATCTTGCTTCTAGCAATGGAAAAAAAATGTTTGGACCGTTACCCATGTTTTTCCCAAAGGCAACAAGCTCCAGAAAATTCGAAACAATAACACTGAAAAGCTAAGATTTAGCTGTATGTAAAACATGAAACAAATAAATCAGTCACAAGAAGGCAGTTCTCTAACCCTCAAAAAACAACAACTAAAGAATACAAGAAAAACATGTTAACTGCTGGGATAAAAACTTTTACCCAGTCAAACTCATAGGCCAGTGCCTTCAAAAGGAAGTTCAGTTGTCTATAAAGTGACTGTAGAATAAAAACCTTTGAAAAACAACGACTATATAGGGATAAGAAAACAAATTTATTACTCAATTTAACAAACATACATGGAGCTTAGGAGTATACCACAAAAAATCAGCCACATCTCTGCCTTAACAATAAGTTAGCTTGAATAAAAATTGAATGCAAATCTCTTGGGACAGAGTCAAAAGGGCCTAGCCATATTCAGCAACAACAAGAGGATGCAATCTCTGCTCAGCTGAAAAATATATCCTCAAAACCAAAGCAAGCCTAATCAAAAGAAGAAAAATGTTTTGATCAAGTCTCCATAGCAAAAAAACTACTACAAACTACAAAAATTATGAAACAGAAAACAACTAGTATAATATATATTTAAGGTCGCAACAGCACCGCAGCTCTCCACCTGCCTAAAGATAACAAAGGACAAAAAACAGCCTTGTCCTCTGTTCAAAGCACAAGCATGAATTTATGGTAAGTCCTTTTACTATTATTAAAAAGCTCCCACAGTTGACCACTCATTATTTTTTGGCATTAATCTTCAAGTTATATGCTAGTTTGGAGGGAAATGAATCTTAAAATAGGAATTTTCCTCAACTCTGAATCCTGAAAAGCTACACAGCCTTTGCTGAATACAAAAATTACAAAAACACAAATTTGCAAGCAAAAAATATGTAAGCT